>OY744537.1:54823007-54925507 GCA_963556195.1 Sepiola atlantica | reverse complement strand
AAAATACTAAAGTAGTAGGAAGAGGAACGTAGAGAAGATGAAGTAAATAAATAAATGGCGTAAATAAAGAAGAGAAAAAAAAACTTGAAAATTACTGAACATTATAAAAATTAAAATTTAGTCTTCCGAGTTAAAATACACAGGAATACACAAGCGTCATCATTCTTTCCTGGGAAACGCACGGAAGTCCTTCTGACGAATAAGAATAATAATACAAAAATAATAATAATAATAACCGGAAAAACTTTCATTTAACTGGAAATCTGATGAGACTTGTTGTCACTCGGACTCTAAGGAACACCACCGGTTATTATCACTGAGCAATCACTGATGATAACTTCTGTAAGAACTCCGAGTGAGTGAGTAAATAAATAATAATAATAATAATAATAATAATAATAATAATAATAATAATACTATTGTCTATCTCTACAAATCTACAATCAGATCATGTATTAAGTACTGTTGTCAAATTTGGGCTGGCGAATCTCTGTCCCATTTGAGGGTTCTTGATAAGGTGCAGAAATGTATCTGTAATTTGATTGGCCATATCCTTTCTTCATCACTGCACCCTCTCTTTCACAGACGTGATTTTGCTAGTCTCAGTCTTTTTTATAAATACTATTATGGCATGTGTTCTTCAGAATTATGTGATCTATTCACTGCTTCCTTTGTAGTAGCTCGTTTAACTCGTTGGTCTAGTGGTCTCCATCAATACGCTGTTTTCATACTCCATTGTAATACAGCTTCCTATTCCAGTAGCTTCTTTCCATGAACCGCAGGCCTGTGGAACTCTCTTCCTGCTGACTGTTTTCCTCTTACCTATAACCTTCGTCTTTTCAAGACTATGACCAATAAGCATCTCCTGTCTTTGTGATAATCATATTTGTTCTTGCTAGCTCCTTACATCAAGTGGGTTCATGCCTTGTCTGAAGCGATTTCAATAATAATAATAATTATAATAATAATAATAATAATAATAATAATAATAATAATAATAATAATAATAATAATAATAATAAAGATGAACTACAGGAAACTGAAGAAGGAACAGAAACAGAAATTAATGAAGAAACGATTAAGGCAATCCTAAAGAAAATTATCAACTGGAAATCACCAGGCCACGATGGAATACATGCGTACTGGTTTATAAAATTCACACCCCTACATGAAAGACTAACACGGAAACTGGAAAGATGTATCCACAAAACAGACGTACTAAAGTAAAAAGCAGAAAAAAGAACATATCCATGGCATGGATTAACTACAATAAAGCATATGACAGAATCTCTCAAACATGGATTATTGAATGCTTAAAAATGTGCAAGATACCCGACAGGATTATTACTCTCATTAAGAAATCAATGGAGACTAGAACTGAAAGTGGAGGACAACAGGTGACTAAGATAAAAAATACAGAGATGCATTTTCCAAAGATACTCTCTATCACCACTACTATTTATCATAGTCATGATGCCACTAAAAAACATACTCAGGAAATTTGATGCCGGATACAAGTTTACAGACACAGAACAAAGAATAAACTGGAAAAGCTGATAAATAGAACCAGAAATCTTCAGCCAGGCCATTCAAATGGAATTTACAATGGAGCAGTGTGCACCGCTAGAGATGAAAAGGGAAAACTAGAAACAATAGAGGAGATGAGGGTGCTAGGCGAACAGAATAGCTATAAATATTTGGGATTTCTGAAAGAAGATACCATCAAATCTACAGAAATGAAAGAGGATATTAAAAATAAATACCTGATAAGAACAAGGAAACTCTAAGAAACAAAAGTATACAGCAAAATCTAGTAGAAGGAATAACCACCAGGGCAGTAGCACTGATAAGATACTTTGGACAATTCATAGGCTGGAATAATGAAAAACTCACAGCCGCACAGAACAATGTGATTAGGACTAACTACATTAAAGCTAAATAGATAACACACAGTAAAACAGTAAATGCAGATTGTGTGGGCAAAGAGACGAAACAGTAAATTATATAATAAGTGAAGGCAGCAAACTAACCCCAAAAAGAATACAATAACAGATACGACTCTGCGGAGAAAGAAGTACACTGGAAACTATGCAAGCGTCTGCATTTCGAACACGCGGAAAAATGGTACAAACCATAAACAGTACTGGAAAATAAAAATCACAAAATCCTCTGGGACATGGAGGTGCAAACAGATAAACTGATACAAGCAAGGAGATCGGATATCGTAAGTTGTAGAGTGAAAATCAAAGAAGGCGGGAAAACGAAGCAAATACACGGAACTAGTCAGAGCACTGAAAGGAGTATGAAGAAAGTCAATATAATACCAATGATCGTAGGAGCACTAGGAACAGTCATGAAAAAACTGTGAAAAAGACTGGGAGAAATTGGAATTGAATGGATCATTGAGACCATACAAAAGAAGGCAATAACGAAAACAGCTGCAATCTTAAGGAAAATCCTCGAATGCGGCAACAAACCCCAAGACGCTACGAATGGTAACCAGTCACATAGATGTTACAACAGAAATAAAGCAAAACGACAGGAGGAAAACTATCACATGAACCTTAGAACAGAAACTGCAAGAAACTTCATAAACTAACTGTACCTCACCTAAAAAAAGTGATGCACCAGCCTCGGCTGATACCTCACAAAATAGTCAAGAAGGGGCAAGGAGGATGGGAAGACCGAGGAGGGAGAGCACTAGCCAGACCTCCACTGGAAGAGTGTAAAAAGTGCTTGGACTTGGATGCTTATTACCACCCGGATCCCAGAGGAGACCAATGATCGTTCCCAACGAGAAATCAATGGTAAGCAGCTGATGCGATAGCGCAAAGTGATTTGCAGTGGTTATTGAAAAAGGGTGGAGAGTACTGCATATCTGGAGAGGCTTGTTGTCACTCAGACTCCAAGGAACACCACCGGTTATTATCAGTGAGCAATCGCTGACGATGACTTGTGTGAGAACTCCTAGTGAGTGCAAATACTACAACAACAACTACTACTACTACTACTACTACTACTACTACTAGTAATTATAATAATAATACCAAATTGACCCTTAGCTTCAGTAATAAAAGTGTTGCTACTATCTGTAATATAAATTATGTCATAATTCCAAAAAATATTGTTCAATATTTTCAAAGTTTAACAAATATATCATAGTTTGATAATCATTGTCTTCTGTTTGGGTCACCCATCAATTGATCATTGTCTTATTATTGTCTTATTCTGATATTTATACCGTGATCACATTCGTATGTCACGTTGTAAGACTTCCAGCAAATTTATACGTAATATTAGTTTTTTTGTCAGGTATGGGCGGTTTATATGAAATTGCAATGTTCATTGTATACACAAACAAATGACATTTAACATAGTAAATGTTTAATAGCAAACATTCGATCGCAATTAATATAAACATAGATGTTATTAAGCAAATATTAGAATTGTCAAATCGCATTTATTATCGCATTAAGTCAACGTTTTGTGCACAGTATGCAGAGTAGCGCGAACTAGATTTATGGACACAAATAGTTCACACGGCTCTAAATAATCGGACCTGAGAAAGATCTCAGTCACTGAAACGTAGGCCATAAGAAGCCAATGACGCAAATTTAACAATTTAAATATGTTTATCTTTTAAAAAAATAATATTTATAAATCGTTGTATGTTTCTGTAAAATAATGATGCAGAAATGTTGAGTAATAACGCATAAGACGTCAAGGGGAGGGTAAGGGCATGAACCCGCAATAATGAAAAAAAAGCCGTAGACTAGATAGATTGCCAATTAGGCATAAAAGAACAACGGAAATGAATCGGTGACCTTTGAACGAGCCCAGATGTGTGATGTCGACGAGTTTCATTCGGAGTATTACATCGTAAAAAAACGACTCGTTAACCTTTAAAATGAGTCAGGTCCACGAGGCCAGAAGAAGAAGGCATCCGAAGTGCAAAGTCAGAAATTAAAACGGCGGTTTTAAACGGAGGAAGAAGGAGCGCTTACGTATCAGAGATCGAGTTGGGATGATACAGAGAAAAAATTGTGGTAGGTAAGCCCCGTTGAGAGGTACCCCCACCATGGCCGAACTGCCGTAAGCAACTGGCGTGGGGACCACAAGCCTTCCATAGATTGCGGGAGCAGACTACTACAGAACGCATTGTCGTGTTTCCCTCTAGGTTGGAAGGTAAATCAATCTGCCTGGTTTTCGTGAAAATAACCTACGTTGGGTAGAGTCGAAAATCAACCACCGTAAAGGTAAAGAAAGAGGTGTCTTCGTAAGACAAGGGAAAGAACAATAATGCCAAAGGACTTTTGCTAACAAAGAAATATTTAATCATATATATGTGCATACCCAACTTACACCAGCTGGTGGTGAAGAATAACGAAACAGAGTTTCTCGAGCACGTCCTTGTCTCTATCGTTGTGCTTTGTTTGATGCTACCGGGTCCCCCGAAGGAACGGGTATTGCAACATTTCAACCGGTCAAATCTAATACAGAAAAACATTATCCATTTCTTTTCGTACAGCTGGTTCATTTCCAGGGAATCTAAATTCTCGAGTTTTTTGTTACTATAATTGTATTTTGACCTTTCTATGACCTCGCCACTCCTTCCTGTGTATACAAAACTATCCTAGCTTGTACGGATTCTGGAGGTGAGAGAGGGTAATTAGTACGGTTTTAGCAAAATATAAAAACACAAGACATTACGTTTCGTTGATATTTTCTGTTTGGAATAAGTAGGTGTTGATGACATTTAAGCATAATTAACAGTGATCGCATGAACCATGAATATTTGACAAGGTTGCAAATAGGTGTAGTAGAGTAATGTTTATTATACGAACAGTGAAATATCCATGGTAGAGTTATAAAAGAACATTTTTTTACTCATATTCACCCCAAACAAAACACATTGCCACTGACACGTAAGGGGCTACTATGAATTAGGGGACATTCTAAGTAGGGAGTTGAACAGCGAAAGGTCTCTTCACATTACATTTCAATTTCTGCATGTTAGTACAGTCTGGGAAGCAGGAAACAGGAAGGGAGTTCCAAAGTCTAGCAGTTCGAGGGAAGAAACTATTATAGTGGGAGGCCTTTCGGAATCTGAGTACCTCTACAATGAAGGCGTGGGATTTTGTTGCTTGTCGGGTTAGTCGGGGGTATTTATGTCGAAGGGGATCAGTGTTACGAGTTCCTCGGAGCAAATATTATTAAGTACTTGTAAAACATACACAAGGATGCAACATTGCGGTGATGGGACAGGGGTTGGAGCTTGGTAGACAGTGCGGGATCTATTAAATTGTAGACTCTTTTTTTACCCTGTCCAATAGAGTTAGACTAGTGGTTTATGCACCGGTCTATATGTGGCAAGAATACTCCATGCATGGGCCAATAGTGGCTTTATAGAGATATATGATACTGTCAGGTGTGAGTATCTTTCTAGCGCGGTAGAGGAGCCCACCTTCTTTGTAGAAGACTTGGCAATGTCTTCTCTGTATTTTTTTCTAATTCATGTTACATGTAAATGTTAGGCCAAGGGGTTTGAATGATGAACTCTCAGGTAGAGTATTATAATCCATGGCGATCAGTGGCTAAAAAGGATCTTTGTAATTGTTAAATAAAATTGAGCTTCGCCTTTGTAGCACTAAATGTTACCATCCATTTACGCCCCTATTCCACTATAGACTGGAGGTCATTTTCCCAGGTTTCAGACATTGCCTTGGATATGTGTACATACGTTTTTCTCACGTCTGATATAGAGCGTGGTGTCATCATCATTTAAGGAGAGTAGAAAGTGGACCTTGGGTTTACTTTCGGCAGTCTCGTAACTCTCGCTTCCCTTATTTTGTCCTTTAGTCTTCACATTTCATGAGCGATGTTTCTGACAAAGTGGGAATAATTGCTGTTTTTTTTTAGTCGGAATCTATCCATCTAACACTTATCATTTGGCTAGTTTTTGACCCTGCAGTAGTATTTTTTTTAGCTCCTTACATCAAGTAGCTTCATGCCTTGTCTGGAGCGATTTCCATAAAAAAAATCAACAATAAACTAACTTCATCGTCGACATTTCGCCAAGATTCTTTCATAATTAATATCTACCCATTGTGAGATGTTATATTCTCATTTGGTCAATGAAAAACATTCATATCTGACATATATCTCTATTTATAAAGTTAAGTATGCGTTAAATTAGGATACACATCAGACCGACAGCTTTGTTGCTGTTTGTGGATAAATTATGGTTCTGTTCAGTCTTAAAGGATATATATGCAAACATTGTTAAAAATAACATAATTCTTCTGTTTAATTATACCTTTTTTATTTTTTCAATTTTTCTGATGGTCTTTTTTGTGTTAAAATCAGAAAAAAATAATAAATGTTCAATAGGTTTCACGTTTCACGAACGTTTTCGATTCTTCGTCGAATCATCCTCAGGTGTCAAAAGCAAATGAACAAAAAAGCTGGAGAAAAAAGAGAATTTTAAAAAGACGGTGGAGAAACGCGCAGAGAACGTTTTCCGCATTGTTCCAGGAAGTCGTTAAGCATTTTAAAATGTTACTACTGGTTTCATATGTCATGTTAATTTTAGGTTGTTGTGTTTTTATGTAGATAGCTTCGAGTATTTTTAATTTTTTTAAATTGGTTTCGGAATGTATAACTTTCGTGTTATTAACTAGAATTTGTCTTAAATCAGAGGGAGGGCAGTTATGTTTTTGTAGCTGTTGGCGGGATAGGATAGTGCTTGTAAAACCAATGTACCTATTAACTTTATTATTATTATATGAGTTACACTCTCCCAAAGAAACTTATAAATAACATTGGTTCTTTCTAGTGGTTTTTGGGTTGGGGAGGAATTGTTTTTTACTACAAGATTTTAGGTTTTAAATTTCTTATAGTAAATAATAAGTCTAATGTTATTGTTACTGTCAATTAAAGATATGTATCTGTGCATAATATTTGTCATGCTCTTTTCTGCTAATCTAAAGTTTGGTTGCATTTGATTACAGTTAATATTGTTTGCGTTTTGATGTTGAATGTTATTATTATTTTTACTGGTGTTTTTTAAATTTCGAATCATTAAGTTTATTTCATCATCAACGATATACTTAGGGAATTCGTTGTTTATAAGTAATTGGTTTATATTTTTTAATTCAATGAATAGTATTTTGTCAGAAGAGGATATTAATATGGCACGGCGTAATAGATTTGTAACAATAGCTACTTTGTAGCGATAGGGACACTCGCTCTTGAAATTTAATATACATATATATATATATATATATATATATATATATATATATATATATATATATATATATATATATATTAGCCTGAAGATTCTCCCCGAAAATGAAACGCGGGAGCCTCTGTGTAGCTTAATTGCCATAAATATATTTTCATAGCTTACTACCTAGCTCTACTTACGCATCGAGCACTGTTGAAGTAAATACTGTAAATTGATACATTAAAAATGATATCTCCTTATAAAATGTTATGTGTATACATGAAATAGTAATATATATATATATATATATATATATATATATATATATATATATATATATATATATATTACTATTTCATGATTTTTTTTTCTCTGAAATTCTTGGTCTGGTGAGGTTGACTTTCTGGGAAAAGTGCAACCGAAACATGTATGCACATATGTAACCAATAATGTTTGTATAAATAAAAATTTATACCTATATATATATATATATATATATATATATATATATATATATATATATAGAGAGAGAGAGAGAGAGAGAGAGAGAGAGAGAGAGAAATTCAACGACTCGGCGTTTAACAAAGGAAATTGTCACTGGGGCCGTTTGAGGTGTCCTTTTTCGCGACGTCGGTATCACACAAACCCCCACCCAGAGCACAACTGAATTATATCGAACACTTGTCCGTGTTTGTATTTTTATTGTGTGAATCTGCGTTGATTTTGTTTTTCTATTCAACTTGTAAACCAGTTCTTGTGCTCTCGGCGATAGCCAATACGAAAGAGACACGACCAGAATGAGTAGATGAAGTCCAACAGAAAACTACGACACACCTTTAGGGTCGACGATCGACGGGGACCGGCATATGGTTTTACACCAACAAAGGATAAATATATTGATAGATAAAGAACGTATAATTCAAACCTTGGTCGAATCGTAAATATATTTAAATGGTTTGAGTAAAGTAAGCAACCAAATAAATGCGTCCTTTTTACAGTAAAACAATTGATTAATTTGTAATTTTATCAAATAGATTTGCAGCTTAGGGCATTTAGCGTTGGGAAGACCTCGTTCGTTTGCAAGAAAACGGGAAGACATAAAGTGTCCATTTGATTCTCCTAAAAATCCACCAATTCAGTGAATTGATTTAATCAATTGACTGAACCCTTTGCCAACTACGATTGGTTAATCTGGCGTTGATCCAACGAGAATTAGAACGTGAGTGAGAACGAGAATTAGAACGAGAATTAGAACGAATATAATAGTGATGAGATACGGTGTGATGGCTTTCCACACCAGTAAAGACTATTGAAATATTATAATGTTCATTCCGTTAAAATGACGAAAAGAAATATTACCCTTTTCTAAACAAATCAACCATGCATGTGTAAATAAGTAAAATTCAATATTATAACTCGCTATATCTATCCGGTATTGACCGAGAGTTTTTTTTTACCTTGATTTTTATTTCGTTCATTGACTCTCTCCATTTTTGTCTTTCCTCTTAATTAATTTCCCGTAACAAATATTTACAGATTTCTATAGATAATTCAATCTCATGAAAAATGGGTTTGCCATAAAATCGATACTAGGTTTTACGAAATGGTACAATTTATATCCCATCAATACTTTTTTTGCTCAGAATTGTCGCTGCAGTTTTTAAATAGCTTCCCTCCCCCACACACACACCCACACCCACACACACACACACACACACACACACACACACACACACACACACACACACACACACACACACACACACACACACACACACACACACATACAGCACTTAGCTGGATTCTCCACCAGACTAGATAGAATCTTGTCCTGGTATCCGGTAAGACAAAGAAAGCAAAAGAAAGATATACTATAACATAATTGACTGTTCAATTGGATAGAGGAAAATTAATGTTATTAACTTCTTGACTAACTCAACGTTTGGGAGGTAAAGGAGAACTTTAATGGAATATCTAGATATCTCATATAGATATCAAGTATTAGCCCCAGAAAGAAACCCTTTAATTTATGAGAACTTCAGCGGAAGTAAAATTAAATATATATACATATATATATATTTATGTATGTTTATATGTTTATATATTTGTATTTGTATCTAATTAACCGATCATTATGAACTTCGGAAGACAGCTGCTGGGGTCAAATTATGCGCTATATTTAGGTTAATTTACTTTCATATAAAAGGGGTCAACATTCAGATACCTCTTATTTTTGTGAAATTCTAACAATAGGTCTCAGACATAAATTAATAAATATTCTCCAAATTTCAATATCTTTCCAGTATTTAAAAGAGATCTTAGGGGGCATAATATGAGTACAAGCTGTCATATTTCAAATATTTCAGATTTACATTGCATTTGATCCATTACCATAATACACAAATTAAGCAAGGTTTCTTGAATTTCAGTTTCTTTCTTAAGACTCTATAAGGTTAAGCCTTAATTCTTAGACATTGTCTAGAATGAAAAACACGTTTTGATCAAAATTAGAATAATGATTCTAGACATAATGTTTAGTATAATTATAGTATCATTTTAATCTCCGTAAGGGGACATAAAAGTGTTGAAAATCTGTTCTGTTCCGGAAATAAGTTTTACCCGACCTCAGACGTATTCTTTAGTATATTCATGCATTTATATATATCTTATTTTAATAAAGCTCCGTTGCGCTTCTTTTTTTCGTGAGCGACAAGCTGATTATATATGAGGTTTTCAATCATAACAACAATCACAATCTATTGTCTAAATCAGGCCGGCATACAGTCTTTCCTGAATGCAAGCTTAGTTTGCCCAAACTCCTCCTATTATACGTATATATCTACGTTTAAGCTAATAAATCACTCAGTGTATGCGAAATATTGATTTTATTTGCTAATAATAACCTTTATTCGAGCTCCCATTGTACTGAAAGCTTATTTATGACTTCCGGTCCGAACAGGAAGTGCGCCTTCAATTACGAGGGCCCATTATAACAGACCAGTCGAAGCGGCATAATTGTCCTTTTCAAACGTCGATTCACAGAATCTCGATCATGAGTTACCTGCCCTTGCTATCAGATATCTCTGGACTTTCTCGTGTATTCAACCAACGGAAAACAAGTGAAGCAGAAGTTCATCGTAACAAAGACAAAAATAAACACGAATATTCTTAAGCTGCGTCCAATCAATTAACGCGTTTAACGATGAAAATGCAGTATTATTTGGATTATTCGGACTACAGTACTCATCTTGGATGTTATTCTCACAACGTTTCGGTCGATGTAACCTCCGACTTTCTACGTGTACATCTTGTTGAACTCGGGAATCTGTACGAAATTTCGAACTGAACCCTTTTTTTCTAATCCACAGGGGTAGATTGTTCTCGTTCCGTTGCCATGCTCGAGTCTTTAGTAATTCTTAATTATTTTCTTAGTATCGCCTGTACTGAGGATTGAACCTTCAACCTCCAGAATACTGTCAGTTATAACTGATTCTTAGTTCCGCCATCAAAATAGTAGTCCAAATTATACAAATCATCAATCCTCATCTAAAATGTCCGAAACATAAATTGAAATTTCTATTTAAGTCTTAAGCGTGACAGACCGGTGAACATGCTATATCAACCGTAAACATGTTTTACTTACTAAAATGTTATCTCATAGGGTTATCGTCCCACGAAAATTCTATTTCAAACAAAATGACAGACCGTCCTACGGACATAGGTATTATGTATAGATGCTTGGGTGTATCTAAAATAATATGCGTCCATTCAACATGCGCGGTTAGTGTTGAAAATACTATTTCAAACTGAAGCATGACATGCGGATCAAAGGATTATAGATCATACTGAGCACGTTGTCTATACTCAGTTGAAGGTGCGCGTCCGACGGACATAGTCTTTTCTGAAGAAGCCTGGGCGAATCTAATGAGTCCATTCAATCTATGCGTTTATCGATGAACACACAATTTTGAACGGTACCGACACACAGACGAAGCTTCAAAGAAAGATGCGAAGACACTTGTAAAACATTTATAAAATCAGGTTGATATTACCGAAAATCAATCGATGAGTTATTAAAGATCACATCAATAGAAACCTGATTGATTTCCCAAAGGAATCGTCTCTCGCTGTCTTTCTTGCTTTTCAACTTCGACTTGATCGTTCGTGTTTACTTTCTACCATATTCCACCAAGTAACGGATAAATCACGTTGACACGCTGGTTCCCGTCAAACCATCGAAGTTAAGTAACGATGAGCCTGGTCAGTACTTAGATGGGTACTCATATGCGAGTATCAGATGCTAACTTTCCATCCAAGTGTATAAGATGGGCACCAGATTTGCTGGTAAATATACCGGCGTCAGACTATCGTCCTGTCACGGATGTGGATCAAGCCATTGTTTTCGCTTAGACCGAGCATACGCCCAAGACATTGAAGCATTTCTTAGAAAATGACATTTACCTCGACCAAGAAGTAAAGGGGTGCAATTGATTTAAGAGGTATGATTACGAACACTGGACTCGGCTATTATTGCGGTAATTTTCTAACTTTATTATTAGAAAATGAATAAACCCAACCTATCAGTGAGGCGGTAATTGAAATAAGAAGGACTTATGTTCATGAAAAAATAATTGCGGGCATTTCAACGTAGATTAAAATTGTGTAATAAAATCTATATATAGTAATTATAACCGAAATAACAACAATAATGTGAGGACTATTAGCGCTACTGACAGCACTAGTAATTTAACAAAGTCAACATCAAACAAAGAAATTTGACACTGTAGACGTAAGGGGCTACTTTGAATTAGGGTGAAAGTTTAGGGGGGCATTCTAAATTGGGAGCTGTTGAGCGAGATGCTTCTTCACATTAATTTTTAATTTCTGCATGTCGGTACAGTCGGGGAAACAGGGAGCAAGGACGGCATTCCAAAGGCCGGCATCTCGAGGAAAAAAGCTATTAATGTAGAAAGGTATCCGGCATCTGGGGACCCCCACAGTGAATAGATGAGATTTAGCTGAATGTCGGGTTGGTCGAGTGTATTTACGTCAAAGGGGCACCGAAGCAACAAATTCATCGGAGCACATTCCATTGAAGTACTTGTAAAACAGGCACAATGATGCTACATTGCAACGATGGCACAGGGGTTGGAGCCTGATGCATAGTGAAGGACCTATTAGATTCGCGATTCTTTTTGAGGCCTTGTCTAAGAGGGAACGACTAGTCGATGATGCACAATACCAGATGTGACAACAATACTTCATGCATGGGCAGATGGTAACTTTGTAGAGATATAGGATACTGTAAATGTGAGAAGTTTTCTAGCACGGTAGGGGGAGCCTACTTTCTTTGCAGTAGCCTTGGTAATGTCTTCTATGTATTTGTTCCAATTCATGTTACCTGTGAATATTAGGCCGAGAAGTGTGAACGTTGGACTCCTAGGTAGGGTGGTATTTGTCATGGCAATCGGTGGTTGAAGAGGTTTCTTGTAGTTATTGAAAGAAAAGAGCTTTGTCTTAGCAGCATTAAATGTTACTATCAATTTATGACCCTATTCCACTACAGACTGGAAGTCACTTCGTAAGGGTTCAGCCATTGTCTCGAATATGTGCGCATCCGTTTTGTCTACATAATGAGAAGAGAGCGGGGTGTTGTCCGCAAATATACCCATCTCAGATACAATGTCATCAGGAAAGTCATTTATGAAAATCAGAAACAATAAATATCCAATGATCGATCACTGGGGTACATCAGCATTTATGTCATGTTGTTTGGATGAACGACCATCAAGTACAATCCGGATCTTTCTTTTGGATAGGAAAGATCTAATGATATTAAATATTCGTCCAGTAATATCATATGAATTATTTTTTTATGAGAAGCCCTTTATGCTAGACCTTTCAAAGGCTTCGGATATATCAAGCACTACTGCCCTACGTTCACCCGTCTTGTCCAATGTATGGTATATGCGTTCAGAGATGACCGTTATGACATCTGCAGAAGACCGTGCTTGCCTAAATCCATACTGATGGTCAGAAATAAGTTTAGCATTAACGAGGTGACGAACTATCGCAAGATAGATTAAGGATTCAAAGATGTTAGCGAAGAGCGGAGGTAGACTGATAGGGCGATAATTCTGAGGATCAGTTCTATCTCCAGAATTCTGGAAGACTGATAATATATATGCAATTTTCCAGCTATCAGGGAAGCCATATTCGGCGAGACATTTGTTGTAGAGTTTGAAGAGGACAGGGGCCAGTTCAGCAGAGCATTTCTTTATTACTATTACAGGTATAAGATCAGGCTCACAGGCTTTGGAGGTGTCAAGGTTTTTATGATGTCTTAGACATGAGATGGGGTGATGGTTATGGTCATCAAGTGTGGCTTCAGTCCGCAATAGGAAATTTGGGAGGGAGTGGTTAGTGGAGTACAAAGTGGAGTTTCAGGCGAAACCCGGGACATATAGTTCAGCCTTATCAGTTGCTGAGCAAACGTCATCATGTTGGTTTGATAGCAAGATAATTGTTGATTGTCCATTGGTAACTACACTATTGAAGATTTTACAGAAATCACGAGTACCTAGTTTCTGTGACTAAATGCGTTTTCTGGTCATCTCTGTATACTTTCTCTGGTCATCTCTGTATATTTTCTCTTTACAATGATTTCTTGACACTATAAGTTTCTGTCTATTTGTAGTTGATATATAGCGGTTGAATTGTCGGGGTACTTGCTGCTTCTGAGCAATAGCAGCTACACAGTTTGAGGTGAATCATTGTGGAGAGTAGAGTTGGCTGTAGACTTTTCGTATGTAGACATATGCTTCAATGCCTGCTTTGACCCATTCGGTTACCTCATTTGCGCACTGATCAGCAGGGAGGAAACAAGTTTCACTCCATCGGGCGTCTCTGATGTGATCTCTGATGAATTCTCAATCAGCCTGCTTGTAGTATCTCGTAGTTTTGACACAAGATGATCAGCGTTCTCGAACGGACTATTGGCATTTGTCGCACAAGCCCCGGGCAGTGAGGTCAAAAACAAAACAAGAAGTGAGGATTGCTGGACCACACGATCAGAGAGGCTGATCGGAAAGTGACAGTCTGTGAGAAGGAGTGCACTATGGAGAAACTATATGTGGAGTTACAAGCTGCGTCTGTATAGCTGGAGAATCCAAGCCAATTACGGTGATATACATTGAAATCCCCAAATGCATGTATTTGGGCACTCGTGTCAAGTGAGAGTGCTGTATCAATACTTTCAGAGAAAGATTTAAGCATGATACTGTCCTGGGTCGAAGGAGAACGGCATAAGAAATATGTATCTAACACTGTGCTGTAAGATTAATCTAAAGCACATGTCGGCTTGATCCTCTGATTCAACCATATGTTCTATTGTCAAGCAGAGGGTGTTCTGAACATAATCTCTTAGCCTGTGCATATGCTTGTCAGAATCTTTACGGTAGAGTGGGACGTATTCAGTCATGTCAAAATGGTGTGAGGAGATTGAGGATTGTAGATTTGTTTCATTTAATGCTAGGATAGCCGGGGAGTTTACTAGGAGAACGGTTTCTACGTCATTGATGTTGGTACTAAGTACTCGGATATTTGTGAATGCTAGCCTCAATGATGAAGGCGAAGATGTTTTTTGGTGGGTGTCTAGTTTAGGTTTGTTATTTTTCTTTGTAATGTCCTTTTGGTTTCATAGTAATATTAGTAACATGAACGACAATGACACTAGACAGACTAATAGGACAAAGAGTACACATTTTCATCGCTAGAATTCATCGATTAAATATGTTCTCATTATTAATCCAAATAAGTCACACGTTAGTACGTAAACGTTTGCGACAAAACGAAAGGAAATTGGTTTCCTTTTGGGGGATTTTGTGTCTTACAAAATGGAAAAATATAATT
Source organism: Sepiola atlantica (assembly GCA_963556195.1). Classification (NCBI taxonomy): domain Eukaryota; kingdom Metazoa; phylum Mollusca; class Cephalopoda; order Sepiida; family Sepiolidae; genus Sepiola; species Sepiola atlantica. The sequence goes on along the minus strand of OY744537.1, from coordinate 54,910,368 downwards.
AATACATATATATATATATATATATATATATATATATATACATAATACTTTTTTTGGCTAAAAGGGTCCTAAAGTTAGGACAATCACCGTCAACAAAAATGTTGTTATGGTAAATCAAAATGGTTTCATATTTTTTAAATATATTTTTATATATTTTCAAAGCTTAATGTTATTACCCGCAGTGACATCATTGCGGTAATAGTCATCTGAGGAGAAGATTTTCTTTGAAAACTCATGAGTTAAAGACGCAATATCATTTTTTGTTTTTGAACTTTAATAAAATCTGATTAATTTCTCATTTTATTATGTCATTCAATTTATATTATTGTTCTATACACGACACTGATCTTTGTTTTTATCCTGATAGTCTACTGGTTACAGATATTATTTATAGCTTTAAAGTATTATGTTACTCTTTCTCTCTCTCTCTCTCTCTCTCTCTCTCTCTCTCTATATATATATATATATATATATATATATATATATATATATATATATATATATATATATTAATTTTGTATAGTTTGATGTTACCGGTAATATTTTCATTACCGACCGATTTTTATCCACATATAAAAATAATTATTTTTGGAAAATCCATGGATTAAGGATAATGAGACTCCTTGCTTTTTAAATTCTGATGTTTTAATAAATATTGTATTTGTAAAACTTTTAATTTTCATCATTTATCTTCTGAATATATATATATATATATATATATATATATATATATATATATATATATATATATAATAAGAAATAGGTAAAATAAATACTTTTTGAAGCATTAAAGATGCGATACCAATTTTCTTTTAAAAAAGAAAAATAATAAATCGAAACCGATTTTTTTTTCTTTTTTTTTAATTATAAACTAGCATTTATTTTTGTTAGTTTAAAGTGATACAGATATTTCGCCAAAAACTTGGCATCATCGGTGTGTAATATATCCCGATGTCATCGGATTTGTATTTTTTTCCTACCGGCTTTTGTTGTTACAGCCGGGCCAAATGGGTTAGCTGTTGTTTCCCCACTTTCAAATATGAGAACGTGAATGCGCACGTGATTTGTATAAGTGTTTTAAGGTTCATATTTTTTAAGAAGAATCTATTGTTAAATTTAATAAGAAATAGGTAAAATAAATACCTTTTGAAGCATTAAAGATGCAATATCAATTTTTTTTTTAAAGAAAAATAATTAATCGAAACCGATTTTATTTTATTTTTTATTATAAACTAGCATTTTTTTTTGTTAGTTTAAAGTGATACAGATATTTCGCCAAAAACTTGGCATCATCGGTGTGTAATATATCCTGATGTCATCGGATTTGTATTTTTTTTCCTACCGGCTTTTGTTGTTCCAGCCGGGCCAAAGGGGTTAGCTGTTGTATCCCCACTTTCAAATATGAGAACGTTAATGCGCACGTGATTTGTATAAGTGTTTTAAGGTTCATATTTTTTTTTAAGAAGCATCAATTGTTAAATTTAATAAGAAATAGGTAAAATAAATACCTTTTGAAGCATTAAAGATGCAATATCAATTTTTTTTTTTTTTAAAGAAAAATAATAAATCGAAACCGATTTTTTTTTTTTGGAACTACAAAAGTCGGTAGAAAAAAAAATACAAATCCGATGACATCAGGATATGTTACACACCGATGATGCCAAGTTTTTGGCGAAATATCTGTATCACTTTAAACTAACAAAAAAAAAATGCTAGTTTATAATAAAAAAAAAAATCGGTTTCGATTTATTATTTTCTTTAAAAAAAAAAAATTGATATCGCATCTTTAATGCTTCACCTATTTCTTATTAAATTTAACAATAGATGCTTCTTAAAAAAATATGAACTTTAAAACACTTATATATATATATATATATATATATATATATATATATATATATATATATATATATATATATATATATATATTTATATATATGATTGATGTACTGATTACAGGCGAAGTCCGTAGACTCGACGTGCCGAGTTTAAGTTCCGTCGCCGTTACTACATCACGTTTATTAATAACCGGTGGACATTTTTGGGTACTTCTATCGAGCATGAACCAGTTTCCGTGAACTTCGAGTCGGCAGCGTTCAGGTATGCTACGTAAACACCTGAGAGATGACGAGTAATTAGCCAATCAGCTGTCAGTTACCAGACGACCATTTTCTTACCAGTATTGAAATCAATGCCAGTGCATTTTTATTTCCTGTTACCCCCTAAAAATGAATTACTAATAGTTTATTAGTAGTGCTGAATCTCCCGAAGGAGTAATTTATTTCTGCCAGGAAAGCAATCTGTTGGCAAAAAAGCATGTCAGAAATGTTATTACATCTGCCGCTTGACAGAAAGAAAAGGAATAGCGGACAAGAATTCATGGAGGTTTACAAACACTACATGTAGAGCTTGGAATTCCGCAAGTAATGGTACGTTTTTTTAATTTTCTATCTTTCTTGAAAATAAAACTGAAAATAAAGACGATGCAGCAACGTATCAAACTTATCGGCTGCCACCATTTGCATTAAGCTATACATTATTGAATAGCTCTACACTGTCATAATATACATGGGATCAAAATAGAAATATAAGCTCGAATATCAATTGGGAACTCTAAAAATTAGCCCCCCCCTTTCATCTAAATAGTTGGAACTGAAAATTATGCTTAAAGGGAAGATATGCAATCATAAACTAAAAAAATCAAATAAATGTTAAAATATTTTACTACGTACATTCATAAAATAAAACATATCTATCTATCTATCTATCTATCTATCTATCTATCTATCTATCTACCTAAAATTACCTTCCAATCATATTCTAAATGAAGTACACACAGTGGTATCCAGACGATGATTATTTTAAGTTACATAATGTAACACAACATTTGCTTAAACAAGGCTTTTCGTTAGAACGGGATTTCATATATTGCTTACTTTATGGATATACGCATTCAACACATTATTTTATATAGTGTTCGTCATGAGAGAAGTGTAAGAGGGATGTTTCCTTGTAATATATGTATATATATATTACAAGGAAACATCCCTCTGACACTATATAAACTATTTCGTCACCGGACACTTTGTCAACAGACATTTACCCAACCGGACATACTCTATATTTTGATAACCTTTTTATGCACAAACTTTTACTTTCCATTACTTTATATTGTTTCTTAATTTTTTTTAAATTTTGAATTTTGGCTATTTCTCTGCCAACTTATCTATCTATGTAATTCCTCTGATCATAAGATCTTAATCTTTGAAAAGCGTGGGTTAAGGAAAGAAAAATAAACATGTTTTTATCGAGTACACCTTGCATCTAACAATCGAAGATGAAATAGATTTGTCATTCGCACCTATTTATCTCTCTTCCTTCATTTATCTTTATAATTGCTCTATCTCATATATTGAGATTAAATCATTTCACTATAGGTTCAGTTCTCTAAAAGTACACTTTTAGTCTCATATATATATATATATATATATATATATATATATATATATATATAATGTATGCATTCAAATAGACATATGTGTACGTGCGTACGTGTTTGTGCAATATTTTCATGAAATCTCTTGTATTTTTATTCAATTTCGCAGCAGTGGTTTCTCATAATTTCTCAGGGGAAGAAATGGTATCTTGGCTTACGATATCAATATAATAATGAGGAGAACATAATTTGTAAAATTCAGAAAATAATGAAACACTTGAGACGTTTTGCGAAACATTGCTTTTCGAATAAACGTAGAACTAATCTTCTCGATAGAAATATTGGAATTGGTAACGGTGGAAGGAAATAATCTTAGTTTGTCGCAGAAGTAATATCATAAAATAAACAAAATCAAAACTTCCAAAGAGAAGAATAAAATTATAACAAATGTATAAACAGAAATAGTTTAACTTTTTACGACAGTCACGTGTTTGTTATCTTACCTATTGTGATGAATTCCCATTTGTCAAAACCACTTAGCAACTGTCTTGCTTGTTCTCGGCATTTGAAACAACCCGGAAAACAGTGAACAGCTCAAACCGAGACAGATCTTGGAGGGCCCTACTAACCACCGCATATCGCATTTTATTTTTCAGCAATCGGTTGTTTTCTCGCACGCCACTCCACAACCGAGTAAGTTTTACATATATTTAAAAAATATATATATTTAAAAAAAATCTATAGGAATGACGTTAATTAGGTTTTACCCATAGAATGAATGTCATATTTTGGTGACTCAAATTAGTTTAGAGAATAGACCAAGAGGACGCAAGTCGACCACAATTCCACCACATCAAATTTCATATACTCTGAATTTTTTGTGAAATTTAAAGATAAATAAAAATCAATGTTTTTTTTTTAAATTACAGAAATAATTAGGCAATTATCTTATTGCAATATTTTAACTACTTGTTTATTATATATTTCTGAAGATAATGATGAAGATGTTATTAAAAACAATTTCGCGAGCAATTTTGGTTACTTTTAGCTCCCCCCCCCCCTCATTAGCTTAACGAAATTTAACCTAGAAAAATATTTTTAGTTTTAATATTTTTCTGTTTGAGAAAGATAAATCTCTGGAAAATATATAATATTTGAAAGAAGAATTAGTGAAAAACCCTAACCCTAACACCATACAAACTATGAACATTCCGAAATTGTGCTTCCCTATGATAACTGAATGAGCTAAAAAAAAAACATCGGTAAATAGAGAAAAAGCGTGTCTTAAGATTTATTGATTTGAAGAATATTTATGCTCTGAAATTGAAAAATAAAACTAGAAAAGTGTGGACATTTTTTAAAAATAATGCTATTTACTTTATATATTTATCAATAAAAATAATCATCAGATATTATTTATGGTTAAATGGAATTAATCATACATTTATTAAATAAATCGATGTCTTCTATTTATCTTAAATGCCCTACATGTTTGAGAGGTAAAGAAAAAAGGCATATTTTTGAATCGTGGGATGTTTTACAAATAATGTGTGACTTTTCAAACTACCTTATTCACGTAACTGCGTGCTACACACACCGGCTATCAACATTCATCGTCGATAACATAAAGACGAATTTCAACTTGACTGCGATAGATATGTCTCAGTCAGGGATGATTATACGAAAAAAAGAAGAGAAAAAAATATGCTTATACTTCTGACAAGGGTGTTTGCCACCGAAAGTACTCAAGTTGAAAAAAAAAGAAAAAAGTTTTTAAAGTAAATAAATAATTTATTTAAAAAAACATAAATAATTTGCGTTGTCCAGGTTTTCAAAATATTTAAAAAAAATATTCTCCTCATTATTAAAATAAAATTTTTTTTTCATTGAATTATGACATCTATATTTTAATACTTCTCTGAAATTTAATAATTTTAAGAAATAAAAATTAAATCTTTTGATAATGTACGATAATTAAAACAGTTAGCCACACCATGTTGGGAGGAGACATTTGTGAAGTGGGTTCGATCTGCAGTCTCAGTTTAGTTTTGTGTATCAATTTATGTTATGCTGGGAATTAGAGCCCTGGGCTGAGTAACTTCTTGAACGTTCATCAGATTAATTGGATTCTAGTTGTTATCAGATTTGTGACCCAAAGAAGTTCGAGAAGCAGTTATATAATTTGAAAGGATAAGATTCAAATCCAGATCGATCTACTCGGCAAGTGACATGTGCGTCTGCCTCACGGTACTTGTTAATATAATATATATCATACTAGCAAGGTTATCCGGCGTCGCCCGGAGCTCATAATTACCGTAAATTTTACGTTAGGTTTTCAGAAAAAAATAACAGTAAAACAAAATCTGATTAATATTAAAATTAGAGACATCTAATTAATTCTGGGAGAAAATTAAATTTAAATAATTATGTAGTGCGTGGAAAGGCTTGAACATACACTCTCTTTCTCTAAGTACTGCATCCGGGTGCTACCAGATCAGGCTGTCTGAAGATACTGGCTGCTTGACCAAACAAAATGTACCAAATATTGATGTTATTGTTTCGTTCTTTTCTTATTGCAAAACTCAATCATGTTCTGCTAAGCCCAACACAAAAAGCAATAATTTTATTCTACAAAGCAACAAAACGAAGCACCATGAATAAATATTTGAAGATATACAGAACTTGAAGCATAAAAACCTTTTACCAAACTTATCGTATTCGGCATTAAATGATCCAACAAGGGTTGATATGCCGTAAAACAAACCAACCAAACGAAGCACCATGAATAACTATTTGACGATATACAAAACTTGAAGCATAAACACATTTACTAAAATGACCTTATTAAACATTAATTGTAACTGAAAAGTATGTGTAAGGGAGGATATGCAATCATTAAGTAAAAAAAATCAAATAAATGTTCGAATTTGTTACTACGTACATTCATAAAATAAAACACACATATACCCATTTATCTATCTATCTATCTATCTATCTATCTATCTATCTGCCTAAAATTATTTTCGAATCATTTTCTAAATTAAGTACATGCAGTGGTATCCAGACGACGATTATTTTAAGTTACACAATATAGCACAACATTTGCTTAAACAGTTCTTTTCGCTAGAACGGGATTTCATATATTGTTTAAAAAGGGTTGATATGTCGTAAAAAACAACATAATGACCTAACTCTAAGTATGGCAAGTACACATGTTCACGCTGTTAAATACATAAATTAGTCTTTTATTCTCTTTTAGATTCGAATGGGACACATCCAAAGGCAACGAAAGATAAGATTGAAAGAAAACGAAAAGGACAAATAAAGACTTCTGTTTCTTCTTTGTCACCGTAAATACCAAAAGAATTATCGGTTATCAAATTCATACCCGGTGGGTAGCAGTATTAGAACTTCTGACTATAGGAAGACAACAGCCTCCCATTATTTATGACTAATATTAATAAAATATTGATTAGGATTGCACATAAAAATTGCTGAAACAACACAGATTAACATTTGTTTTGAATCTGAGGAAACAGATGTCTTGTCAAATTTGTAGTAAACATTCTCTTAATCAGAAAAGTACGAAGCAAATTCAACATTGATTTACATGTAAGCTCTGTATAATATATAGATAGGTAGGGAATCCTTATCTACCAACCTTAAAAAATACAATTTCAAATAATCAAACATTTTAAATGTTATATAAGCTGTATCATTTTCACACGATATAACTATAACGAAAGAAGACTTGTGACAAAGCTGTAACATGGTCAACGTGATACAACATATTCATACTTGATACAAGTTACACAATCTTACACGTTAGTTTATATTACATGACTGTAACATTTTTAACGTGATATAAGCTGGTATACTTTAACGTTATATGTATGAAGTAAACGTTTTACACACTGATATAGGTTATAATATATTTATTTGACATTTTTTGGGCCTCGTTAGTGAGTTTCAGTATGGGTTTCGCGTTTCTTGTCCAACTGCTGATCTCTTAAGTGTTGTAGCTGAGTGAATGTGTCGGTTTATAGATAATTCAGGGGAGTCTAGGGCCATTGCGCTTGGAATTTCGAAGACATTCGACAGAGTATGACATTCTTGTCTTCTGCATATGCTATTAGTGGTAAGCTCTTTTGCATTATTTGATATTTTTTCTGATCGTGAGTAACTATGGATCGAGTCTTCTTACCATCTTTCCCTATCAACGCGGGTGTTTCTCAGGGCTCTATTCTAGGCCAAACATTTAAGCTCATGAAATTATTTTCAGTGAAAATGGTGTTTACGATTAAAGAATTCAAATTTGAAAATTGGCAATTTACCTTTATTATGAAACTCCAGACAAAAATTCAGAAAAAATAATGATTTTTAATAAAAAATATTTTATCCTATTCGTTGTTTCTAAGGCATTTTGCCTATTTGCAAATTTAAATATAATTAAAATATAAGGTACATTTTTTATGTTTTTAGGTTATTGATAAAAAATGTCTCCATCGTAACAATATTCATAGTATTCAGAAATAAATTTTGTTTTAAAACATTCGTATATTGTAAAGAACATGCTGGAAAGAAAAAAACAAAGTTATTAGGCAAAATCGGATAACGATTGGTTAGATACAATGCTATAGTGGTCTAAAGTCGAGAATCCAACTGATTTTTCTTTATATATTAAATGATAATAATGTTAATTCTCCATCTCTCTGAGACTATTTTTATTCGGTTGTTAGGAACAAAATTAAAATATATTCTTGTTCAAATAATATAGAAGTTTGTAGAAAAAAGAAAGATTTGTCATATGCAATTTCTACTAACACAAATAGGGACTAATCTTGCAAAATCCGAGAAGTTGTAAGCAGCCGTTTTCTATCAAAAGCCTAACGCATTTTCGGGATAGGGTAGCCGTGGTATGGCCAATTTAGGTGTTGATCAGTTTATCGTTATCAGGAATTTATTGCTGGGAGGCGAATAATATAAAAACAAAAAAAGAGACTGATTTGGTTAACCACCAAACAAGACATACACATAATAAATCAGCTGTGCATGAATTTTGTTCAACAATCATAAACAAAATGTTTTTGTCTCTTATTTAAGTAAACATTGGTAGAGTAACTATTCTTGGTCGCCATCTTGGTTTCTTTTCTTTCGTACTCGTTGGATGATGTATGATCACAAACGAGATTGTATATTCTTAATATTTTATAAGCCATGAAACCGCCATATTGATTGTATCATAATTTCCTAGTACTATTCTTTGTCATCTTTTTATCTGAGTTGCCATTGGAGTATCGGTATCTCATAAGAGAATCCGTAGGCCTGGGTTAATATTTACAATTATTTAACTGCTGACGATTTCAAATAAATAACAACTTCACAATAATTTTTATTCTTTCAATTTATTATTTTCATAATATTATTCATATTTGAACTGACAATCCATCTATCTGATTTACCCTTTATTCTCAAGTGGCTTTTGGCTTTGATAAGTGGTGAATTATTGGTAAAATAATAAAATATTTTAACAATTCTCGCCTAATCATCTCAGTCCCGCTTGAGTAGCAAATACATTTTCAATGAGAGTTGCCAACCTGAAAAATAACAAAAAAATAGGAATCGATGTTATTCTTTGTCATGCTTCTGTTTTCATTCTGTGATCAAAGTACAGTATCGGTTTTATCCTCGGTCAGTGAAGAAGCACATTCTTCAAGATTGAAATAAATTTAATCTTTGTCCCAATCCAGAGCGCCCCTTTTTGAGAAGCTGTATTTTCCTCACATTAAAACCGACTTTGTGTCTAACGCTACCCTCGTGGGTTGGCAAATAAATAAGAACTCACATCTTTTTTTAGAAAACAGGAAATAGAAATATGAAGTTCATAGAAATCAAATAAGGCCTATCGTAGTCGGATCCGTTATAATAATGAAGTCAGGTAAAGCAGGGTGACATTCTGTTTGCATTTTCGTTGCACTTCCGGGTCAAAATAAAACGAACGGGTCACGAGGTCATGAAATGCTTGAGAATAAGAGTAAATAATTAATTACAATATTTTATGTTCTGTTGATATACAAAAAAAAAACGATCTTTATTTTATAAATGCATCCAATTAAAGGCGTATTTTGAACGCTTTCATACAATCCCCAAATTTGATGGAGGTTGAGTAACCGACACAGATTCACTAATAATTATATTGCAACTTTGCCAAGTTTTTTAGACCCGAAAGGGTCGAAACTTTACTAATGCTTCTAGCAAAGTTTAAATAAACACGCACATCTGTATAATTATTATTAAAATCATGCTTACTTCTTTTCGGGATTTGACTTTCGATGTATGAATATTTCTTTTTTATCTATTCTAATTCAATCATCGATTTTTTTCGTGCGATATTTTAGTCTACACGATGGCCTTTAGGGTAAACAAGTCTATTTTGAGTAGCGAAACACTTTGTTTTACATTTGATTCGGAACAAATTTAATTATAAGTTCGATTTGAACGGATGGATGTGAAAAAAAAACAGAATTAATGATGATTATTATTGACTTTGGTTTTTCGGTTTTCATATTTTCAAAAAAAAAAGTGATGCACTTTATTTTTAACACGAGACTAAAGCAATTTAGTTGATAAGTTTTCTGCAAGATTTTGTTTACGTACGACCAAAATAACTTCTGAGAGATAAATACCGAAAATGTTGCCATCGCGATGAAAGGAGTTCTAGAGAAGCAAGGAATGCGTAGTCACAAGCTGCACTTCAAACCCGGAATTTCTTTAGTCCGATAGTAAAGCGAAAACCAAAACGATCTGAATTGATACTGTTATAACCGCAGAAGAATCGGTTTTATTTCGAATCATTACTCTTTGGTGTCCCAATTCACAGTCTCCCCTTATGATTCAAGTTTACACATTGTGTCAGATTTTATTCTTATTTAATTTCATACATATGCATACAACACACACACATACATACATACATACATACATACATACATACATACATACATACATACAAGGTTTTTAGAAAATCTATAATATAACTTTAGGATTATATTCCATATGTTTACAAGAGCACCTTTGTGTGTGGGGGGCGGGTGCTTCTGTAATAGCATACCTTCACTAATCTAATTTCCGTTGCGGTTTATTTCTTCCCCTATGTGGTCTTTGGTTTGTGCTGATCATACTTATTCATCTGTATTTGGTCGGTTGTAGTCGTTTACTTAATTTCTCCGTCCCGTCTAGTGATATTTACTCATTTGACTGATCGCTTACTAACTAAAATACATGTCTTAGTGTAATGTCATCACCTGAATAAAACCTGTTTGATACAAGTTTTAAATGCAAGGGAGACAACTCAATATGTCTGTTCGGCTGATCTCGGTGCAAATGCTGTTTGGTATAAAATGAGTAAGACATTTTTACCTTTGATTATAAATAAGATTGCTTTTTGATTTCTTTGTTAAATTCATTTACAAATTGACAAAAAGGTCTCAAATCTACGCGGTTGTGTCACTTCGACTCTCCCCTTTTCTCCACGAGTGTCAGTCCGTCAGACTTTTTTCTCTCTTCCGGATAACAGTGAATCTGTTTAAAATATTCTTGTTTATGTAATCTGATGTCAGCCATGAGGTAAATAGCTGTGATCTGATCCATGATCACAGCGTTACCATTCTTTTGCTGATGTGTTTTCCCACCTACTGACTTTATGGACAAGGACTGTTTTTGCGTTATTTATTTCTTACCAAAATAATTCTTTGTTCTTTTTATTCTGACCAAAAATCCACCGGCAGACGAATCAGTTTCCAAACCCGTGTCCTGGCAAATAATATTGCATTTGGACAGGTTCATAATATTGTGCTACAATAAGTGTAATAGGTTAGATACTAAAATACTGTTGTCTTTCACTCTCTCTACTTAGAAATGATGCAATGGTTAGCGGCACAGATTATGGTCTCAGCGTATCGTGTTCAATTTCTTTCGGAGCTATTGCACCATTTTCACAAATACCACTAGGTAAGGTATTACAGTATATGCCCCTTAGCAATCGGTTAAATATTAAATACAATAGCTAGCTTTATTATGATAACTTGTATTGAAGAAAGAAAACTCTTGCAGTCGGGTAGGTCTGTCACGCAGCACACATTGTTTATATGAAGAATCATCACGTATTTTACAAAGAGAGTGGCTCATGTTTTCTCCAACATGTGATTCACTTAAAACAAAAAATGCACATGCCATTTCTACTATTTCCCGTATTCTATTTAATTAATTTCTTATGAAAAAAAACGAATAAACACGGATGCCGTGCATCAATATGTTAACTCACGAGATTTGATGTCTCTGGGGTTAATGAATATTGGATTGAAGGAATATAGAGTTTAAGGAATAGCCACGCGTATATCACCAGAGTCACAACTAACTTACATTTACTTCATCAAATTGGTGTTAATTTACTATATAAATAACTATCGGCTATATTGTTAAACATAATTGAAAAATCTTGCATATTTCATGGTTTTTAAAGATCAAGGTCGGAATTTAATTCAAACTTACTATTTTCTACTGTGCGGGTTTAATGAAGTAATTTAAAAAAAAAAATCTTACGTAAGATAACCTCGATTGTAATTTATGTTGTTGATAAAAAGCAACCCAAAGAAACAACCCAGACAGGTTCGAACAACTCAAAAGCCTATGTTTTGAAAACCAGTACTTGGATAGGATAAGTTGCGTATCATGATTTGTGAAATGTTCTAAGCAACGGTTATAATCACAACGTAAATTCAACATAAGTCACTATTTCCAAATATACAATGCCTATGAGCAAAAATGACTTATTTACGATTGGTTCCTGTACTTTCTTATGCTGTTTTACATAAAATTGGTCATTTGTTCAATAACTGTCTTGGATAAAAAAAACATGATTTTAATTGTGTTAGATATTGGACGAGTGGACCCACTAGTATATAATGTAGGTGAGAATAAAAGAAAATGAATGGTCAGCCCGGGTCAACTTGATAAACCCGAGGTTAAAATTGCTAGATTGTGAGAATTAAAAGAAACAAATATGACGTCACATGGCGCAAAGAGAGAGGGTGAGAGAGATTAAAGGGGAGGGAGAAGAGGGACAGTCCGTTTTGGGAGCACGCAGAGCGTGTACGTGTACTAAGGTATAGGCTTCAAACTATGATTAAACAGTGATTATCGCTCTCTATTTTCCCAATCCCACGGGTCAGTGATTTAGAACGAATATCAAGTTGAATACACCTCCTCTGTCTTCCATCAGTTTTGTCATGACTTAGTCATTTCAGGACGGCAAGCCCATTCAGTATTGAATTATCTTACAAAAACGCGTACAAGGAGAAGATGCGGCTAAAGGTTAGAGATACACTTGTTTTTTTTTCTGCATGTGTGGCACGAGTTTAAAACGCAACAAATAATCTAGAGAACGTATATTAATTTCCTACCATTGTCCTCACTGTCTTGTTAGAATACAAGCGTGTTAGTTAGGAGACGATGATTATCAGAAATGACTGTCACCAAAAGTGACGTATAAAAAATAAAAAGTGAGATTAATTCTAGTAATAAAGACAAAAACGAACATTTACCAGCTTCAAAGCAAATTACATGCTTTAGCTATAGCACAAGGCAGGTAAGGCTCTTTTTTCGCGGCCTTGGGCTACACTCGACTAAAAATAAACAACTAACAAATCTTTTCACTCGCCGGAAATAAGGGGGCGACATGTTACAAAGACATACGCAGCTGCAGAACGACACCACTATCCACGCTGTCCCAGATTTAAGCGACAATCAAGCTTGTTTTAAAATACCAGGTAAAAGAGTACAATGGGACTATCGAAGGTTGAAATCGTACGGGCTTATTTAGCTGAGGGCTGTCGGTCGAATAAAGGGGCAGGAGCTGGAGGGCTGCATGTGAATCGAATTTGTTGACAGCTGAAGGAAAGTGCTGATGTTGTAAATTTATCAGTGTTTATTAGGTGTTGTTTGAAGAGGAGTTCTGTTTCGAAGTTTATACCGTCTCATTACGGTTACAGAAGATTTTCATACACCCTTTTTTACAGTACGTAACTCATATGACGATTTTAATTAAGAAAATACGTAATAATACGTATTTTGTATAAAAGAATAGGCTCACATATAGACAGTGATATTGGAAATTTATCAGTTTTTATTACGGTGTTGTTTGTAAAAAGAATTCATTTTTTAAGTTTGGAGGAGCGTTTCACAGGTGGGAAGCTCTTAAATAGAGAAATTTTAATAAGAATGTTTTGAAGAACAAGAAAATGGAGTAGAAGAAGTGGAAGCCGATAAACATAATTAAAAAGAAAATTAAGAAGAAGAAGACGAAGAAGAAGAAGAAATTTTGCGATACAACTTGAAAGAAATCCCATCATGATATTCATTTTGTGACATTCATTTTATATAAAGATTTCTTACAATAACAACGTGGGGTTTATGTTCCCACTGATAATCTAGAAACAGCAAAGACATTTTGCTTTATTCGATTTCATTTTATTTGTAACATGACAATTGAAACTTATAGAAATTTAAAGAAATAATAATAAAAATAGAAATTTTACATTCCTTAGTAGACGGCATAGCATAAGCAGACATACAGTTTCGCTGTATCACAGCTATTTAGTGTCGCAAGGAGAGCAAACTACCCACTTCGTCACCAGAACAAGCTACGAAAGGAAGGTGAAACTTAATCTTTATATACATATTATCAGCTCCCGAAAGTACTATATTTCTTGACGATGAGCTTTGCATTATCGCTAATCGCCCCCGGCGGTTTCCCTAAAAAAGGAAACGGTACGTTAAATGGATAAGTTTAGATATATTTCTGACGCGGTGTTAGCGAGATTTTAAACTGTAAACTTTCATTGTTTGCCCACAAAATCGAATGATTACACATTATTGGCACACTTTAAAATAAAGTATCAAGTTAACTCGAAAACTAATGGATTTCCAGCCGAAAGCATTTCGGCGAGATTTACTCTCTATTTGAAAAACAGTTATTTAAAGCTGTTTTTTTTTATTCGTGTTTCTTTTTGAAATTTTAAAGTGAAACGCATTTCTTTTACACGGGAGCAAACAGAGCGAAGATAACAAAAACAAAGCATCAATTATTGGATGAAGAATCCGCTTGATTGTCTACGTTTCTTTTCAATTACTTACTCATTAAAGTTGAAAGAGTGGAACGTAGAATGTAGATTATGAGGTAAAAAATAAAAAACTTAAGAGGGAAAGACGTAATGAAAACACGAGGGCATGATATAGCTGATTCAGCCTCATTTGAATTTATATTTTTGACTTCAATTCGCTCCAGACAAGGGGCACATTGCCGCTGAGACGTAAGGGGCTATTGTGAAGTAAGGGGTCAGATTTATAGGGGCATCCTAAGTTTGGGGTAGATCAGCGAGATTCTTGTTCATATTGCATTTAAATTTCTGCATGATAATACAGTTGTAGAAACAGGGAACAAGAAAGGAATTCCAAAGACAAACAGTTTAAAGAAAAAAACAATTAGAGTAAAAAGTCTACTGGCATCTGGGAACCTATAGAGTAAAGGGGTGTGATTTTGCTGCTTGTTGGGTTCGTCGGGAATATTTACGCTGAGGGTGCACAAGTGTATCAAGTTTGTTGAATCACATTTCGTTAAAGTACTTGTGAAACAAGCACAACAATGAAAAATTGCTACGATGGGACAGGGGCTGGAGCTTAGTAGACAGTGTGGCACCTAATAAGTTAGAGACACTTTTTTGGACTCTATCCAAAAGAGAGAGACTAGTGTTCGGGCACCAGCATAGATGTGGCAACAATACTCCATGCAAGGGCGAATGGTGGCTTTGTAAAGATACAGGATACTGGTGGGTGTGAGAAGTTTTCTAGCCCCGTTGAGGGAGCCTATCTTCTTGGCAGCAGACTAGGCAGTATCTGTTTTGTATTCATTTTAATTCATGTTACCTATGAATTACAGGCTAAGGAGTTTGAATATTGGAGTTCTGATAAAGGTGCTATAAGATGTCTCTATAATGATTAAAGGAAAAGGGCTTTGTCTGATACCATTAAATATAACCATCCATTTATGGCCTTATTCAACTCGAGGTCATTGTCTAAAGATTCGGCCATTGTTTTGGATATGTGTGTGTTTGATTTACCAACATGCCAAAGAATAGAGGGTGGTGTCATCAGCAAATATATCCATCTCGGATGCGATTGCACCAGGAAGGTAGTTTATGAAAATCAGGAATAATAATGGTCCAACTATCGACCCTTGGTGCACCCCAACATTAAATATGATGTATTTAGATGTCCGACCATCTAAGGCAACCTGAATCTATTATTTAGTTAAGTAGGATTCAGCTTATGATAGTGTGAAACACACATAGATAACTAGTTATAGTTCTCTATTGACAATAGAGCTTTTATTAAAGGAAGATCATTTCGAACAATGGAGTTAACATACACTTATTACAGGAAGTAATCAACACAATTTGATGTTCATCTATATGTTGAATAACTGGTTATAACACATGTCGTAATATCTGGCTTCATAGAACTCTCGTCTGTTGATCCCGCGAACGGCATTGCTTGCTAACGGGACGATATGTCGTTTCACAATCCGGCGACTAGCGTGGTCTAGCTATTTGGTCCCGATTTTCAATCTCCCCTTTGGGCCGACACAGCAGTAGACGCAATTCGGGAATGATATTTCCCTTTCTTTTTCTGTCTCTTCTCTGTTGTCTGAAACCTAGCTGCCATTGTTAGTCGCTCCGTCGCCGCCACCATTCTCTGCAGACGCTTTGTCATTGTTACAGTTTCAGGCCGGCGGTTTCTTTCTGTAACTGAAACCAAATCTCCCCGTACACGATAAAAGATAACAAGCCTTTCTTTTTTTACTTTGAGCCATTTATTGTTATTAGCTTGTCGACACTGAAGCAATTACGTCATAGTGGAGAGAGAAGCTTACGCTAATTAATTTCTTAATTAATCACCTAATCACCTGTAAGGGTAGGAAGAGAGGGACATTGTCAGGCTCTCATTTTTTGGGGATCCGAAATCCCCTAGCGTGTAATTGCTACATGACTAAAGTGTGTTCTCTCGTTGGCTTCCAGTCAAGAACTGCCAACCTCAACTTAGTGTTACCATCGGGAAACTGTGACGTCACGAAACCTCGTGATCGACGCACAGGTGTGACCTAACCCTCGACCCCCGAGATCTTGTCAACTGTCACCCGAACCGTGAGAAAACATCGCACCAAAGTTGCACGAGGTGACTCCGCTACAAATTGCGTAAGTCAAACCCGATCTCTAACAGATACGTCCATTTTCATAGGGCCATTATCTAACATTCCTCCCCTCCCTATACAAAAAAACAATCCTAAGATTTTTATTTTTACACCCCCCTCTGCAGGGTCTGGTCAGTACGGCTGGACCTCCAACGTCCAACCTCTTCAACCGGCCGTTCCTCGGCCCATGACGCTATCTCCGGGATGTAAGGAAATCTCTCTTACGATCAATATCGGTTCTCGTGGCCACCCCCGTCATAAAAATTATCGGGCGCCATCGCCCCATCACCTAATCAGTTCACCACTGAACCCACAACGGTCTGACCTCTGACCCCTGGGCATTTACACCACACATAGGAATACTCTCACCTTACACTCGTACTCCATAGCATCGATTTACAACCGATGGTCATTTTCTAACTGGCGGACATTACCGCGAACTACGGGGAATAACAGAAACCCCTATTTCAAAACATATAACCTAATGGTCAGCACACGATTTTAATTTTAGATGCCGTCCTATCCATAAGCACTAGATCTGCACTCAGTTCGAGACACCTCTGTGGAAACAGTGTGTCTTTTGGAGTGGTATCTCCGACACCACATCGGGCCTCAATCCGATCACATTTCCTATCTATCTCTATCACATGATACTAAAATACGGCACCTTGTCGATCCATCTATGGTCATAGCTGCCCTCGACACGCGCACGAAGTGCCTCCTCACCCTAATTAACTCCAAACCATGTTGATGCGGACTCGCTTGCATCGGTTTGCTAACTGTACCTTTCCTGTGATTCTAACTATGTCATGGGGGGGGGGTGAAAGGTCCCTCCGCGCTGGGTCGGTCACATCCAAAACCCAGAACGGACCCTTTCCTAAACTTAGAACTATCACTATTCATGCTTGATTGACCAATGCAAAATGTGGCAAACCCCGAGGTCCCCAAAAATTATCCATAATCCGCTATTCATTTCCTAGCCACAAAATCGCTTTTTTTCACGCGTGTGCACCGAAACAAATCTTTGTCCGTATCATCGCAAGCTCACCGGCTTCCTATACGGGTCACGCGTAGCGAACATAACTCAATCCCGGCCCGTTTATACTATAAACGGCTATTGGTGAGAACGGCCCCTTAGAGGCCTCAACACCGGACCTCCGCTAAAATTTCATCGCCTCCCATAGGTCAATCCTCAACATTTTAACTCCCTTTAATTGGCTGACCCCAACTAAATTTTTAATTAGTTACTGATTTTTTATTAAGTTTTTAATACTAATTAACTTTAACGCCCGTAACCCAATTTCTTTTTTCTGGTTACGTAAAAAAACACTGGGAAAAATAATGTGCTTCTCTCTCTCAATATAACAATTTTTTTTTCAACAACATCAAAGAAAAAAAATCATCCTCTATTATCGACAAACAACAAAACAACAAAAAATATCTCCCTTCCTCCCCTTAAAAGAACAAATACGTATCAAAACTACAGAAAAAAGAGTCAATAAAAATTTTTCTTCCAAGGTCTCAACGTTTCTTTTCTTCTATAAAAAGTTCACGTTTTGCGTGTGTGTGTATATTGTAAGTTCACTGTTTTTTTTCTGCTAAGAACATTACGCATGTATATATGTATATATATATCCTTTTTTTCCAAACAATTATTTATTTTTCCGCGTATGTGTGTGTGCCTTAGTTCATTGTTCTTTTTTTTGTTTCTCATTAAAAAGTTCGCTCTGAATCAATCAACATAAACGAAAGTTCTACTTACAGACTCCACGTGGACTCTTTGTTGTGTTCGAAGTTTTCTTTTTCTCGTGGCAACCCAGGTTCGCATCTTTCCTCCCCATGACGGGGGGACTGGCCAACTTGTATCAAATCGCCAATGTTGTATTACTGGTTTATGATACGTTCGTAGAATGTCGGAATCGCTGGGGTCGTAGAACTCTCTTCTTTTGATCCCGAAACGGGACGTGTGTCGCCTATTCGCATTTCCTAGCTGCAGGGAACTATTTGTACTAACCGTGACTTTTTCTTTCTCCATTGCCTCGCCGTTGTATGGAACTATTTGTACTAACCGTGTCTCTTTCTTCACTGTCATTGTTGTCGCCTGCTTTGTGTCGCGGCTGCTATCTGTCTGTCGCTTCGCCGAGCGTCATAATCTTCGCTCGCTTCTTCCATCATACCTGCGGTTTCTTCGTGGGCTGAAATCAAATTATAAAATATAACAAGGCTTCTCCTTTTTACTTTAGAGCCATTTATTACCATTTGGCTTGTCGATACTGAGCAAGTTCGTTGTAGGAGAGAGAGAGGCTTACGCTAGTTAATTTTCTAACTACTTAGCTACTTGTAAAGAAAAGAAGATGAGGACTTCGTCTGGCTCTACTTCGAGGGATCCGAAATCCCCTAGCTTGTAATCGCTACATGACTAAAGCGTGTTGGCTCATCGGCTTCCAAGTCAAAACTGAAATCTAAACTTCAGTTTTCCCACTGGGAAAACTGTGACGTCACGAAACCTCGTGATCGACCCCCGAGGTCTCGTCAACCGTCACCCGAACCGTGAGAAAACATTGCACAAAAGTTGCATGAGGTGACTCCGCTACAAATTGTGCAAGTCAAACCCGATCTCCAACAGATACATCCATTCCCATAGGGCCATTATCTAACATATATATGAAGAGACATTTCGGATAACAGTCAACGCAAATATAAAAGAATAGTTATCATTACAATCAAAGGACCCAGTTTCTGCAATAATATTGTTCATGAAGTTTTTGAAGAAAAACTATTAGGGTGAGCAGGGGATCCGAGGAGTACTTTACATATTAAGGGTACTTTATAGGATAGGTATTCAAAAAAATTTAAGTACATATGTCATTAATTCTAATTTTCACAATACACTTTCAAGACTGGCGAACTTTATCAAATTTCACCGACCAATCTACACAATATAAACCAAACATTTTGTTTTGTTTTTTAACCTAACCAAAACCAACCATAACCTAATTTTTTATTTTATTTTTAAAAGTTGGTTTAGTTCGGTTGGTACTGTGGAAGAGCATCGGATATTGATTCCACTTTCTTCGTTCGTAGTCAGAACTGTTTACATAACGACCCCGCCACGTCTAGAAATTTCTGGATACCTATTCTTAAAAAGCACCAAAGAAAGAACACTCTTTGGAGTGGATTCTTGATGATAACAGGTCACTAATTAGATATGAAAATACACGAATAATTAATCCGAAAAAAACTTAGTAATCATAGCAATTTTTTGTCAACAAAGGGAAAGCCTAGTGTTCGATGCACCAGCACAGATGTTGCAACAATACTCCATGCAAGGGCGAATGGTGGCTTTGTAAAGATATAGGATACTGGCGAGTGTGAGACGGTTTATAGCCCCGTAGAAGAAATCCCGCCTTCTGTGCATTTTGGTAATCATAACTCATTGATTGAACAAAATATTTTCTTATTTTATCTTCCATTTCAGACAATCTGTTTTTTCCCTAATTATATCTGTCATTTCAGTTAATTTTACTGCTTAGCATAATCACCCTGGAGATTTAGATGCTTAGTTTAATCGCTGAAAAAATCACCCTGGAGATTTAGAGGCTGAAACTGTAGTGTGAACTTTGTTTGTAGATTATTTTATGTAAAATGAAGACTATAGGCAAACTGTAGTGTTACAAATGCTTAATAACAGATCTTTTTTTTTTACTTGATATCATCAATTAGTGCGGATCCCTTTTTTAGACATCAGATAAGAAATTATCTTTTGACCCAATTACACATTCTCAAAAGAAACAAAAACACATTGAAACAAAAATCACACATTGAAATATGAAATTGCTTTTGTTTAATCCATTATATTCTTGCTTGAAAGTGCTGGACAAACTCGGTGTTAAAACAAATGTGTTTCAGAATAGTGAGAGATAGAAAAATACGGTTTAAAAAAAACATGTAAAACACACTTTTGGCTACTGTTCTGTTCCTTATGGTCCTAGTAAATAATCTGAAACAAGAAACCCGGAAGCAATAAATAAAAATAAATAATAAATACACCAGGACACTTGTTAAATGGTAGATGCTGAATATATTATGACTCAAATCACTTAAGGTAGCAGGTGTGTGTTATAATGTAGGAGGGCACTTAGAACATGGTAGATGCTGAATCTAGATGTACTCAATACTCTAGATAGAGCAGGTATGTGTTACTAACAGTAAAACTATATCATACGTCTTATGTTGAATTGAACAGTGCTCAATACCCTAGATATTGCATGTCTGTAATTAGTAAGGGAAATATACTGAACTGGAAACTGTTCAATATACTAGATAGAACAGTGTAACACTTGATAAGTGGTGTATGCCGAATCTGTCGGTGCTCATTACCCTAGATACAACAGGTGTGTGTAAACATGATGTTATTCGAGAAAAGTTTTATCTCTAAACGAGCCGATATTTAGGTTTATTCTGTTTTTCTTTTGAAAAATTTTGATAATTTAATTTCAATATTGTTTGAAACCCCAAAACTGCATATGTGATCTGTATCTGAAAAGATACAATTATTAGTGCTACTAATATAATTACTATAAATAATATGTTGATACAAGTTTTAATATAAATATGTTACAGACAATTTAATATTTTTGAATATTTTGTTTATTTTGTTTATTATTATCGTGCTTTCTATTATATAAATGGAAGTATCTGTGTGTATTCTCCAACATATTACAACAAGAGAGAGGATTTAGCAGTGTGGAAATAGAGGATTCGGGAGTGGGATGGGAAAATGAGAAGGGGGAAAGCAGAACGATTGAGAAAAAGGAAGAGAGAGATAACAGTTTTACTATAAAAATGTTTCACATAAATCTTCGTTTCTATTTTATTGAGAATATTCGAGAGGAGCAAGAAGAATAAACATGCAGTTCTATTTAAAATTGTAACCAATGTCCCACAGACGTCCGCCAGATGTTTTCAAGATGCCAGACCTCTGAGGGTCGCACGTGAGCTCAAAGTTTTCCTCATGAACGTTTGTCTATTATATCATGTTACATGACGTTGTCCAATCTTTTCAAATTAAGAACTTTTTATGTATTTTCTGACGAGCTTCAGGTGGACAGATCCAATATTGATATAATAATGTCGTAAAATAATTTGCACTGAAATGTATCTGTTTTGGAAAAGGTTTTGTAAGAAAAATAAAAAGTTTTTTTTCTTCTGGAATATAAATGAACTTTGCTTACTTATATATGCTCTGTTGTTACTGGTTGACATACATCGAGCTTAAATTGAAAAAGGTTGGTAAACATTAAGTATTGAAAGTATATGCTAAACACATTTTCATAATAATATATATATATATATATATATATATATATATATATATATACATATTTATGGAAATTAAGCTACAAAAGGTGTACGTGTTTCATCCTCGCAGGGAATTATCAGGCTAAGTATATATATATATATATATATATATATATATATATATATATATATATATATATATATATATGTTATGAATGGTACGCTTAACATCTCTACTAACATGTTTTTCTTCAAATCTTAAGGGAAGTTAAACTAATGTAACAAATTAAGGATACAAATAATGATGCCACAATAAAGTCCTAACAACACCCCACAGATGAGCTTGACTTAAAGAATCCCACTTGTGAGCCGTTTTGAATCGTATATAAAATAAAGTTCAAGTGAATCCAATTTAATACATTTGAATGGATGTCAGTGTTTTCTTTGATGTGCAACTGACAAAATGGAATTTCTGATGCTTTTCATCTGATTACAAAGAAATGATCGAAATAACTGAAACCAGAATATCAAAATCAATCAATCAGGTGATTCAACATCAAATTCAATATATTGTAATCGAAATCTGAATTTTTCAAGCGTTCATTCAATGTTGACTGAGTAATTCAACGAGTTTCCAAAATTATGTTTGCTTCTGATCTTCTATTTTTATCACAAATTGGATTGACTAATACGAAATTAAAGTTGGTGACCACGTCTTTAAAATAAATAACGATCGTTTGCCACGCAGACTTGTACCAGACAGCAAAAAGGAAAATATGAGAACTCTTCTTTTATAATCACTACTTCTTGAATAACTACTATCAATCACAACTTTTGTTGTTGTAAAGATTTTTGTGGAAATAGTAAATTTGAGATGGTATTTTTTAATGCTCCAATAAGTGTTACACATAAATAACTATTACTCCTAAGTTTTGAAATATTTTAATCTATTGAATCTTCTTCTAGCGTGTGAATCAGATGATTCTGGTGTTGGCATTAGTTTCTCCGATGTTTTTCTAGTTATATTTTTTTCTGGAAAGACATCGGGTACTTACGGGAAGGACCACGAGAAGTTGCCAATATCCCTAAGTGAAAATGGTACTGTGAAACCAACTGGATTCGAACTTAGAACACACAGGTCCGTGTCGATATCCACTTAACCACTCTCACCTCCCACTCTATTGAATGAAATCTTACTTATTAGTTAAATAACTGCAATCTTTTGTTTTTTTGGGGGCATTTTAACATGACAAGGGGTTAAGTATTTGTAGAAACGTTTTGTTAAAAGGGGTATACTATTTTTCAAATGGGTACCAAAATAAATACTATATACCTCTCAGAAATAGAGATACCTAAATTTAAAAATGAAAAAGCTTATTTAAGGTTTTTATTTTAGATTTAACGCCAAGATAATACATTAAATCTTATATCCCTGGAAATAATACTTCGAGATGATTTTTCCATATTGACGGATGTTGCAATTAAACATTAACCACCCACAGTTTTATGAAACGTTATGCAAGAAAAATAGTTGCCTCAACATTTAACTAATATTATTTAAAATAGTTTTTTCATGAAATAGTACTTTTTTTTTAAAAAGAAAGGGATAATTTTACTTATAATTTAATTCAAGAGAGCTGTCGGTGGTGAACTGGATAACGATACGGACTGACGATTTGAATGTGTCAAGTTCGAATCTTGTCCGTTCCATGGAACCACTTTAACATATATTTGTTAGAAACCCTCAGGTGGTCTCTTTTTAAGTTCCTGAACGAATCGAAGAAACCAATGTCGAAAACAGAATAAAAAAGTTAGGAAATACCGACTTATGCCGAATTATGTCGATTCTATACGAATTTCCTTTATTTAATTAAAGCTTCAACTAAGACTATTTAAAGAATTCGTTTCGCATAAAATATAGAAATTCTTCAAACAGAACATGGCAATTTAAATCGTAATTTCATTCATTATCATCGCGATGTCTAATGATGAATCGATAGTCGCATGGTTAACTCAAGAAATGTTTTTAAACGTGGAATAAAAAATAAATGAAGTTTCTACTTGATGACAAGTGTACTTAACGTGGATACAAGTTTTTAAAAAATATATTCAATTTGCAAACGAAAATAAAATGAAGTATAACTGTATTTAACATTTTTTAAATAGTAATCGCTTCATACAAGACATTACACCTCTTGCTGTTCGGAGTTAAAGCATACTACTTCAATGTCACATGGTTAACTAAAGAAATGTTTTACATCAATCAAACGTGGAATAAAATAAATCAAGTAACTACTTGGTGACCAAAGTACTTAACGTGTATACAAGTTTTTAAAAATGATATTCAATTTGCAAACGAAAATAGAATAAAGTATAACTGTATTTAACATTTTTTTAAAATGGAAATCGCTCCAGACAAGGCATGAAGCCACTTGATGTAAGGATCTAAAAATAAAAAAAAACCTACTTCAAAGTCAAAAACTAGCCAATGATAAGTGTTATATAGATAGATTCTGACTCAGAAAGCAGCAATTCACCCCCTTTGTCAGAAACATCGTTCATAGAATGTGAGGACTAAAGGACAAAATAAGGGAAGCGAGGGTTACGAGGCTGTCGAAAGTAAACGTTCTACTCTCCTAAGCAAGTATAAAGTTACTATAAAATTTCCTATGAATAACTAAGATTCTGAAGCGAGGTAGAGATGCGATACGAACGAACGTAACAAAGTTAGTAGCTTGTATAAGCTACTCTCTTTCTTTTTCCGCTCGTTTAGTTTACTTTTCCCTTGTTCTTTTTTTCTTTGTGTATCGTGTGGAAATGAAAGATAGTTCAATCAATACATTCGTGTTACGTCCGCTCCAAAAATAATAAATAAAAATACAAATTGTACACAAATGGGTCAGCTGCAACATTTTCAAACAACGAAAATTATTTCTCGTTTTGCGAGACTGTGTGAAATATCAAGTTCCAATAGTAACACCTGGAGAGAAAGTTGAGCCCAAAACAAGACCGTTCGCTAACACAATATTACGTTGAGCCACGGCCACCGTAAAAGAAGGGCAGGGCACTGAAAAATCACTACATTCTATAAAGTAACAAATAAGATCTGTCGAACAATCAGACTGTGGGCATTTTGAGCCCTCCTTTCACTTAAAAATTCAGTAAAATTCAGTAAATCAACCAATTTTAATTAAATTTTTAGTATTTATTAGTTAACCCATATATAAGAAATCTTAGTGAAATGTATTATTTCGTGTAATTTACGTAGGCTGGACAGCAAATGTTAAATTAATACATAATTATAAAATGGTGTTGAACACCTGATTTAATATTCATTGTTTACATCAGTTCATTCTTTCCAGATTATTTTTAATGTTGATTGTTATTACAACCTCGTCTACATTAAATGAAAAGACTAGTATCAGTTATACTTAATGGAAATATCTCTTGGTTTATAAACACAAGAAGCAAAAGACACATCCCTATTCTTAGGCAGTTTTATTCTTCATATGAACATTTCATTATCATCAGTTTTAGCTGAATAATTTGATAAACGTTGCTCTCATTTTTCAAAAAAAAAGAAATATTTCTTGATTTGTATAACTTAAAAGTAAATAACACACGAAAAGTAAATAAAACATGAAAGATTACGAATTCAATAAAGTAACACAAAATGAATAATTAAAAAATAATAATAGAACATTTATTGAAATAAATTAAAATGTGTCTTTTGTTGTTGTATTCTTTGCAAAACGAACCGTTTATTTACAATAAAGTAAAAATGTGTAATGGATTAAAACGGTAATGCTTTTTTGGGTGGATTTTTGATGAAACTTATGAATTAGTCTAAACTTATAATTTATTCTTTTAGGACTTGAAATTCGAAAATGCAATGCCTTAATCGTTGGACGCCATATTGTAATTTTGTTATTCTCTTTCGCATTTTGACATCTATAGAAAAGAAAATACGTTTAAAAAAGGAACACGTTAACAATGATTTCCAAGTCAATGAATAATCCTTAAGAAGGGTGGACGTATTGTTGGCAGGGGAATACAGTCACAATAGCAGGAACAAGTTAACATTGATTTCCAAGTGAATGATTAATCCTATGAAGTTGAGTCTACTCGCCCTGATTACTTGCTCTGATTACATATAGACGAATGCCCGGCGGGCATTCTGGCACTTTCGGTCCTTATTGATAGTGGTTTTTACTCCCATTATCAATGACATAAGCAGAAAGATTCGACTCAGTTGGTAGGCCTCCTTTACGATAGCCGTAGCTCAACCCCTGCCCATCTAAGGCAAGGGAAGCGAATGACTACTAAACTCATGCATACATAAGCTCACACATATTCACACACTGACAAAGTTAACATACGCACAATCTCTCCTGAACTCACTCTTATGTTAACACTGACAGAAAACAAACATATAAACATACTCATTTATAACACTAGTAGCTTCTTACACACTTCTAACATGACATTGTGATATCGCTCGCTGTTGCCTACTCTACGGCACGAGTTGTAGCGTTGCCCCCGAATACTAGGGTTGATGCGACGCCTCCAAACCGGCGTCTTGTCTCAGGGCGTCCTAATGTTGAGTTGTTGAGTAAAATCTCGTTTCTTTACTGACGGTGATGTTGAATCGCCTTTGCCTATTTGTTTCAAACTCCCAAAAGCCCAGAAACCGACAAGCTCAGCAGAATTGGCATCAACCTAAAGAAAAGAAGCACACATCTTACGTCTTACGGGTATAAATCTAAGTAAACTCAATTATTCTTTTAGTAGAAAAGGGATATATATATATATATATATATATATATATACACACATATATATATGCATATATATATACACACATATATATACACATATATATATACATATATATATTTAATACAAAGTTTCAAATACGTTCGTTGAACACCCTCGACTAGTCTTCTATCTGTGCCCGCTTCCAGGTACATATACATTTTAATTTCCCTTAATTATGTGACAGTTTTCGGTGATCGAGTAGATATGACGACTGCTAGCAGATTCTAGGCAGAAATTGTTCTTTCCTGCACTGATGAGAGCAATAAGCTTGAAACGCTAGCGTCTGTAGGTATTAATAATTTAATATTTATTCATAAATATTATATATATACACATATTATCGGATAAATAACTCTTCTGTACATGAATACACCAACTTCGTATGTAGTATCACTGTGTCTTTGGATGGGTGCTTAGAGGCTACTTTGGGCTTTCATGAGCTCTAACTGAAACGTCGGCGAATTGTTATGGAGGCAGAAAAGAGCTCGTTCTTGCAACTCAAAGAGAGAAGGAATTCCAAAGGCAATCAGTTTGAGGGGAAAAAGTTATTGGAGTAGAAAGCTTTCCGGCATCTAAAGACCTCAACTGTAAAGGGGTAAGATTTTGCTGATTGTCGGGGGTATTTACGTTGACGATGCACCGGTATGAATAATCTTCTCTACACTAACGATTCCCGTAGGGATGAAAAGTATACGTATGTAGATAAAAACAAATATTTATAATTATTGGCCGCCTCCAAAACTTAGGATGGGCTCTGTAGTACGTAGTATTAACACAGCCGTTATCGTGGATTCAATGCATGTTCTTTTCACTCGTTGAACACTTGGACGACGGCTGCTGTTAAATAGGATTATATATATATATATATATATATTCTTCAATTACATTATCAAAGTTATATGGATAAGTAAATTTCATTTGGATCAAGTGGATGTACAAAATATTGTAGGATCTGAATACTGCCTTTACGTTATTTTATATAAAAGTTATAAAACTTTAATATTTTAGAAATTAAAAAAAAATCAATAATATCAGAAATGTTACGTTTTGGCCTTTCAGCAGGGTTGTTCAACACATCGGTCATTATTGATTTTCAGGAATCTCTGCGATCGTTAAAAGATTATTATAGAAAACTATTTTAATTAATGTGTCTCTATTTACACCCTTTCCTAACCAATCAATGCTAAATACTTACATTAAAATGTATATTGTAAAACGTAAAATTTAAAAAAAAACGGAAATCTGGTATTATGTACTATAGATTTAGTTAATAGAAAGGTATAAAGTTACCCATTCAATTCTCCAGTTAATTATGGTATTAATACCATAATCTTGGGGTCACCATAGACTAATTCTCTGCATGAGGTTCAGAAAAATTACCTTCTTTCATTCTTACTGTTAATTAAAAAAATAATAATAAAACTAGGTCAAACAGTTAGTCAACTACTGATTACGTTTTCTTACTTTTTCTTATTTTTATGCAGTTGCAAAAGTGTGCGCACGAATTACAGAGAAAAATAGTCGGAGAGTTTAAAAAGTAACATGTCTTAGAGAGAAGTTTCAAAAGAAAGATGTTACACATACGTTTATTTCACTATTCTATTTTCTATACTGACACCGCGTAGTGATACAGGCTTTGATTATTTTGTTTAACGGCATATCAACCCTTTCGCTAATTTAATACCGGGAACCATTTTCATACGCAGATGTTTTATTTTCGTACAAGCAGAATAGTTGTTCTATTTACTCCATAAATGGGCGGAATTAGCCGATTCATACTTTATTAGTTACTGGGTCGCTATCGCTTCGCAAATTTCTCTACTTAAAATACCCGAAACAAAACTTTTCAATAATAAACATTCTATTGATTGTAAACATGAAACAAACACTTTTGAATTTATTCATAGAGAATATATAGATAAACATTAACGTTTTGGTAATTTTGATACAAATTTACTTATATTTTAAATATGACCATAAAGAAAGAAAAAGAAAAAAAGAAATACATTTGTTTGGATGATGGTGAGTGTGTGTGGGATCTTTGTTTTTATCTTAAAACTTGTTGAAAATCAAGTAAGTTTCTCCAAAGAATAGACCGGAATGGAATCCAATCGTAATAAATAAGAACTTGCCTCGCCATCATAACTAAAAAGGAGAACCCATTGACTTGTTAACATGGCCATCCCTACTACAGGCCAGCCAATCGTGAAACTGGGGTCTTTTACTGGGGGCCATGTGAATTTTCTTAAATATTGATATAGAAGTTGCAAACAAAGGTAAAATTCCTTTGTGAGATTAGTTTGATGTTTTTATGTGTTTTACATACCAGATAATAATGAGCTAATTAATCAATTTTAAAATTATTGACAAATTCCTATAAATGAAGTACAGGTAATTTTGAATAAACAAAGGCAAATGCA
This sequence comes from Sepiola atlantica, assembly GCA_963556195.1. Taxonomy (NCBI): domain Eukaryota; kingdom Metazoa; phylum Mollusca; class Cephalopoda; order Sepiida; family Sepiolidae; genus Sepiola; species Sepiola atlantica. Next base: position 54,881,087 of record OY744537.1, on the reverse strand, counting down.
TATTTCAATGAAGACTTTTTATTTTAATGTTGGATTTTTTTAGAGAATTTGTACTGATGTCAAAAGATCATTATTTGTATATTGTGGTTAAAAAGAAAAAAAGGATCCGCACCAGTTGATGATATCAAGCAGAGAAACAGTTTGTTCAAATGTGATATGTGTTTTACTAACCAATGTTCTCATTTTAATTGTTTTCAACACAACATTTTGGCTATAGTCTTCATTTCACATCATAAGATAATCCAAAAATAAAGTTCAAACTAAAATTTCAGCATCCAAATCTCTAGTGTGGTCTCGTAGTCGATTAATCTAAGCAAACAAATTCACTGAAATGGAAGATGGAATGTGATAATACAATGTCCATAGATTAAATAGAAGGTTTAATTAAAAATCTATAGGTTATCCTATAAAATGGACAGGGTTGACAGCAATGAGTTACGATAACCAGAATGTTGTGGAAAAACAAGGAGGACACTACTTACAAAAATTTCTACGGAAAGTTCTTAACCTCAAAATATGAAAGTAGTAATTAAAACTTCTTATTTTAATGTCTCACTAATGACTTGTTATCATCAAGAATCCACCTCAAAGAGTGTTCTTTCTTTTTGCGGTATAGAAAAGAGAAAAAGAACTCCCCGGATCCCCATGCTCCACCATAAAAGAAAAACTCAAAAACTGAAAAAATCATTTAATTCTTCAAAAGGTTTGTACACAATGGTATTGCAGAAACAGTGAGCCCTGTGTTTCTAATGATCAATTACCTTTTCTAACTGATTATAAAGCACAAACAATAAACTCCTGTATTTAAAAAGAAAGTGAGTTTACCTTTTACAATGAATTAGAATAAAAGCTTTGACATATATATTCGCACCATATCACAGAATCAACGAGTCCTTTGTTTCTAATGATCAATTATTTTTCACTGATCATAAAGCAAAACAACAAACATTTTTACTGATGAAAATTTAGAAATAAAAGCTTCAAAATCCACATTTATACTATACTGCAAAATGAACAAACAGATTAATTCAATAAGAAAACTATTTTGACTTCAACATGTATTTTACACCAGGCTCTTGCAGAAATAATTAGTTCCTTTGTTCTTACAGATCAATAATTATTTATAATTGATCAGACGGCTAAAATTTCAAAACCTTTAGTGCTGGTTCTTTACTTGACTTGGGAGACTGAAACAAACAATAATTCTTGAAAAATATATTTTACAATATAATTCCATGCACTCTCTTTGTATTGAAATGATACATGTCAGACATCAACATGAACATTTTTGTTAAAGAATTTCTGAAAAACTTTGATTTGACAGCATTGAACATCATGAAATAGAAAAACATCCACTGAACAGTGGTATCCAGTGGAACTTTTAAATCACCACGATCTATTTCTTTCAAAAAACTTCCATACTCATTATAATAAAAAACCAGTATCATTGAATATTTCCTCCTCTGTAAGACACTCTTTTCGTGTGATATATCCTGCTATATAAAAAAGCGACATTTTAATATCTTTGGGGTACCAGTTTCTAGGTCTGGCAGGTGATCAACTGTTTGGTACGCCAATTCATCCAACAGATATCCGCAGGTTGAGCAAGTATGGCCTGGATCGTGGCTATACTCTCTAACATCAACTTTCAACCGAAGAAGTAATTTTGTTTTATGAATATGGAATTTCTGAATAACATTGTGTACGGTAATAAAATAAGTACCACCAGAACCTTGTCTCAATTTACAAAATTCAGTTTCAAGATAGTCACTGGTAAATTCTCCAAGAATGACAAAATTGAACCTACTGTCAAGTAAATATCTGCAAACATCAATTAAACCATTACATGTATGCTCGATAGCCATACTAGTGTATCTTGTTAAGGATTTTATTCTCTTTCCTTGCAATCCCCTCATTTGTTTTGCCATACTTCCAAAATTTGAAAGAAATGTCAAATTTCCATCATTTCGATCTGATAATACACTTTTCAGTGGATCATTTGTCTTGACACTTCCATAAATATCTTTTACACTCACTATTTTCCAAAATTTCAAAACTTCTTCAATGAACGTAACAGTTTCTTTTGTATCATCATCCTGTAATAATGGATGAGTTCTCATTGCAGTTACAGTCTCATCACAAAACACTTTCAAACAGTGGGGAACTTTTTGTCTCTCAACTGGTTTTGGAAGAACCGCTACTTCTGTTGATTTTGATAACTTGACAAATTGATTTTTTTCATGCGCAAAAAGTTGTTTCACTATTTCCCATTTTGCTGTCATTTCTTTACCATCAGAATAAAACAGCAATTCTGAACAAGCCTCAGTTATCCAGTTATTGCGAATACTTTTAAATATATGTACATAATCGAAAAGCAAGTATATACCATTGTTAGCAACCCAAGGTTTATTTTCAACAGTATCAAATTTCTTAAATAAAGCTTTATTAGTCCGATTATTGTCACAAATAACTGCAATTACATGACCTTTAGAATGATTTACTAAAGCAACAACATTTCTAAAATTCTGAAACAAAAATTCCAAGTTTAGTTTGGCAACTGGGATCATCTTAATCAAAAACTTTGGTCCACCATGTAAACATTTGATCATAATACCCAATACAGGTTTTGCTAATGCCTCTTCAGAATCTTTGGCACCACCAAATATGTTTCCCCCTTGGTATTGTAAACTCACTTTGACATAAACTTCACTAACTAGGATGATAAATTTTTTCTGTTTATTTGACAGTTTGCTAAACACATAACCAAGAAAATTCAGATCATCTACCTTCGAAACTTTTGAGGTCATATTTACTAGTGTTTTCATGCTGGGTAATTTGTAATGATCTCGAAGTTTGTTATAAAGAGACCGAGATGTGGCAAAATATTCGAATGATCGGACAAGTATTTCCGACTAGTAATCGTTTTTGCCAACTATTCATGGTGACATAACTTCGATATGTTGTCTCAAAACTGTTCAATTTTAAAGTTACTAAGGTAACGAATTGCTTCCTCAATTTGAGGCCAATGTTGAAACTTGGTTATTCTGTTTTTCACAAGGAAAGAAATGTGTGTGAGTATACTTGCATGGTAACATTCAAACGTTAAGTTTTCAAAGATTTTAATCAAAAACATTGGAATACTTCCAGTAAAAAAATGACAAGACTGGATGAACTGTTGATAGTTAGATTGGTAGCAGGTAACTGCTGGTACAAAGTCATGATGGTCAATATCAGCAGACACATTTGTAAAATTATCAATTCTATCTTTATCTAAGAAATGGGCAAGCTTATCATTTTGTACACTTCGCACAGAAGCGGAACTTTTTTTGTTGTCCTTGCTTTTGGTAAAGGACTTGGTATCACACTTGATGGCAAATTATTAAATATTGATGGAGGATCTTTGGGTCGTGCTTTTCCCATAACAAATACAGTTTCATAATCAGGTGGAAAATGCCTTTCACAAACAACAGCGTCTGAGTGGTTAGGAGTGTTAGCTCTTGATATTACCTTTAACCATCTTTCTCTCTCATCTTGATCTTTGGGGAGACGAAGCACTCGGACCGTATTTTGCTCATTATAATTGCCTTGACAAGCTGTCACACAACACTTTTTTACCATTTTGAGAAATATTTAACAAATTATTTTAAACTAAAAAAAAAGAAAAAGTTATGTGTCGTCAATGAACAGAGCTGTTTACATGTAAATAAAACGTTTAAAACATGTAATATATTTCCTAAGAATATAGAAAAGATTTGAAATTAATAATGTAAGATTTATTGACAAATTCTCAAAGACGATACTTTTTTTAAACTTAAAAAGAAAAGAAAAGTTATATGTCTTCAATGAACAGAGCTGTTTACATGTAAATAAAATAAAATACAATTCTGACTTTTAACAGTATACTCACGAACTTATAATCCAAATGTAAATAATGATAAAATAACAGAACTTCAGCTGAAATAAATTTGATGAATTTATTTTGGGAATGAAATTTTCTTGGAGCAGTGAACACGAAGTGCTACCAGCTAAAAGTTTATATGGTGACTGACTGCTGACTGGCCCCCAGTTAAATAGTCAGATGTGCGTTTAGCCGGCCTGTTATGGGTATGGCCATGCTTGTTTACCATTTGTTCAAGACATAAAAGAATATTCCTAAACAGAACTATTTGTTTTATTAAAATCAAAATAATCGTTGAATTAGGAAAAAACAAATAACAAATTATAGTTAGCTAATAAAGTATCTTTGCACATCAATATGCAAATGAGTTGACTTTACTATTAAGGTCACATATATAAGCAGTATATCAACAGAGATAGGTTAATCTTGCATTCATTTGAAATAAGGTGTTTTAACGTCACCGTTAGAGCGAGAAACGAGCCCAACTTTCGCAGTTATTCATTTAGATCTTTCAACGCATTTGATATCCAGCGAACACTGGGCGAATCTACTAGTTTTTAATAATTTCAATATTAGTTACTTCATTTTAGAAAGTCTTTTATTTGAGTCTTAAACGAGTCTTTCCATTTTTATTCCGTGTTAATTCTATTGCGCAGCTGTCTTTCTATCTGACTCAGACAATTTCCAATATTTATAATGAATTAAGAGTTTCCCAATTCGACATTTTCTCAAGGAAAATTCAATCATCTTCCTAATCTCACGAGGAGAGCAAACACATTGCCGCCAAATCAAATAATACAAAATACGAAAAATTATAGAATATAGTTATTACAGTTATTCCCCCTTTTCTCAATAATAAAATATACGCAAAGATAATAATTATCTCCCCTCTCCTTCATAAAGTCTAACACACATCTGTTGCTTATCCTAATCACGCTTATATATTAACGAGCTTTAAAAACGTAAACGGATTAACGGTATACCATCGGGACGACATAAATTGTTCACTCTGTTTCGCCAGTAAAAAAAGAATAATATTTATTTAAATGTTTTTATATTCCAATATTATAAATAAAAAGTTTTCTTTTCTAAATATTTATTGGCAGTTCACGGAGTAGTTCATTTATTTCCTCGACTCACACTTCAGCGATCTGTCTCTTATTTTCCCAATCACACTTATATATTAACGAGCTTCAAATGTATATTTGAAGAGTTCGAATACAAAACGCGATAAATCCAATTTGTTTAAATGGAGACATTAAACAATTAATATATTAATATATTAAATCTTGACTTAGATTTAAAGCTTAATATAATTGAAAGCAAAATGAACTGATGCCGCTATCATATTTTTTAAACCATTATTTTGGAGTGTTGTCGTGTGTTTAAATGCAACGCTTTCTGTGGTGAAAGCTTTGTAATACTGAAAATGGCGTTTATCGCGTTTTGCATTCCAACTCTTCATTTATTTACGTACTCTGCAAGAGATTAGACACAATGTCAGGTGAGGTTCTGAAAAGCCAACGCACTAGGTGAAGTGCCTTCTGATCTACAAAAATGCCTGAGCAGCCCTCTTAGAATTCCCCGGTAGGGGCGCCTTAAACGATTAGCAATAAACTAACCTCTTCTCAAAGAGAAGGTAAAGTCTGAAAGATGTTACGTTATATTCTGAAATGTTTTTTATACTCTGTACATTGATAAGAATTTAATACGAGCTAACATATGCGCACTTCCGGCGGATACCTTTTATAGTCTGTATTATAATTGACCATTGCGTTTTGGTCATTTATAGGCTCCAAAATTAATTGCATGTTCTCGATGAATTATTAAAGGGGAATTGCATGCATATTATTGTATAGTCATATACAATTAGGCCAAATATCGTGCGTTTGAGGGACTGTGTCGTGTTTTTTGTCTACTACTGATTGCCTTCATACTTAACTAGACACAATAAAAATAAAAATTAAGACAAATTTTTTTCATTTTAACTTTCATATATTTCTTATCAATTTCTCGACGCGGCGAGCAATTCTTCGGTTTTCGGGTGTTAATAAGTGGAGTATGGCACCTAACGTTGTATCGTGGGTCGTTCCTCTAGCGCTTTTGGTCTTGCGACCGTCTTCAGGAGGATGTGTCTTTCTCCACTAATTAACACCCGAAAACCGAAGAATCGCTCGTGCGTCGAGAAATTGACAAAAAAGATCGTGAAGAGAGAAAACTCCGTGGTTTTTAACGACGCTTGCATAAGAAATTACTTGCTGCTGAACTATACACACACACACACACACACACACACACACACACACACACACACACACACACATATATATATATATATATATATATATATATACACGTGTATGTATATGTATTAATTTGTGTATCTTTATATCTACGTATAATAATGTATGTTAATATTTGTGCTGTCTTTTGTTTAAACTTACGCACAGTTCCCTAACCGTTTTTATATGTATAAGCCAAAATGTGTTACCTTTGAACTAGAAGCATATATTTTGTAAATCTTTTCAAGTTTCAAACGCTACGTTATAATTAGTAGAACTTTTAATCGCCCTGTAATTTTCTTTTAAATATCCATTTGTAAATTTTTTTGCTAATTTTTATACATTTTTCTTCTAATTTTTAGTAATTTTTTTAAGCTATGCCGGAAATAGTTAAGCCTCTAACGGTCAGCTCTAGAATAATTCGCTTTTAAAATTGCTCTATGGGGAATCTATTTTTTACAGGACGGTTAGTGGCTGGATTTTGCGATTCTATCACTTATTAGAATAGAATAATTATTACTTAGTAAACTTTTTATCTATAAATAATTTATATGTATATAAATAAATATAGATATATATGTATGTATGTATGTATGTATGTATGTATGTATGTATGTGTGTCTGTAAATTTGGAGATTTACCAATATATTTGTTTCCAAGAGAAGATTCATCACAACGAAATTATTATTTTATTTTGTAAAGTTTTTGGTCCCTACACGTGTTTCGCTACATAGCAAGGTACTTACTAGGCAGTTCGTCAGGGGAGATAAACAACCTAATATATTGACCTCAACAACTGCCAATACCTCACAGGGGATTGACCTAGTTGAAATAACTTAAGAATAACACTAGGAAAATGATTTCAAAAGACAGCTCAAACAACTTTGTAATATGTGGTAGCTGTGATGCGCCCGTACACACATACATACATAACATACATACATAACATACATACACACACACACATTAAAATTTGAATTCAGACAGTCACGTCGTTGGGACCATTAAAAACCAAAATCTCAAAAAGAAAAATAGTAATAATAATAATAATAATAATAATAATAATAAATAAATAAATAATAATAATAATGTCAAAAAAACAAAATATTAATATAAAATATAAAAGATAAAATATAATATTAAATATAAAATAAAATAAAACTAAAATAAAGTGAAAAGAGAAATAATCATATATATATATATATATATATATATATATATATATATATGAGAAGAATGTTGTAGTTCGCTTGGAGCATTGTGTATAGTGTAAGAATAATATTTTGGAGGCGATAACAATGCGTTGTTAAAGTCACACATACGACACGTGGAATCGTAAAAAAAAAACAAAGTGACAATATTGAAAAGTCAATAATTTTCAAAAAAATTTTTAATTTTTTATTTACCAGTGTATCGTTGACCGTGGTATTAGGTTGGAGTGTGTCCTTTTCATTATTATTTTTTTAATTTTTGAGGGTATCCCTCATCCTCAGAATAAAATAAATACTACCACTCGTTGGAGTGTGTTTTGGCAAAAAAAACACACTCCAACGAGTGGTAGTATTTATTTTATTCTGAGGATGAGGGATACCCTCAAAAATTAAAAAAATAATAATCAAAAGGACACACTCCAACCTAACACCACGGTCAACGATACACTGGTAAATAAAAAATAAATATTTTTGAAAATTATTGACTTTTCAATATTGTCACTTTGTTTTGTTTTTACGATTCCACGTGTCGTATGTGTGACTTTAACAACGCATTGTTATCGCCTCCAAAATATTATTCTTATATATATATATATATATATATATATATATATAGAGAGAGAGAGAGAGAACAGTTTTATATTGTATTCCAATAACCATGGTTTGTTTTATTACTTTTATTTTTATTTTTTTCACATTTCCGAAAATTCCAAATTTCTGTGAGATATATTTAACGGTCCGTTTCATTTGTTTTGTGTCAAACAACATTTGTATGTCAATATCGTCTCTGCAACACTACAAAATCATCAGAAAAAGTTCACAAATAATAAGAGTTCTTAGATTAGAGTGTCTTGAAAAACACCCACATCATACATCAGTTTCATTTTAAGGTAAAAATAAACAAAAGAACAAACAATTTTTTTTAGAGCAAGCACTCACACGTGTGCGATCAAACTAATCAGCCATTTTGATTTTTTCGTTCAAAACTAGTATCTCCCAAAAGAATTAGTGCGATCAGTTTAAAAAACTTTAATTCGGTAATATTTGCTAAAATATTTAATATGTACTATAATTTATTTATAAAGTTCCAGTTTATTTGAAGATAATTTTTTTTTTTATTAAAGTTACCTGAATGTTTATGGTGCGAACCCCATTTAAGCAGATCATTATAGAGCTAGTCTCATTGTGTCAAACCGTCCATTCAATCAACTATTAAAAAAGTTTCTTCTACATAAGTGTTTATATGGAATTTATATAGTATTTATTAGTAAACCCTTTCTAACAATATTGAGACAAGCTTATATATATATATATATATATATATATATATATATATATATATATATATATATATATATATATATATATACTTTTTCTTCTCTTTAGCGGCCAGCCAGATGTAGGTGGCACTTAATGGTGTTAGTCAATAAATACAACTCTTTACAACTATTTTACCATTCAATTTAAAATTCAACAATAATAGTCTTGTTTGTTTCATTGACGTCTAAAGAACCGATGTTTCACTTTGATCATAGCTTACCACTACAGAAGCAGTATTTAGATCTACAACAAAGGTCGTTTTTAATGTGGGGAGCCCTGCATCTTAATGAGGCTGCAGGCAACTTAAGATATAATCCCAGTCTCCACGTCATTCTCAAATAATTAATAGCACCGCAGCTGACAATCAATGCATCTGCGACTTTCACATTTGTGCAGTGTGGTCATTGTCTGAAAGTCAAGTTTACTGCGAGTGGGTTTAATTTGTATTTATACTCATACAATTGAGATCAGTCGGAGCATGACTACTCCGGCTATTTTCAAACGTACATTTTATACTGTCTACTTTGTCTTATATGTAAAGAAGGCGACCTATCAGATTCAAATATATCATTCCGAAAGCTTAAAAGGCATTTTGAAAATATTACGCAACTAATATAAGCAACAGTGTCACTGTTAAATAGCCAATTTGTACTCCACAAAGAAACCCACACGCCATCGTTTTTTAAACCTGAAACATTGAATATTTCCTTAAGACCATGAATAATGCAACAACGTTATTCTGCATCATATGCAATAACAATGCATAATCAAAACTGTTGGAAACACTTGGGACAAAGATCACAAGATAAAGAGAAAGTTATAAAAGTGTATTTCCCGTTCTTAATATCAGGTCTGCCTTAATGTAGTAAAGGAAAGTAAATGACTCTATCAGAAGATTCTCGTCTTACTTTCTCGCATGCCTGTCACTGACATTGAGATGTTATCTAGTCACCTGTAGCAAAGAAAGCGAAGTACTCCCCGAAGCCATTAGGACAGGAGCTGTCACGTTCTTGACAGTTTAGACTTTGACATAACACGTTTTCTCTCCTTTTTTTCTCATGTTAATCAGACTTATTTAAAGGAAGAGTGAGAATAAGGGAAATAACTCTTGTCGTATTACTTGCATGGGATAAAATATCGCTTGAACTACTCTTTAAAGTGAATATTATATTTGTTTTATGAATATTTTGGTCCCGTCAAAGATTAAAAAAAAGTAAATGGAGTAAAAATATAAAAACACTGCGGGTAGACTTCAACTTAACCTCGTGAGAGCCATAGGCTAGTTAAACTTAACTTTAAGAAATGGCAACAAATAAGTAAAAGGGAAATAGAAATAGGTATTTAAACAAAACGTTTTACAAATATAAAAAATTTAAAACGACTAGATATATATGAGAAACTAAGGTATTCTTCCGACCAGTTTATCTATCTGTATATCTCTGATAATTAGAATTCAACTCTTTAGAAAAGCCACGGTTTAAGGAAACATACATCTCTTGTTTGGACAACTGATGATGTAATAGATTTTGTATTTTTTACAACTTTTATTCTAATCCTTAAACTTGCCAATATATATATATATATATATATATATATATATATATATATATATATATATATATATATATATATATATAGTGCTTTGGTGTATGTTGGAAAGAAATCAACCACGTGCTCGATCGCAAAAAATATGAGAGCTAATATACATATTATTTGTTTAAAAACGATACGTTACATACTTCAGAGACGTACCATGGTTTCGTTGAGATAGACTGACCTTTTATTTTTGTAAAAAACGTCGTTCGAGCCAATTCAAATCATTAGCGACTCTCGAAATTAAAACAAATCAAAGATCAGCGTTACGTCTTCCGGTTGGTTCACCCAAGCGTACCTTTTGGAAAAATAATAAAGATAAATTTTATCTTTCAATTAATTCCATTATGACAAGTAAATGCTCAATATACAATATAGAGTAGTGATATAGAAAATAAATGATGAAAATAAAACTGGATGAAAAAACATTATGTTTATTGATCATCAAATAGTTCAAACAATGAATATACAGATACACTTTTAATAGTTTCCCTGTATTTTTAAAATCCATGGATTAAGAAAAATGAAAAGTTTATCAGTAATTCCTTGTTTGAAATATTTGATGATTAATAAACATTTTCATACATACATACATACATATATATATATATATATATATAATATTTGTTATTGTTTTTTTATCTATGTACGTATACGTTTCTATTACAGAAGGAATGATGCATTATAAAGCAAGTGACGTCATGCTGTGTACTACCAATAGAGTGCTCTACTTATTTTACGAGAAGCGACAAATATAAAATATTTGTTATTGTTTATTATCTATGTACGAATACGTTTCGTCCCTTTTAAATCGAGATTCATCAGCATAGAGATATGACTATTCACTACCGGTCGTATGATTCGAAACCCTGGATTACAAGTATTTTTCAACTTAAATCCAACGTCGCTAACCGCGCGGCCAATATTTGAATAGCCGATAAACAATGATAATTTAACACATTTAAAAGCGGCTTGATGTCCAGGCATTCTACTTCTATTAAAAAAGGAATGATGCATTATAAAGCAAGTGACTTCATGCTGTGTTTGTACTACCATTAGAGTGCTCTACTTATTTTACGAGGAGCGACAAATATAAAATATTTGTTATTGTTTATTATCTATGTACGTATACGTTTCGTCCCTTTTCAATCGAGACTCATCTTTCTGTCTGCCTGCCTGTCTGTCTGTCTGTCTGTCTGTCTGTCTGTCTGTCTGTCTCTCTCTCTCTCTCTCTCTATATATATATATATATATATATATATATATATACTCATAAATAAATATCTAGTGGCACAAAATGTTATTAAGACAAGGAATATAGGCGTTTGTAACATTTCTTTGGGGTGGAATGAAATTGAAAAGTGTAAAAACGAGAGGAAAACATACTTGAATATACTAAGCCGGCTATCGACTCAATGCGATCCACTTGTGACCTCCCCTTTATTTTCCTTAACTTGTCACTGGTCTTCATTCTACTTTTTAAAGTTTTTAGTCTTAATGCTTGGACTATTTCCACGTATTTACTCTGATGAGTGTAAACGAAAGCCGGCTTAGTATATTCATGTATTTTTTTTCCTCTCATTTTTACACTTTTCAATTTTATCTACCCCCCCCCCCCCCCAAATGTCACCAACGTCTATATTTCTTTGCCTTAATATATATATATATATATATATATATATATATATATATATATATATATATAGTTCGGTATGCGTATATCTTTGTATAATTCTATGTATAGGATACACTACTAAACTATTGAACCGATCATTATGTATTTTGGATGTTAGAACACAGCTGCTAGTTACGTTTTATTCAAAGGCCGTACAATTAAGAGACCTCCGATTTCTGTGAGACTGAAACAATATATATTAGACATCAATTAATAAATATTCCTCAAATGTCAGTTTTGTGGAGTATTTTAAAGCCTTTTAGACAGAATAATATGGGCACACCCTCACATTTCAAAATTCAAATATTTCAGATTTGCATTAAATTTGATCCATAGTTATCAGACAGCAATTAAGCAAGATTCTCTGAATTATGCTCCGATGAACTTGCTGCTTTGGTGCCCCTTCGGTGTAAATTCACTAGACCAACTCGACAATCAACTAAATCCCATGCATTCACTGTGGAGGTCCCCAGATGCCGAAGAGTATTCTACTCCAATAGCTTCTTTCCTCGTGCTGCTGCCCTCTGGAACTCCCTCCCTGCTCTCGATTTTCTCGACGGTACTGACATTCAGAAATTTAAAACTAATGTAAACAGACATCTCGCTGCGCAGCTCCCAATTTAGGTTGACCCCTCCAAAATCTTTTTCCTTGTTTTCTCAGTAGCCTTTTACGTCTACAGTGGCGGCCTGCCTTGTTTAGGGTGTACTATGTTAAACAATTCAATTTCTTCCTAAGACCGCTTCAAAATCATCTTCTGGATGTTGGTAAACATTAGAATAATCATTATAAACATAAGGTTTAATAGCATTGTATCTTGAAAAGGTCGCCATATATGACTGTGATTCTTATTGTTTGTCGCGATGTCAGTTTGGGTTCTTGCTTATATAGCAAATGCGAACGCATGCTCGGCTCCGAGAGGCGACATACATTAATATATATTTGAAGAATTTCGGGCTCTTTTGGGTATTTCAAATGGTGCTTAGGAGTATAATATGGGCAACACCTCCCATTTAAAAATTCAAATATTTCAGATTTGCATTCAATTTCACGTATATGGACTGCTGTTTATAACTTGGAGTAATGTCTTTCCTGATTATGCTTCTCAATTTGTATGACCTGGATGGACTGTATGGATTCAACAAAAAGTATGTTTTTGGGTTGATATGTTTGATGTTATGTATTTTTATGTATTTGTGTATATAATTTTATATATTTCAAAAGCGTAATTTTATTACCTGTAGTCGTATAACTGCGGTAATGGTCCTCTGAAGAGAAGAATTATCTTTGAAAACTCATGAGCTAAGGACTTAAGGATACTTTGCTTGAACTTTGAATTCTAATAAAATTTGATTGACACCTTATTTTATTATTTCATTTCATATTATAATATATATATATATATATATATATATATATATATATATATATATATATATATATATATATATATATATATATATATGTGCGTGTGTGTTAACAGTTATGTTTTTATGATTTTTTTATTTTAAAGAAATTGTCACAGCAGGTAAATAGTGTGGTGAATACAAAAACTTGAAATTTCAAAAACAAATTGCCAAGACGTTGACAATTTGTAGACAGGAAATACAATATCTCTTACAAAGGCGGTTAAAAACTGGCGCAAATGTTGACAGCAAAAGAGCTGGAACATGAAAAGTGACAACTTCCGCGGAAGATAAACACTTGATCATTGAAGATGGCATATAAGTAAAACTGTTTCAGAGTTGACAGCTGAATGGGATGCATCTCGACGGCGATGCTGCTCTCAACTGCGACAAGTAAGAACGAAGCAGAAAACACATTTATTGGCAAAATAACTTGGAAACTGGAAAAGTGGAAAACATAATGTGGGCTAATTTAAAGATTTTAGTAGCAAAGATGTATGGGAGAAGAAAGACTGGAGAAAGAATGAATGATAGTTTGTGTTCTTTATTATATAGGAGCGTTTTGGAGCATGGAAATATTTATTAAATCATATGATCGCCAAGTGGCTGTCAAATCAACAGATCAATGAGAAAGGAACAATAGCATTCGATATTGCAATAATTGGAAAACATCACCTCTCAAGAAGACATTGATCCAAAGATAGGTTCTTCATTATATCAAAATTCCACTGAGTCGATAAAGGACCACTACTTTCGAAACTCTTTCTCCCTTTGAATTATTATGGAAGGAAATGAGTAAGAGAGTTCGAAGAGAACACACAAAGAATAAGTGTAAACTTGTTATGTATTTCAAAATGATTGAAAAAGCAAAATATGGTTCTGTTTTATGATATTATTTGATAGTTAAGTGTTTATTTATTGTAAAAAATAAACGTAAATATATTGTAGTTACGGACATTTTATATTTTATTATGAAAAATAAACATACACATACTGTATTTTAAGGTGTTTTCTAAAGGAAGACAGAATTCACCCATTTTGCATTTAGTGTAACTATGTACAATTACGTTTGTTATGCGATCGTGGTCCAGGGGTCAGTCAGTGTTGTATTCTGGGTGACTAGGCACTAAATGTAGTTGGAAGTAACAAGGATCACATGTGTTCCGACCAGTTAATCTGCCAATCGTTCTACATCCACGCTGTGTCTGAAGATCCGCAAAACTTTGATATTGACGCAACTAGTGGGTTAGTGGCTGCTCGGCATTTCCTCTCTGTGTTGTTCCGAGAAAGCATCGTCATAATACAAAGACGGGACCTTTCGTTGTACTGTGTCCGATTGGCTATGAACAAGCAAGCTGAGTAAATGTTTGCATATAAAAATGACAAAGACATTTTTGTATTAAAAATATACTTATAATATAACTAACATTTTGAGTTTATTACTAAACTAATTTATAGGATTATGCGAAAAGATTCAAATGCTTACATCCTTCAGTGTCTGTTTTCCAACTCATACTGGTTTTCCACCTTGGAAAATTTCATACTAAAATCATCTCTAATTACGTCACACAGCCAACCACACAAACTATAGATATGTTAGCGTGACTGACAATTAACCGTCTTGGTATTTAAAACAAGGCTCATTTGTCAGATGACACCAATCATGATGTCGCAATTTGACATCTAAATATATTTAGAAATCAAAATATATACATACACGTTTGCGTTTACGAAAAATGGCGTGCATATACATTTTAGTATTTCAAAATGATAAAAGTTTTATTTAATAGATTTTAGAAAGTCTATTCAAACAACAATCAAATAGATACATAACTTACATTTTTAAATAAAGTTAATTGAATAAACAACGTGAAAAGCTGAATCAGTTGTTTCGAATTCAAACATACTTTCAGAGATGTTTATATATCTTTTTAAAGATATATACTGTACTACTCCAGGGTTTGCGCCTAATTTCCGTGACTGCTCGGCGCAGCGATCGGGCAGCTCGCGGAAGCGTCCGAGACCTGCCGAGTCGAAAACGAGGCTGTAAACAAAACTGGGAAAAAAACTGACTAATCAGGATGCTGTAAGACAGTTTATAGCAAGCAGCCGATAACAATTGGAAGGAGACGCTAAGCCAAACTAAAAAAAAATGAATTTTCAGCAATTGTGTCAGAGCAAAGAATCTCCGGAGCAGGTTATGAATTTCTGCCATCAGAAATCTCTACTGCCCATCAGAATGCGGTGTAGGCAATGCGCACGAACAATATCGGACAAATATGCATGGAGATGCCCCACCCAGGAATGCAGGACTTGGGTGTCTTTGTGATCGGGACATTTTTTTCGCGGTCAAATCTGGAGATAGCGACCATACTGAAAATGATCTACCTGTGGTCCCAGGATAAAGCGACAGGAAAGAATCTACGAAAGGAATGCGGCGTATTGTTTCCGACCACACAAGACTTGCCTAATTGAAAAAAAAGTTTTTAAAAAAATGGTTCAAAAATTAAAAAAAAAGTTTATTTATTTCAGCTATGGGTTTGTTCATTTCTTTCATTTTTTATAAAAAATATATGCATTTCTTTCTTTCCGTATTCATCGTCTTATATTGTCGTCTGCCATCCTTCCATTTTTTTTTCACACATTTTGCGGTTTTGTTTATACAGCCTCGTTTTCGTCTCGACAGCCTCGTTTTCGACTCGGTAGGTCTCGGACACTTCCGTGACCTGTCGGATCAATGCGGCCGAGCAGTCACGGAAATTAGGCGCAAACCCTGAAGTAGTACCGAGTTTTCATACATGTGGTATTTTAAAATAGAGTAGATGTCAACTAAACTTGGCGTACATAGGCGAGCAAAAATTATTAGCCGTAAAATGTTATTCTGCTGGGTCGGCTAACTACAACTGATATAACGCCAAACAAACAAAGACACAAAGAAATAGTGTCTCTCTGAATCAAACATCAGTGGACGTAGTTTTGAACTAACCTACATGAGTTCAAATGATGCTGCGACTAAAGACAACACCCCCAAATGAACACACCCTAATCAACTTATATGAAACTTCGATTATATTTTCTTCCTGTTTTTTTAGTCTAAGTTAAATGTCGCCAAAGCACAAGCGACACTCCGCTTGAAAGTTGATTCCGAATGAAACGTTTAAGCTTGTAAATATAATAAAGAAATAAACATTCTTTACGAACGAGTCACCACTTATTAAAGCCAAAAGCAACTCGAGGATAAGAGTTAACGAAATAGATCGATTGTCAGTTGAATGATGAAGAATATTATGAGAGGATTAAAATTATGAATACAATGAACGACGTCTGACTATCTATGACGACGGTTTATGACAAGTATTTGCTGACAATGGATTTGAAGACAACTATGTTGTAGCCTGCAAGGAAGCAATACCGCGGTAACGTGCTTTCTATATGATAATTTATTAAAAATAAACTTTATTCATAGAAATACCCTTTGATGTTAAGCACATGACGAAAGAGAGAAAACTTCTTTTCAGTTGTGGTAGGAAGACGAGTCCTTTCTGTGAATAAAGATAAAGAAAAAAAGAAAAAAAGGCAATAGTTTTAAAATGGTGATTTAAGGACGAGAAAACATGTTGAAGATCGAGATGAATAATTTCAAGTAAATTAAGAAGGTTTAATCAATTTTTCAATATTTTTTTAATAAATTATCGATTAAGCGTTGTAATCACTTATAAAAATATACGAAACATATATAATATGAAATTGTATTTATAGCAAGTAAGCTATACAGAAACGCTCATGGTTTATTTCCGGAGGAAATCATCAGGGTTAATGCATGGATGTATGATTTGAGATTGCTTTTATATCTAAGTAATTTTTACTCTAGCTAATTAACCAATCGGGTCGATAAATGAATACAAAAGGCAATCAGAAAATGTTTTAATTAAGTGCTCTCGTTGTTAATTGCTAATATATGTTTTCAGTTTCAAGTTAAGCTTTTTTTCGCTGCATCCTCACATATACAAAAAGAGGCTTTGTCCATCGGTCGATTAGTTTTTAAACGCTTTAATATGAAATCGTATTTTCATCGCTAACATCCACATTGAATAACCACATCTTCTTGTGAATGAATCAAAGACCATTTTCATGCAGGGTCACGTTAGGTTTGAAATAGTATTTATAGATTCGTCCGGCAATGATGTAGTATATTTAACAGAGCAGAAATAAAAAAAGACAGAAAACATATATACAAGTAATAACTATACAAAACACATTAAAATTGAATTCTCTAACAACATGTATAGTTTTAGAGTTCTAAAACTGCGTGTAAATTGTATTATTTAGAAATTTATTTCATTATTTTATCTGGTCAATAAAAGATGGCAGTCAGTTGCTTTTAGGTGGTCACTAATTTCAGGCTTAAAAGATAGTAAAAAATAGGCTTAAGATACTACTAACCCTAAGTGCAGGGGTAGTTGTCAGTCGGATTAGAGTAAGCTTTTTGTTACCTTTTAAGCCTGAAATAAGCGACCACCTTCCTCCCAAAGTCGATCGCCATTTTTTATTGACGAATTCGGCTAAATGAAAGTAACGAAACAAGTTGTGAAATAACAAAACGTACACGCAGGTTTAAAAATGTAAACTTATGCAGATCGATAAAAAATTAAATTTTAATGCGTTTGGTAAAAGTTATTTATTGTATATTTTGTTATTTTTGATTTCTCGGCTGTTAACTATACTGCATGAATACCGATACGTCCAAACATTTCTACAAAAATCTCTGCCAGTCGGTCTGTGACACTTTCATCACTAAACGCGTTAATTGAATGAAGGAATCTTAAGAATATATGTCATTCTTAATTTGAAGAAGCTATATTTTTTAATTTGAAGTCGAGCTTTTTTAATTTGAGGTAATTTTAATTTGAGGGTAAAACTGCGTAGTTTAGTAGAATTCCTTTCCTCTTCGTCTTCCAATAAAGAACACAGTGAAAAAAACATAACACCAAGTAATTCCTTTCTCCATATAAAGTTTCAATAAAATTTACCAATTTAGAAACCTTATAAAAAATAAAACATAAATATTGTTCTCTGTGTAAATCGTAAAAAAGAAAACAATTTGAAACCCGAACCAATTATGTCGTTTCATGACACGCCCGCTGCGTTGATTTACGCCACATGATCGTATCCAGCCTCGCAGATTGGCAATAGAACTGACTGAAAGCCGATGTTTTAATAACAGGCAACTCTCACCGGCATTTCCTGTTGAATGCTACTTTATAGTTCTCTTAAAACAGAAAACAAAAACTCGAAAAGATTCTGTTTGCAAAAGAAAGCCAATAATTAATTTCCTAATTCTAAAATATTCTGATTTATTTATGAACACAAAAAGAGGACATTCACTCGTAAATATAACATGAATAAAAATATATTAGAATTAATACATTTATTAGAATTGTTCGTTTTTATGAAAGTGTAACTGTATTATTACTCGTTTATATTAAATAACAATAGTTCGAATCTTATTAATGGACATAAAAGGAAACTTATGCTCCCAATATTAAAAAACAACTGACGAAAGTTGTTTGCATACATACAGCTTCACACATTACTTGCGGATTTGCTTGGAAATAGATTACTTCCGGTTTTGCTTGGAAATACATTACTTCCGGTTTTCGTTAGAAATTAAAAAAATACCATAGATATTATCCAATCAATGAGAACAATTCTTGGTGAACATTTCGTTCAACTTACAAATAAATACAAGACAATGTAAAAAAATCCTCGACTTACTGTAGTCCCCATGTCACATATACTTCTGCTCCTTCCCAAGTTTTTTTTCATAAACTGCTGACAGAAACAGAAACTACCGTGCGCCACATCAGACACTTTGGGGTCACACACTCAGTAAGACCATTTTCCTATAATTTTGTAATATATAGACACATAGGGACGATTTCTCAATCAGACTTTTTTTTACTAATGAGTAACCACTTGAAGGTAAGGGCTAACGAGATTGATAGATTTGCAGTTGAACAATGATGTGAGAATTGAAACAATAACCGACCCAGAAAACAGAAATTGTTCTACCTTTGTAAGAAGCATCCCTGATGGAGAGTGATGACTAAAGGACTAGATTCGAGTAGTGAGACTTACGAGGTAGCCGAAAGTAAACCCAAGATCCACTTTCTTCTCCCTAAAAAGGTATAAGGAACTCCTGTGCACACACTCGAGAATCTTTTATCAATATAAACATTTTACTCCTTGCAATTATTCTAAAATAAATTATTATCTGGATTGAAATTTTAAGTTTATTGTTTAATATATCGCATGATCATTAATTACTTTTAAATATCTAAAAATATTTCGTCATTCATGTATCAAATAGCGACAAACTGTATACTTATATCTATATCGAAATTCAGACAAAAACGTCAGAAGATGTTATGATTGACAATACTGCGATAACAACATAGATTGAAGGATCAGAAATGTTGCATATTTCAGGAATTAAGATATTTATGAAAATATCAATTTCGAAGGAGGAATTTTGAAGTTATTGTGGAATTGCACAACCAATGACATCAGCATCAGGATGAAGACAATATTCGTGGAAATTATGTAGTAAAAGAATATATTCCCTCTCTTACCCTCATCAGTGTAATAGTGGCGGTTACACACAAACACACACACACACACACACATATATATATATATATATATATATATATATATATATATATATATATATATATATAGTAAGTTCTGAAAATATATTGATGGCAATTAAGCTACACAGACGCTCCCGCGTTTCATCCCCGGGGGAATCTTCAGGTAAAAATGCTAAATGTGTATACATGAAATAGTAATATTTAGCTCCTCAAGTAGTTGAGCACTTTTACAAGAATTTATTTCACCACTAAAAAATTATATGGAAAAAGTAGCACTGTTGAAGTAAATACTGAAAATTGATACATAAAAAATTATATCCCCTTATAAATGTTTATGTGGATACATGAAATAGTAATCACACACACACCCCCCCACACACACACACACACACATATATATATATATATATATATATATATATATATATATATATATATATATATATATTACACGTATTGTATTAGTTTCTGTAGATGTAAATCCGTTGAAACTCAAGTGTTTATAAAAAGTGCTCAATAACAAGTAGAGCTGTTCTTAAATATTTATATATATATATATATATATATATGTGATTTTATGAAGGCTTACCAAAGCATTCCTTTCAAGACACCAATGATCACTATTAAAGATATTTTTTCTTACAAATACTATTTATTCAAATTAAATGTTTTTTCCTACACGTGTTTCACTACCAAGCAGTTACTTGCTTGGCAGATCATCAGGGAAATTAAATGTCTGGAATACTGGTTTCAACTGCCGACAAAACACAATGTGGCGTTGTAATAGTTGAGGTCACTTAAGAAAAGAAGAGGAAAAAAAATAAAAATAAAAATAAAAGTCAAACTTAAAAAGCAAGGAAGAACAACGATAAGAAAAGAAAGTCCTAGAAAAGTCTTAGAAAAGTAGCTTGTGCATTATTTCTTCCACCAAGCACACAAGCAAGTAATCGGTCCCAAATACATTCAATAAAACCACAAAACCGGAACAATGTGCGATAATACACTTTCACGTTAGCCGGTACAATGATGAATAAATCCCCCCCCCACAAGAAAACAAAAGAACTAAATCATTCAAGATACCGCTCACAAGTTACCATTCCAATCCAATGATAGTATGGGAATTCTAAATCCAACTTCTCACAATCGAAAAGTCAACACAAATGTTCGTCCGAGTTCAAAGAGTCTTATTTCAATTGTTGATTTATTACCCTTCGAAATAAACACACGACGAGTTGAATGTCAATCCCGCAGAAAACTCCCTTCCATCAAGAAAAAATCTTAATATAGAAACTATTTATTCAAAATACTGTTTCTAAAAATATTTATTATTAAACCTATTCCTTATAGAAATTAATCATCTAGTGTCTGTGACGTCATTTTACATTTTGGGAAAATATCCTTCATTTAATTAACTGCCGAATTATTATCGTTTTGTTGTTTAACGAAGCGAACAAAGCCTATCCCGCAGAATTTGTTTTTTAAAAAAAAAAATTATTCATATATCAAAAATAAACTGTTATTATAAAAAGGCCTTCTACAAAAATCTAGTTATTATTTTAAATCATTTAAAATATTTCCTTAACGGCTGTGTCTGTTTGTAACTCTCTGTGGAGAATATTATTCTATATTCCATAAATAAATGTTACAACGGAATATCGTTATCAGAAATCTATTTTCTATTTTGAAAAAAAAACAAACTTTTTTTTAATGGACCGGTTTATTTTTTTGTCAACTTTACGGGAAAATATCACTCTTACTCGTTAAATGACAGGAGACTTTATTATTACTAATTTAAAATCCCGTACAAAATACTTTTTTTATAAAAATCCAATTGTTTCTATTTTTAGAAATTAAGTCCGTGTCGGCATGCATGTTTTTAAAATTATTTTTTCCTTAATTACTTTTCCCCATTCCTGCCACCAAATTGTTTTATTTATTTTAATCTAATTAAAAACTAATTTAATTTAACCTAATTTAATTAAATAGTGATAGCATCCAGGTTGCTATTTCTTATTTTTCACTTAAAATTACTTGAAATCCCCAATGCATTTCGTATAATATATCTATTTCTGAGAATAAATTGTGATTTATTATTTATTATTCCACTATCTTTTTATATGTAACACAATTTCCCCCCTCTATTCCGCTGAATAAGTATTTACTATAGTTGACTATCACTGGGCCTTATTCCGATAGAATATTCCTACCTTATCACCCCCAACCTAAGTCTCGAGTATCCGCTAATAATTGAATCAAGACATATCTTAGCATAAGTACGTGTTACTAATTCTCATCCTCCCTATTATACACTAATTATTGCCCCAGATTGCCTCAGGAAGTGTCCATCCTGCCTATCTCTGCTGTAAGTTTATACTTCCCCCAATTCCCCTCCTATCCAGGTTTTAGGCTTGATAACAGGTAACGGTTTCTATGCAGACAGCATTGTAGTATTTCCTGCCTAGCGTTCAGTAAATTATCTCTAGATGTCATGATGTGGTACGACTCCAATGCACATAGGTTGCATCTCTTCTTTTTGTACGGTTTATATTTGTTAGCCCTCCCCAAAATTGACCATTTCAGTTCGAAAGGGTCTTGCCTAGCAATGAGGTTTCTCACAAAACGGCCAACAGAAGTGTTAGGCCTATCTATGTCTTCCCTTTGGCCTCCCCTGAAGGAACTCATGTGGTTTCTGAATCTATCTTTGAACTCACCCCCGGTTGAACCGATATATGATTTCCTTCTACTCTCTGTTATCACATCGCATT
The DNA here is from genome assembly GCA_963556195.1 of Sepiola atlantica. Taxonomy (NCBI): domain Eukaryota; kingdom Metazoa; phylum Mollusca; class Cephalopoda; order Sepiida; family Sepiolidae; genus Sepiola; species Sepiola atlantica. The sequence continues at coordinate 54,858,286 of OY744537.1, read as the reverse complement.
TGTAGACAATGCTTGAAACTCTACAGTTCCCCCCCAGTGGACAGATGTTAGAAGCTCTGCAGTTACAGTTGTGTGCTGGGCCGTTGCTGGATGTTCTACTACTATGGTTATTTATAATGGAGGTTCTCACTGAACTGGTGTTGCTGGGATCACCACCAGAAGAGAACATGGCTTCCCTTGTTTTAGTTATCTTAGAATTATTATATCCTATGATGGATGTGGCTATATTTCTACAGGTTGAATAAGACAGTTTTACAGTATTTTTGTTAATGATTCCCCCCAATCTGCTATCCCTTGGAAAGTTTTTTTCCACTATGCTATAAAAAATCTTTGGGATATTAGTCTTAATATGCTGGCTATAGGGGGGGTTGAACCATGTAGTGGTCCTTCTCCTATTTTTCTTCCTACCTTCCCCCCCGGTTTGGGTAGCATGTGAGTTCAATTCGTTACTTCCAACTTCACGAATATTATCATCAACCGGTTCCCACCCTACCTGGTTTACATTACCGTGGGATACACCAGGTCTCCTATATCTAGCCTTGCCCATTGCTCTATTATATGAAACCATTGATCGAGAGGCAATCGGTCTCCCGTTTAGTCCCCCATTCCCAACCGAAGGAGGCACAAGGTAATTAATTTTTTCCTTGTATCCTGATCTGTTTAAAGCCTCATTGTAGAATTGCTTACTGCTGTCGAATATTTGTTGATTCTTGGACAGCTTAGATATCCTACTCGATATTGCAGGAATAATGGCTCTTTTCACCATCGGTGGGTGATTCGATTTAGCGTCGATATAGTAGAGTATGTGGTTGGGCTTGTGATAAGGTTCATATGTGTTGTTGCATAGATCAAGCGTACTGCCAAGCAAGTAACTGCTTGGTAGTGAAACACGTGTAGGAAAAAACATTTAATTTGAATAAATAGTATTTGTAAGAAAAAATATCTTTAATAGTGATCATTGGTGTCTTGAAAGGAATGCTTTGGTAAGCCTTCATAAAATCACATATAAATGCTCTGTACTCTGTAATCGAGTATCATCGAGCTTGTTTTTTATTGGAACAACCCCGGTCTTCACTGAATGATCTATTTTATAAGTGAAAAATCTAAATCTATATATATATATATATACCATTCTATCGATTATGCGTATGTATACATGTTTGTATGTCAGTATGTCTGTATGTCTGTATGTGTGAGCAGGGATAAAATCATGAGATGCATATTGTTTATGCGATGTTACTGTTCACTGTCTGTGTGTCTGAGGCAGTAGAAAAGAACGGTACCCTGAAAACAACAGTAGGGAAGAAAAATATAAAAAATGTTAACTGAGAATAGGTGATAGTAAACTGTTTTTCTTAAATTATGAACGAATTACATTGATAAAAGGTTTAATATATTTTGGTTAAAACCAATTGTTTCCTCTGTTGTCACTGCCAGTGCGATATTTGTTTGATATTGTTTTTTTGTTTTTACTAATATAATATTGTTGTTGCTTCCTCTTCAGCGAACTGTTTTTGGTCGACGTTATTTATGGGGATATCAAATTGACTTTTATGGTGATATCAAATTGACTGTTATTTTTATTTCAATTTAGCGTGTTTGCCGTTTCGACCACGTGGAATTGGGATGTCTATTTGTAAGTTAATTACAGAGGAAGTGTGGTATATTAATAAGTTTGTATTTAACACTTGTATACAAATACAGTCGGTGAACTCTGAATAAATGCTGTGAAATGCCTGGAAGTGCTCTGTACGTATTCCTATGCGACGATACTGTTGCACACACCTTCCAAAAATAATGATTACAATATTCGTGGAACACTGTTGGAACATTATTACAAAAAATGTACCAGAAAATATAATTTGCTTCTCTATTAAATAAACAAGCAAACATATGCTCCTTCCGGTCGCATACTTTTGATCAAGTTGCAAATTACATTCATTTTAAGCTGAATGAATTGTAATGTGAACTTAAGAACATCCGAAATTATTTTCTTACAAACCTAAGACACCCCAACATTATTTTATTACCAACCTAAGTAGACCCGACATCATTTTTTTTACCAACCTAATAAAATCCGACATTATTTTCTTACCAACCTAAGAAAATCCGAAATTATTTGCCTACCAACCTAAGAAAATCCGAAATTATTTTCTACCAACCTAAGAAATTATTTTATTACCAACCTAAGAAAATTCAAAATTTGTTTTTCACCAACCTAAGAAAACGCAACATTATTCTTTACCAACCTAAAGAAAACCCGACATTATTTTCTTACCAACCTAAGTGAACCCGACGTCATTTTTTACCAACCTAAGACAATCTAAAATTATTAGCTTACCAACCTAAGAAAATCCGAACTTATTTTCTTACCAAGCTAAGAAAATTCAAAATTTGTTTTTCACCAACCAAAGGAAACACAACATTATTCTTTACCCACCTAAAGAAAACCCGAGACTTTTTTTTTACCAACCTAATAAAAACCCGACATTATTTTTTACCAACCTAAGAAAACCCGACATTATTTTCGTACCAACCTATCATGAAACAGAAAAGATACTACATTACCATCTCTATAGTGCTTTAGCTTAAGTACAATAGTAAAATAGTCTCAATAGTATAGTTTCGCTTTCAGACAGACATATATAGAATCTCCATCATTAATGATATATCAATGAAATAGCGAAGTAAACGTGCCCCTCCTACCGTATAGTGTCGCAGACGATGGAGTCGCTTCTATTCTCTTCAGTTAATCCCTAATGGTATTAAAGTATGTACACCCGTTCCTGGCGATAGATCAACTTGCGACTTGTGTTGACTTAATCGTATATGTAAGATAATTAAGCGTGGCAAAAATGCATCGTGGACGAGTCCATTGTGTATGGGACGTCGAGAAAGAAAGAAAGCGACTTGGTAACTGTTAAAAAGGAGAAGGTTCCACAGTGCAAGCGAGACTTGAAAGGCGGCGGTTTCAGAAACGCGAAGAGCCGGAGCTCTTAGTGATCGGAGTATCGAAGTACCGGAAGAATGGGAGTTTACCGATGTTTATGGCACCGATGAAGCTTTATTGGCTATGGTACCCAAGCCCGTCTTGCTGTTAGGCTTTTGTGTCCGCTGACTAAAAATGCGACTGATAAGCAAGTTGGTACCGTGAAGGAATCCCCTGACTTGTGTTTCATCAAACAGACAATTGGAAGTGCTTGTGGAACAATTGCTTCAGTTTACGCTCGGAAAGACAATGCAGAGCAAATTACTTTCAAATCGGATGTATATATGAACGAGTTTCTAGCGGAAACCAAGTCTGTGACTTCAGCAAGAAAAAGACTTTCATGAGACAAAAGTATGTCAAAAGATTTTTATATGTGTGCGGTAAACCATCCGGTGATGGGAAATAAAAAAAACAAAGTTTTTCCATATACGTTGTGTTATTTTTCATTCTTGTTGGATCTTACCGGTTACCCCAAAAGAATAGGTAATGCAACGTATACAATTAATCGTTTGCCATATGTATTCTGTTTCGTCATTAAAAAACAAAAAGTCGTTGTTCTACCAGAAAACATAGGATTGGTAAATTAGGATTGGTAAATTTCCACATGAGGTAAAAATTAAGTAAAGTGGAATTTTCCAATTAGAATTCGAGTTGGGCAACGTGCCCCGGCTGTGACGCCACGGGCACAGAAGACGGGTAAACAAATGTGTCAAATGACTTTAGAGGACCGCCTCTTCTTGAATACCAAGAGAAAGTAGTTGGACTTTGATAATTCTTTCCTCCCCTTATGGGAGAGGAGGTGAATATGTTGTTCTATGTGTACTTGTATGCTCTGAAGTACAAAGAACACTTCATAGAGATTTTTAAAGCGCAATTGTATTTGTTAATGTTTCTTTTTTAATATCGTTTGCTAAATCGGTTATCACGAAGAAAAAAGCAGCGACGGAGTGAAGAGAGGTTCGAAACTTTGACTGTCACATCACCCCAGAAATATGGTCAGCTGATTCTGGCGACGAAGTGCACGCACCTAGAGCATCAAGAAGAACGCAACACTAGGGATCCAATAACACTCCAGCTATGCTACAGACACTTGTTTGGGGCCGTGACTAGAAAGCAAGCATTCGCTGTCATTTTGTGACAACACAATGATATATAGTATATACTGATATTGAGTTATGTTGGAATAAATTCTATTTTACTTGTTCTAATTAAGCGTAATTTGTAATTACCTCAACAAATAACCAATATATCTGATCTATCAATTTATTTCATTCACCTCTCTCATTCTACACTGATTCAACCACTTTCTAATAAGTTTTAATGTTTCTGTGAAGCTTTGGGGAAAAAGTGACTCATTTGTCAGCTTTGCATCTTAAATGCTATGTGTTGCTATCTAATTTACATAGTGAGTTCGTATACACCGTAGACATTTCTAAGGTTGCTGCAAGGACAGTAGGCTCCCTCTCCCTTTCTTGAAAACTTCTCTCACCTGACAGTATCCTACAAAGCAAGTATGCGCCCATGCATGGAGTAATGTTGTCACATCTGGGATGGTGCATCATCCGCTAGCCTTTCCCTATTAGACAGGGTCCAAAAAGAGTCGCTAATCTAATAGGTCCCTCACTGTCCACTAAGCCCCAGCCCCAGCCCCTGTCCTATCACCGCAATGCGACATCCTTATGCTTGTTTTACAAGTACTTCAATGGAATGTACTCCGATGAAATTTCTGCTTTCATGCCTCCTCGCCGTAAATGCACCCAACTCGACAAACAGCTAAACCCCATCCATTTACTGTGGAGGTCCCGAGATGCTGGAGAGCTTTATACTCTAATAGCTTCTTTCCTCAAACTGCCATCATTTGGAACTCCCTCTCCGCTCCCTGTTTTACTGACTGTATCGACATGCAGAAATTTAAATGTAACGTAAAGAAACATCTCGCTAGACCAATCCTCACTTAGGATGGCCCCTTTAATTTCTGGCTCCCTATCCACAGTAGCCCCTGGCCCCTTATCAGTAGTATGCCTTGTCCGGAGGTAACTCCAGTTTGAAAAAGGGGGGTAAACACGTATGTAAATTGGATGGCAAAATAATATGTCTCTTTATTTCTTCATCATCTATATTCATAATCTCGAAGTAAAGAAACTTTTAGTTATGCAACAAGAAATTCTTAACATATCTGTAACAGTTTATAAATTTCCGAACGAAATTAAAGTGGGATAAATAGTGGTTGTTGTTTTCACTCGATGGATCACGAGTTCGTCTAGTCAGTTATATTAATAAAATACACGTTAGAGTTTTGAGATACGAGATTGGCTAATGAGATGTCTCGTGGATTTGGGCAAAAACCGTCTTCAAAATGTCTAGTTGAGATATCGTTAACAACGTATGTGTCATTATGTGAAACATAATATGAAAAACAACTCGAAATGATGAAGTATAATAAACGACGGTTTTTCGTGCAGACGGCTGTCATAGAGACCGCACAATTATCTAATTGGCCATCAGACCAAAATACATCTTCTGTCTCTTCATGGTGGAACGACTTGGATATTAGACTCAAATTAAGACTTGCTGCTTACGAAGGAAAAACAAAGATGAGAATAGACAGAAAATGTAGACTGTGTTGCTATAATACTAATTACTATATCATTATTACTCACTTGGAGTTTTCATACCAGTGATTTATCGCTGGTAAAATCAGTGGATCTCCCTGATGTCTGAGTGACAGCAATCTTCCTAATATACTCCAGCTTTCTCCGTTTTATTATATTATTACTGTAACTAAATGTATTTTCTCGCATCAGCGGTTACCACTGATTACTTACTGATAACACCAAGTTGTTTTCCTTGGAACCTGAGTGACAATATATCTACTCAAAATTTCAGTACTTTTTTTTCACTTCCAGTCGGGGTCTAGATAGTGCTTTCATTCCTCTGTCTTTTAATCCTTTAATACATTTAGTAGTAATTTCCTATAGCACCAACCGCGGTTGGTGCCACTGCGTCTTTTTAGGTAGGGGTGGTCAGGTTGTAGTATTTTTATCATATATTTACCCAATTCATCTCAGCTCTCTTGTGTTCCTCATAATTGGTTCGTCTCTTTCGATCGAGTAGTATGTGGTACCAGAGCTATTTTATTTCAACCTGTGTTTGGACCTGTGGTTATTCCGTGTCACCTTGTTATGTTTGTTGGTTGCTGCACTCTAGGATTTTCCTTAATACGCCAACCGTTTTTCATCAGTAGTGTGGTATGTATGATGACATTCCTCTTATTAATTCCAATTATTTTTCGTCTGTTTTCCAGATTTTTCCGAACTGTTTCTACTACTCTTAAAATTATTGGTATTACTGCAATGTTCATGTTCCATAGTCTTTGAAATTAGATACATTTTACACTACAAAAATGTCAAGATTTTAAATAAAAGAACATTTTTTAGCTTAAATATAAACTCTATTGATTTTCTTGTTGAATGGAAAATCTTCCAGTTCCTTGAGCACCGCTAACTTAAAATCTCAGATTGTCTAAACCTTAATACGACACAAATCCCCCAATTCAAACTAAAAACTATAATTGTGTCTTGTGTTTTTGTAATTACACAATCATCAATAATTAAGATCTAATGTTGCTTTTTTCTGTCATGTTATTCATTTAATAAAAGACAAAAAATAATTCCTTTACATTCCATATCCTAATTGTGTTTTCGTTGCATTCTATAAACAATGGCGTCATAAAATACGCTGATAATTACATAAAAGATGGCGGATATCTTCCGGCTATTTTGTTTTAGACTCGTGTTGAACACAGCGAAGAAAATATATTGTCATTTAAAAAAAAACATAAAAAGAATGATTTCATTCAATTAAAAATCGGAGATGATATTATGGCGCTCTCACAGTAACATGTTTATTAGCGTGTGACCTGTGGGAATGCCATGATTATTTAATGAAAATCAGTTTAGATTTTATTGATTCTATGTAATTATTCCATGATAAATGCCAGTATACTGAAATTATATGCCCTTAATAGGGTTAAGATGAAAATTCATATACACTAAATGTACAAAAGCAAGGAAATTCCCAAATTTTTACGCTTTCATTGTCATTAAGGGTATGCGAGCACAACAGGGCTATGTATTTTACTGGAAGGAATTTTTCTTCAGCGCACCTCACACACTTCATCCACTCATACATAGAGATTTATACTGTAGTGATGTGATAATGAAATGGTTTGGTTGATATGTAGTTATACCCTTAATGACAATAAAAGTGTAAAAATTTGGGAATTTCCTTGCTTTTGTACATTTAGTGTATATGAATTTTCATCTTAACCCTATTAAGGGCATATGATTTCAGTATACTAGCATTTATCATGAAATGTCACTACTTTTGTAAAGGCTATGCCTCAAGACAATGGTAATTTTTAAGGTTTTTTTGAATTTTCTGGAAAACTAAGGTATCTGGTAAACTGAAATTAAAATGCCATCAACTAGACCCTAGAACCTCTATCTCTGCCAAAAACTAGCTGAATCCATCAAATAGTTGATGAGATACAGGGTGGCACACACGTACGTACGTACACACGGATAACACAAAATAACTCCTGACCTTTCTGGATCTCTGAGTTGCCTTGACTAATGATGCTGAAATTCTACACACTTATAGAACCTATCAAATGAAAATTTTGTGCAACATTTTAAATAATTTGGTTTATTGGTTTTTGAGTTATGACTGATCAAAGAAATAAGATTTCTAGCATAGGTCGTTTTTGAAGTCTATTACGGGATAGAGCGCTATCGCGCCTCCCTTGATTATATATAAAAACAGTGTCTGCGCATGTGTGATCTTGGCGCGTACCCTATAGAAAGAAAGGTTTAATAATCTTGATAAAATCGACAAGTGTATTCTTATGTAAAATTTACCGTCTAACTGCTTTCCTAAGGGGGCTATAAGGACATAACCCCCTTGAAACTTCTAATATATCCTACTTTTATGAAAATTTAATCGTATGTATACAATTTTCTCGAGAAGATAATTGTAGTTGTCTCAAATTTCTAAGTGCCCTCCCAAGATAGCTATGAGGACCGAACCTCCTTTAAAACTTAAAATATATTCTATTTGGATAAAATTTATATATGTATAAAATTCTCCAGAGAAAAACAATGGAAGTGGTCTCGAATCTCTACGTTACCCTTGATGGGTCCTATATCTACGTGTTGCCACCTCTAAGTGACCCATAGAGACAGATCCCCTTAAAACTTTAAATACGTATATCCGTTTTTAATTATGGGTGTTATTTTAAAAGTCGTTTAACGAGCGACTGCATTTCTTAGTTCGGAAAGTATTAGACTGAAACATGAAGAGTGCGTTTTCAATTCTTCCCCCCGATTTAAAAAAATGAAATTTTATGAAATAGAAGAATATATTTTCTTGCTTTCTTAATATAATAAAATGTAAGTAAAGAATTTTGGTATATTTACTCTATAGTATGTAACGCCTTTCTGTCTGTCTTTATGCATGTATGTATGTATGTCTGCCCTCTCTCCCTCGTTTGTCCTTTTCTATCTGTCTATCCATCTCTCTCTCTCTCTCTCTCTCTCTCTCTCTCTCTCTCTCTCTCTCTCTCTCTATATATATATATATATATATATATATATATATATATTATAAGTGAAATACCTCTTAGTGTGAATTTATGCCTGAAAAACGAAGACATGCTAGAGAGTGTACCTTAAATATAAATGTATTCTCATGTACAATTTGCCTCTGAACATAATGGAAGTAGTTCTGCGTCTCTAGCTGTCACTTAAAAGAGCTAATTTCACTTTTCAAATAATTTATACGCGTTAGGTTATTAATAAATATTAAAATATATCTGAATAGCTCAGTTAATAAAATATCTATCTGACAACATTAAGGTTGCTGTTAAAGTAAACTCACCTTAATATTATGTTGCATGTGATGCTATCTCACACACTAACCCGGACAACGCTGGGTACCCTTGCTAGTTATTATATATTTTATACATTTTATGATGTTTATCTATTTAAATGTCAATATATAAATATCATGTTGAATGATAAGGCAAATAATGAGCCTTGAGTACTGAGAAGCCAAATTGCAGCAAAATCGCAAAAATGAGCATGCCTACGTCATCGACATACGTGGGCTAATTTGCATATTGATCTGCTAAATTATATTTTAATTATTGTTTTCAGTTCATTATTATCTTTTACATCGAGGATGAAAACTTAGTATTCAATTCTTCAATCAATAGTCTTCAATTCAATTTACTTCCGTGGGGTTTTGATCTAGCTCGACATTGTAAATTATGAACATAGACAACCCCTCTTCGAAAAAAAACATACACACAAACCGTGGCCAAGCAAACCAGTCAGTAAGTATCCCTCATCGGTTACCACGTTTAAATTTCACCATAATGCATTTCGATTCATTCGTACACCAGTCAGACATTTCATTCTTTTGCAATTTGTAGATTAAAACACCCCCCCCCCCGACATTTAATCAATAATTTTCACCGTGACGAATGCTTAGCATTTTGGAATAAAATATTATTTCCGGTTCTTTCCGGGAAATTTACTCTTGGAGGTTGCGATTCATGATTTTCTCAATTTTTTCAAAGCACCGCCGCAACACGAGCCCCGTTAATTTTAAATAAATAGAACACCTGGATTTTTTATTTTTTACTGAAATAATATTTTGCTTTTGTACACAAAATTTACTTTATCTTTACACAATAAAAAGACGCATTGATATTTCATGATTTAATTACAAATAACATAATTGTATGTATTTAGTATACTTTTATTTAATTTATGCAAATATTTGTAGCTACATATATGCATACATGTTTCAAGAGTGAACTTTAAACTATATGCTTATAGTGTGGGTGCTACGTGTAAACATTCGTGTATGCTTTTAAATCTGTATATTAATGAATATATATGCTTGTATGTGCATATGTATGTGAATATTCTTAGGTGTTTTTATAAGCTTTTTTGACTGACCTTCACTTAAGCCATTAAATGGAAGACTTAAATCTAATATGTTGCTCAGGTCGCTGGAAAAATTATTGGATCATTCTACTGCTCCAGAAAGGTTCTCACTCCCGACACAATCCTTTACCTGTATAAAAGCCAAATACTGTTGCCACATCTGGGGAGGTGCTGCCCAGACTTTCCATTCCTGCCTTAACAGAGTACAAAATCGACTTCGAAATCTAGTGGGCGATGTTCTCTTCTTCTCCCTACTAACTTTATCTCACAAAAGAGAGGTTGCTAGTCTTTCTCTACTCTATCGTTATTTTCATGACAGGTGCTCGACTGAGCTTCAATGTATGGTGCCCCCTGTAAAACATTCACAACAAAAACTCGTCTATAATTTCCCTTTCACTCTGCGTGTGGCTAAAACTAAAATTATCCATCTGTGGAACACAATACCGCGGAGATGCTTCCCAGCTGACTACAACATAGTCGTTTTCAAGTCCTATGTTACCAAATTCTTTTGAGCCGTCCTCTTAAATAATCAAAGACTGTTCAATTTCCACCATCATTACCGATCATCTCCGTGTTGTCTCACCGTCCACCTGACACTCACTAATAATTATCCTCGAGTTGCCTTTGCGCCTTGATAAGGGGTGACAACTTAGTAAAAAAAAGAAGAGAACAAGTTGGTTATTTAGTTTTATTAAGAGTCTGGGTTTGTATATATGTGTGTGTATGTATATATGTGTATATGCATGTGTGTCTATATGTATATATATATGTCTGTGTGTATACTGTGTACATGTATGCATGTATCTGTTTACATATATAGATGTACCTGCACAGGGATTTTGTACGTGCGTGTGTATATATGTGTGCGTGTATTCTAAACTGCAGAAGTTTGATCTAGCCGAATCATATCGAAATGAAGTGGGGGAGACAAAAGTTTATAAATATGTCGTAAGTTTCATTAAATGAGCTGACCTATTTTGAGAACCGTCAGAATCGCAGCCATTCGAAGATAAACAAAACTTAAGAATTCAAATTATAAAGTTTATAAATAGTGGAGACATTTTGACGGTTGACCTTGTAATTCTAAAATGTTATCTTAATGAACCCCGTGACCATAACTACATATAGCTGCTTGAAAAAAAAACCTGTTGACTACTAAGTATATAATTCTGGATTTTTTACGCTTTCAATATTCTCTACGATTATAACTATATTTAATGGACATATTTTGCTAAAAGTAATTTTTTTAACACTTAACTTCTGACTTCTAAGAAGTTTCCTATATCTGAATCAAAGATTCTGAAGATCAGGGGGGAAAAAGTAATGTCGTATTTTTTACTTCATCACTTTGCAGCCTCCTAAGTTGTACACAGTTCTAGATTTTTTCATGAATTGGTGTCTTAATATCTTGCTTTACCTTTTAGATGTAGTAATTAGTTGGAAAATATTTAGTTTAACGGTCCCAGCCGTCAAAAAATGAATATTAGCGAAGAGAATCTGAGACAATGCATGCTCTATGAATTCAAAAAAGGAAACTCAGCTGCAGAAGCTACAAGAAACATTGGAACTGTATATGGGATAAATGTTCTGAATGATCAAAATGTCAACAGTAGTTTGCAAAATTTTCATCTGGAAACTTTATCCTGTCAGATCGGCAACGTTCGGGAAGGCTAAACTCAATTGATAAAGACGCCATTAAAGACGCTGTGGAGGCCAATCCAAAGTTAACCAGCAGAGAAATTTCTCAACAATTCAATACAACCCATACCACAATTATTTCATGCCTTCACGAGTTAGGAAAAGTTTCAAAACTTGGACTTTAGGTTCCCCACGATTTGACCGACGCTCAACGAAATCAAAGGTTGATTGTTTGCACATCTTTGCTTTCTAGGAATCATCGATAACCATTTTTGCAAAGAATTGTGACTGGAGATGAAAAATGGGTTCTTTACAAGCATACCCAATGCAAAAGACAATGGTTAGACCGAAACCAGAGTTCATACCCTGTTTCAAAACAAGGACTACACTAAAAGAAGGTTATGCTCTCTTTATGGTGGGACATGAGAAGACAGATTCATTATGCGTTATTAGAGCCTAATCAAACAATCACAGCAGTAAAACATTGTTCGCAGCTGGATGATCTAAGAATTGGTCTATCAAAAAAAAAAACGACCAGTATTACTCAATAGGAAGGGTGTAGTGCTTCACACAGCAACACTCACTCAGGAAAAGTTAATGAGTTTCAATTGGGAAGTTTTGCCTAATCCGCCTTATTCACCTCACATTGCTTCATCCGACTACAATCTTTTTCCGGTTTTTGCAGCATCACTTAAACAATAAAATTCATGAAAATGACGACCAACTAAAAAATGATCGAAATTTGTTTTTCTCTAAATAATCAGAATGATTTTTTGAAGAAGGCATCAAGAAGCTAGATGATTGTTGGACAGAAGTCATAGAAAATGAGAGGAATTATTGTAAAGAGTAAAAATGCCCTAATGTGAATGTTTCAGATGAAATAAATGTGTTGGACAAACACGACATTATTTTCTTTCCAACCTGATACATAATGATTTTGATAGAAACATGTAAATCCGTAACTTTTGTGTATTTTTTACTCTAAAATTCATTGAAAATGAAATCAAAATATTTCTTTTAGAAAAATATTGTCTTATTCTTCACCGTGTTGTAAATTTGAATGTGAAATGTATTTGTTGTAATCCAGTTAAAATTGGATACCTCTACCGTTATAAAGTTTGGTATGTATATATATGTCTGCAGGTTTGTATGTGCACAACACACTCCTGAACTAATTAACCAATCATAATGAATTCTGGAAAATCTTATTGTCGTAAGAGGTACAAACGTTGGCTATATTTAGTTTAATTAAGATATTTGCAAATGGCAATTAAATAAGCGGGTGCTATTCGTGAAAATGTGCATTAATTAATGAATATTCGAAAAATGTCAGTTTCTTTTGAGTAATTTAATAGCTTGTAAGGTAAAAATGGCGAAACCCTCGATTTGAAAATTCAAATATTTCAGATTTGCATTGAATTCGATCCCTAGTCATTAGACACTAATTAAACAAGATTCTTTAAATTTAAATTTCTTCTTAATCTTAATGCTTTAATTTTATATATTCTTTAGAATCAAATCATGCAATGGATTTTAATCAAAATTAGAAGAAGGATACTTAACAAAAGATTTAGGATCATTATTTCATGATCTTAATCTCTGTAAGGTTCATAAAAGTGGTGCAAAACTGTTCTGTTAATGATTTTTACCCGTTCTGAGACGGGTTATCTTCTAGTTATTTATAACTTTTCAGATGCCCCTTTCAGCTTAGTTTATGCGACTGTCATCTTCGTTATGCTAGATCGCCGCAATTGGGTTGATGGACGCCGCCGATGCACTAAAGACCACTAAATATGGATACTCACACCATGGTGGTCATCGGATACTACTAATAGTTTCAACCAATGTCATAACGCTTCGAGACTCTTTTCTCAGAAGATTTCTTTAATAACACATTGACGCATGAACGCACACACACGATATGTGATGAAGGCCACAAGCCATTGTCTTGAATTTTGTTGTTCAAGATATATAACGAATTGATCCTAAGGATCCGGTGCTTTCACTGCTCGCCGAGGCGATCAACCGAGAATAACATTTCCTATGTTTGCATCCGCTCGTCCCGGAGACATGTATAGATTTTAAACCTTCATTGTGTCCCGAAATCCGCCAACAGGAAGTAGCATTGTACCGGAAAGTGATGATGCGTTTGCAATCCGGTCAATGAAAAGTGGCTAATTCGGGAGAAGGTTCTACGGACCACTCAGCCTGTGTGATGAATTAAATGATGATAGTTGCATATACATTGATTTTGTTGGACAAAATCCAACCAAAAAGAATTTTAAATATATACAGGGAAAGTTAGTAACAGTAATTAGGGTCCACAGTTTATGAAGAGGAGGAAATAGATCAACAAAAATGATGTTTTGTCCGCCCGTCCGTCCGTCAGTCACAGTTTTTATAAGTAATAAATAGGTTGCAGAAATATTTTCAAACGTAATAAATATATTGCGTGATTTGTCTAATTTCGAAATACCAGTGATCTTAACTACTTTTAGAAATATGTGAATCTTTAATTCATAGTTAATAATGAATTCACAACAAATAAAGAGGATTCCATGATCGAAAATCGAATACTAAACCTTGAAGTCTTCAATCTGAGGTCCTACCAACTGACTTATTTTGACTTTCTTATAAATTGAGCTTAACACATTACCGTATAACAATAATTATAGTATTGGCGTGACGTTATAGAATTATAATTTACGTCCTGTTTCAAAACATGCATTCACACATAAGCGATAATGAAAATAAGTAAATAAATGAATAAACATTATTAATATCGTTAGAAATTATTTTATTTGTCCAAAACAATTTATTTTGCTTTAACTACGTATTGGCGTAAAAAAACAATGTAGTATTTAACGTGATTTTTTTTGTTTACGAATGATAGCAGGCACTTCACATGAGTATGGATATTGTAAGACCCATTAATTTGTTTTAATGAAATTGGGAAGAAGTTTCAGACATGTCATTTGCTGTTGAAGTTCACGAATAAATAAGAATTTAGAGACAGTTTTTCAGAGTCAGCATACAAAAAACAATACCATAAATGACTGATGTGATAAAAAAGGGAGAGCGATGTATTAAAAATTATTTGATTTTATCATTACACATTTTCCTCGATACTGCATACTATGATCTATCATGTCTTAACTGTTTCCAGGATCTCTCACTTCTCACAATTTTTTTTTGCTGACTAATCAATCTAGAAGTCCACAGACATACGTAATCGCGCTATCCTCTCAGTGCTTTATCTTTTTTCTGCACCTTTCAACCATTCATTCTGCTCACTCCGACTGTTGATTTTTTGTGTGTCTGTATAGTCTAACCAATCTCCATTTAAAAACAAATGTGCTACAGTTTCGTATTTCATAAAAGATCGCTAATTTTCTATACAATACCAGATAGGACAGCTTTCAACAAAACAGGTTATTTCCCACTTCAAACCGCATATCATATCGGATGAAAGCTAACATTATTAACATATATGTACTTCTAGTAGTGCTATATGGTCTTGAGTGTATCAAATGTAATGACGAAACAATGGAAACACATATTGTCTTTAAAAATAACAGAATGAGAACAGGATGTAGAGCGAAGTGAGGGATTACTCAGCTTAGAATATATATATATATATATATATATATATATATATATATATATATATCCTTATTCATTGACTGAAGAGCTGTTAGTGAAGCAAGATTCCCTTTAACCGGAGAGTTCGTAGACAAGTTGTATCATCTTAGACCGGGGAATTTATAGGTGAGAAGCATACTCTTAGACACGAGATACTAAGGAATGAGACGATCCCAATATTTTTCCGATTCCGATTCACTTATCGATTCTGTTCTTAATGTGTGCCTATATGTTTTGAAAAAATAAAAATACTAGCTGGGCGGAGGTCCATTACACGACTAGATCTTTTTTAGAACCATTATTTCTCAGATGTTTCCATCGTAATTGATTGAAAATATCGAGGGAACTAAATATCTACAAAGACGTGTGTATCAATCTCTTTTCGATCTGTGAAAAATGAGATACAGATAGAAAATCTTGTTTGCCAGTATCAACAAGAATTCACGCGGCAACATGCATCGCGTGTGAACGACTTCGGTGTAATTAGATCGTGCGACCCTTTAATAACGGCTTATAGTGAGTTCGCCGAATATGCAATGGTTGTTGACGAACATTTTAGGTGCCAAGATATTGGGAGCGATACACTTTGCTCGATTTCATGAAACTCGAGGCTCTTCAACTGAAGGCGTCTACAAAATAAAACTGTCGAGACGTTACATTCGTAAGTTAAGAAGGCC
The DNA here is from genome assembly GCA_963556195.1 of Sepiola atlantica. Taxonomy (NCBI): domain Eukaryota; kingdom Metazoa; phylum Mollusca; class Cephalopoda; order Sepiida; family Sepiolidae; genus Sepiola; species Sepiola atlantica. The sequence continues at coordinate 54,842,327 of OY744537.1, read as the reverse complement.
TGTTCACTAAGTCTGGGTTAACTTCTGACGTCACGGCAAATAAACAAGATGTTTCAAAAAGAAAGGTTATGACACGCCAACCCACGAAGATATGATTGTGGTAATTTCTGTCTGACATTATTTCATCTTTGATCTAGTAATGGTTTGTTATGTAAAAAAAGATACCGATGATTTAATTCATGTATTTTTTATGGTTGAAAATATCATAGTAATTTGAAGGTAAAACTATGAAAAATCGTAGCCTAAAATTCAAGATGGCTGACAGACCTGTCTTGAGAGAAAAGACTTAAATAAAAAAAATACTTGCTTTTCTCTAAAATTTGAAATATTTCTATACAGTCTGGATAACATAAAACGTTTTGTTTTTTCTGATACACAATTAACTTGTATGCTTACTTATCGACTGTCATAAAATAATATCAACTAAAAGTTCGCGGGTTCAAACTTGTTTATCCTTGCATATTTAAAAAAGAAAATGTGTCAACTCGTTCTTTATGTGTGTAATACAATTCTAAAACAGTTCAAATACGTTTGGAGCTAAAAAAAACAATGATTAAAACATTGAATTAAAGTTCTGAAAACTTTAAAAATCATTTTATTACAAGACAAGAAACACAATTTAAACTAAGTAAAATTGATAATAAAATAATTATATATTTATTTCAATAGTTTTGCATTTCTTATAACTCTCACATAATTAATTATTCAATCATTTTTTGAAAATATTATTGATCGCTTGTCATTTTGTTTGTTTATTGAATTACTGTGGGCTGTCTATTCTTTATGAAAAGAGTTTGGAAGATCTTAATAACTTTCAATGAGTTTTCTAATGCTTAAAAAGCTCCCAATCATTCTCGGTCAATTTGTAAGAGGCCAGAGAGTTCCTTTCTTTTAGGGGCAGTGGTTTACTCTCCTCACCTTTCGGCCTTGTGCCGCATCTTCCTGTGGTGGGAGGGAATTAAATAATAGGCGGCGAAAGATGATTGGGTCTTTCGCCTAAGCATACCAGTCATGGATACGTCCTTGACAATCATTTCGGCAAAAACTGGTCCATTGTGAATGCAGTTTCTTTTTTCTGTTGGGCTGTGGTATATGTTATGTTCATCTGTAGAAGCTCTACCATCACAGACCTTGCCTTATCGCTTAGGAAGACGTTAGTTCGTTGTTAACGTCCTGATGCACTCTTACCCGGGAACGCTGACGGGGCTGCTTAGACAATTCGGTACTGTTCCAGATGACGCGCCTAATTTCCGTGACTTCGCGTCGACAACGATCGGGCAGGTCGCGGAAGCGCCAGAACGCTGCCGGAATAATACCATTTTTTTCTTTCTTTCATCTTATAAAAACATTATTTTCACAAAAAAAAAATGAATCTAATCTATGTACTTTTTCTTTGAATTTATTCGTCTTATATTAGCGCCTGCCAGTCTTCCAGTTAGAGCTTGGCAGTTTGAATGCAGGGCTTGGCTATCGCTAATAACGGGAGCCCTAACCCCTAAACCATTTTCTTTCTTTGTTTTATGTTAGCAAGAAAGAAAAACAGCGAAACAAATAAAAAAGAAAACATTGACAACCCTCCCCCCGCAAAAAAATTCTTTTTATCTTTTTATCTATGTATTTTTTGTTTGAATTTATTCGTCTTATATTATTGCCTGCACGCCTTCTATTAATGCTTGGCGTTTTCGTCTCGGTTACTCTCGGGCGCTTCCGCGACCTGCCCGATTGTTGTCGACGCGAAGTCACAGAAATTAGGCGCGTAATCTGGAACTGAGAGCACCACCTTGTTCGCTGGCTTATTCTCCTCACTTTCCAGGATATTGCCACATCTACCTGTGCTGGCGGGAAACTAAATACAACGAATTATGCGTTGAACATTACAAAATAGTTTCTTTAAGGCATTCAACGCGAGTCTAAAACAAAATAGTCGGAAGATATCCGCCATTGTTTATAGAATGCAACGAAAAATACGATTCAGATATGGACTGCAAAATAATTATTTCTATCTTTTATTAAATAAATAACGTAAAAGAAAAAATACAACATTAGGTCTTAATTATTAATGATTGTCTGATAAAAAAAACCACTAGACGCCATTTTATTTTTAGTTTGCTTTTTGGGATTTGTGTCGTATTACGATTTAGACAATCTGAGAGTTTCAGTTAGCGGTGTTCGAAAGACTGGAAGGTTTCCCATTCACCAGAAAAAAAATCAATAGAGTTTTGATTCAGGCTAAAAGATCTTTTACCGTTTAATTCAAAATCTCGACTTTTTACTAGCATAAAATGCCGAGATAGACAAGTTTTAATATCGGATGTTTTAGATGATGTCAAAATTTTGCTTCTGGAAACTGAACAGTCGATTTCAAATGAGTAATTGTGATCACGTCAGATAAGAAAGATGCATAGATGAGTAAGTCGTTAGCCGATAATAAAGATAGAAATGCAGTATAATGGAAAATGATAGATACGCCTCGGTAACGGACATTCTCGTTTTCTCTATTTCGCTATCTTTCTTTGTTCATGAAGAAGGTATCTGTATACAGAAAAGAACATGAATCCACAAACAATCAATGTTCAGGGTGTGACATATTACTAGCGGTTGTATACGTCTAAAGTGATGTGTTAAAATAATCGCAATTGACGGAGAATATCGTAATGGTCAGCTAAACCCCAAACAGCAAGTCGGTAGTTGGTAAGCTTAATAATGTTACATGAGAAGTATTTGAAATAAAATCAGTTGCAGCCATAATTTTACTAAAGCTAGACACGTAACGTAGGGGGAATTTTAGCGCCTCTATTTAGGGTCCTTTTAAATAGAGGCGCTAAAATTCCCCCTACTTCCGATGGGTAACATCTGAAGCAAGAAAAATCGGGGTTACGTGGAATCGATGTTGTTTCCTTCTTTAAGAATATACCAGCTTCCCAAAGAAAAGAGTCAACAGAACGTCTTTAACCCCGTGTCATTGGAAAGACGGTATCAATTTTATACAGAAGTTCGGTATATACTATATTTTCTTTGCATATGCAAAAACACAAAGAAAACTATATATTTTTTTCATTTGCCCTGTCAATTATATTTCCTTATTAACTTGTATTGATATCTCCGGTGTGAATATCTCTTGGCTTTTACACATCTAAAGAAAGTCGCTAATATACTAAAACGCGATACGGAATGAATAAAGTATTTTATTTATTTATTTTTTTTTTTACTATTGCTCACCCCATATTGCCACTGAGACGTAAGGGCTTCTGTGGTTAGGAGAATGATTTATCGGGGGCATTCTAAATGGGGAGTTAGGCAGCAAGATATTTGTTGACATTAGATTTAAATTTCTGCATTTTGTACAGTCGGGTAAACAGGGATCAGGGAGGGAATTCCAGAGACAAGCGGTTCGAAGAAAGAAGCTTGAAAGTTTTCTGGCACCTGAGGACGTTTGAAGTGAATGTGAGAGAGATTTTGCTGCTAGTCAGGTTGATCGGCGGTATTTACGTTGAGGAGGATACAAGTGCAGTAAGTTCATTGGAGTACTTCAAAAATAAGCACAGGGATGTTACATTGCGGCGATGGAACAGCGGTTGGAGCTTGGTAGACAGTGCGGGGCATATTAGATTTTTGCACCCTGTCCAATATGGAGATACTAATAGTTGGATCAGCAACCCATATGTGAAAGCAATGCTCCATGAATGGGCAAATAGTGGCTTTATAAAGGTATACGATACTGGTAGGCGTGAGAAGTTTTCTAACCCGGTAGAAGGAGCCCACTTTCTTTGCAGCAGACTTGGCAGTATCTACTATGTATTTATTCCAATTCATGTTACCTGTGATTGTTAGGCCGACAAATTTAAATGTTGGACTCTCGGGTAGGGTTCTATTCGCCATGGCAATCGGTGCTCAAAGAGATTTTTATAATTGTTAAAATAAAAGAGTTGTTTAATATGAAATGTTTTTCTAGTAATCTTTATACTATAGATATATAAAACACGAAATCTAAACTTTCCAAAACATTTAACAAAAATAACCTGAAAATAAGCTACTACCGCACAAAAAACATACTACAAGTATTAATAATAATAATAATAATAATAATAATAATAATAATAATAATAATAAAAAACTTTTCAAAAAGTCTAAATAAAATTTGGTAACACGGAACAAAATGGCAGAAACAAACAAATATTATTTTGAACTAAATTGATCTAGTCTACAGACAAACCTTAAATACAAATCTATCAAAACGCATAAGAAAAGAAAACATTACATAGGAGCAACAGAATAACCCTGAAAAGACTATACATGCACCCACCCATTCAACCACGAAAAATACTCTAACAACACAACGCCGGTATACATCCAAGCGGTAAAATAAACATGCATCATCCCGCAAATCAGTTTCATTTTCGTCTCAACCTTGAAATTTTCACAACAATCACAGTCGAATTCCGAACGCGACATCTCATCTCAATATAACTTATGTTATAGTTCCTATTCAATATCCTGCTTTTTCGATCACTTCAGGTTAATCATTTGATTACTTACAGACTACTGACCATATACTTGTGGTAATTATTTTGACCCTTTAGAAATTCTTCACAATTATTACTATACTAGCAGGGAGACCCGACGTTGCTCGAGATTGAATGAGTTCACTATTATGCACTTTTCGTTCCACCCGTTAGTCTCGAGAGACAATGAATACCCCCTGTAAGGGTAACTGCTCGTCTAATTGTGAAGCAAGGGTTGCGCAATCAACAACCACCCCCTTTTAGGTTGGCACTGCCTAATTCTAGTGACAAGGAAAAGTCCAGGACGACTGAAAAAACAAACAAGATAAACGGAGAGAACACACAGCACCTGGTAATCTTCAAATAGTCACCCATTTTAGTACTGACCAGGCTCAACGTTGTTTAACTTTGATGATCTAACGGGAACGTGTGTGTCAACGTGATTATGCAGTACTATGTAACTTTTCATTATATTCGTAACACCATGTTACTTTCTTTGTTATTATTGCCCCTCCCCTTTCTTCCCGTATCAACCCTTAAATATAGTCGGTAGAAGTTGAAATATTGAACATTCTTTGAATTAGTGTCTTATACATTAACATCAGAAATACGCATTTGAAGTTTAAAAGAGATTCTGTTATTATGGATAATCTATCAGTGGGCGCACGTAGATATTCGGCACATGAAAAGTAACGTAGAGATTCCGGACCACTTCCATTGTCTTCGTAGGAGAATGTTATACATATAATACAAATGTCATTAAAATAGGTAAAATTTGAATTAATAAAATAAGATATATTTGAAGTTTTGATGTGATTAAGCCCTCATAGCTCCTTTAGATGTATATTAATAGATTCGGTAACACCTCCCTTGTATTTCTCGGTAAATTTTACATAACAATACTCTTTTAGATTTTATGTAGATTCTCTAACCTTTCTTTCTATAGGGAACTTTTATTTTTGTTTTCAAAACTCGACTCATGTTTCTCAAGACGGTTCTTTACTATAATGTCTCTGGATTGTTTTATAATTCTTAATCAAAGAATTTAGAGGATGATGGGGATTTGACTTTGAAGCAAACAATGAATTACAATATTTTATACTGCGTTTCCATAGAAACATGGAAATCTGTAAACTTTGGGTATTTCACATTCCGAAATTGATTTAAAATGAAATAAAACATTTTTTTAAAGAGAATATAGTCTTTATTTTACATACTGTCTCAAATTTGAATATAGAACTAATAAGTTTTACTCCAGTTAGAATCGCATATCTCTACCTTTATAAAGTTAGGCATGTTTATGATATGGTTCGAAATTAATTAACCGATCATTATGTTTTTTTGGAACACAACTGCTAAGCGTAAAGGATACAAATGGGGGCTATATTTAATATTAATTTAAATTTATACAAGAGGGTAATAAAACGGGAATGCTTTTCCTGAGAATTGATATTAATTAATGAATATTCTTCAAATTTCAGTTACTTTGGAGTATTGTTTTAAATGATATAACCCTAACCCTAACCCACTTACCTACTAACCCTAACCATAAGTCACTTACCCACTAACCCTAACCCTAACTCCAACCCTAACCCCAACCACAACCCTAACCCTAATCTCTTATTTGAAAATTCAAATATATAAAGTTTACATTTAATTAAATCCCTTGCCATTAGACACCAATGAAGCACTATTCCCTGAATATCAATATCTTTTTAAGCTTAAGCCTAAAATCTAGAATTATGGTCATTTAATGGATTGTGATCGAAGTTAAAATATGAATTATAGACAAAAAGTTTAAAATCATTATCTCTTGATTTAAATTTTCGTAAGAAAACATACAAGTGGTGAAAAATTGTTCGAATAATTATTTTTACTTGTCCTGGGACGGGTATTCTTCTAGTTATTTATAACTTTTCAGATGCCAATTTATCTTAGTTTGTGTGGCTGTCATCTTCATTATGTTAGCCGAGATCAGAGATGATGGACGCCGCCGACGCATTCAAGACCACTAAACATGGATACTGGAATTATAGTGATCAGTGGGACGAGTAATAGTCCCAACCAATGTCAGATTGACAACCATTGTAGACTCGTTTCTTCTAAAGTGTTCCTTGCTAACACACACACACACACACACACACACACACACACACACACACACACACACACACACACACGATATGTGATGAAGATCACAAGCCATTGTTTCTAATTTTGCTTTTCGAAAGAGATAACGAATTGTTCCTAACGATCCGGTGCTTTCATTGTTCGTCGAGGCGATCAACCGAGAATAACATTTCTTTTGTTTGTATCCTCTCGTCCCGGAAGCATGTACACCTCCATTGTGTTCCGAAAGCCGTCAACAGGAAGTAGCATTGTACCGGAAAGGGATGATGCGTTTGCAATCCAGTCAATGGAAAGTGGCTAATTTGAGAGAAGGTTCTACGGAGTACTCACCTTGTGTTAAAAATTAAATGATGACGTTTGCATATACATTGATTTTGTTGGACAAAATCCAACCAAAAAGAATTTTAAATATATACAGGGAAAGTTAGTAACAGTAATTAGGGTTCACAGTTTATGAAGAGGAGGAAATAGATCAACAAAAATGAATATTGCCAAGATGAACGCCGGGAAGCAATGTAGCTTATGGGGCATTATTTGGCTTCACCATAACACGTTTTAACTGATTCCTGTCTCTCAATAGATTGTTTAACCGACTGATTGATATGGAAATCAAGGAACATACGTTATCGCACCATCTTATCAGTGGTTAGTCTCTTTTCTTTAACCTTCCACCATTTCTTTCTTGACATTCACTGCTCACACCGACTGTCGATCTTTATGTGTGTCCGTATCGCCCTAATATTTTCCACTTAAATACACATCATTTCATTTTATCTAAATAAACATTATTGTAATATGATTCGTATTACAACACCGCATTGGCAGTGAATTGAACAAATACATAGAAGACATTGCCAAAGTTGCTGCAACGAATGTGGGCTCCCTTTACCGGGTTAGAAAATGTTTAACACCTGCTAGTATTCTATATATCTACAAAAGCCACCATCCGACTATGCATGAAGTATTATTGTCACATCTGGGTTGGTTCACCAACCACTATCTTCTCTCTCTTAGACAGGATAAAAAATAGCCTCGGTTCCACACTGTCTACAAAGCTCCAGCTCCTATACTACCGTCGCAATTTTGCATACTTGTGCTTGTTTTACAAGTGCGTAAATAGAATGTGCTCCGACGAACTTCTTACACTTGCTCCCCTTCAAAGTTAACACCCGCGACAAACTCAACAATCAGGAAAATCACCCGTCACTGTAGAGCTCACCAGATGGCGGAACTCTTTTTACTCTAATAGCTTCTTTCCTCGAACTACTTGCCTTCACAATTCCATCCCTTTTTCCTATTTTCCCTGATTTTGTTTAGGGTAAATGAAAAAGGCGTAACACAAAATGTCTACATAACGTATAATCAACAGCCATTTAGAATGGCCGAATAGTATCCTCTTAATCCACGAAAGAGAACGATCGTTATTTAGCTTTAAAAGCTATTGTAATATTGGAAAAAAAAGATATAAATCTTAATCTTTATAAAGTTAGGTATGTTAATATGTTTTATGTACAGGATTCACTCCTAAACTAAGTAACCAATCATTATTTATTTTGAAAAATAGCTGCTAAGCGTATGTGGTCCAACTGTGGGCTATATTTAGTTTAATTTACTTTTAGGCAAAGGGGCTAAAAAAGATGAAAGCCCTTTGTAAAAATTCAGATGCGTCCAATTTTTCTGAAATTTTAACAATAGGTATTAGAAATGAATTAATATATATTCCCCTAATTTCAGTTTCTTTGGAGTATTTTAAAGGATATTTTAGGGAGCATATGGGCACAACTTCCCATTTAAAAAAATTAAATATTTTAGGTTGACATTAAATTTTATCAATAATTAATTCAAATTCCCTGAATTTCAATTTCTTCTTAAGACCCACCCCATAAGCTTAAACCTTTAATTTGAGACATTTTCTAAAATAAAAATCATATAATAAATGTTGATTAAAATTGGATAAAGATTCTAGACATTAGGTTTAGTAGCATTATATGTTGATTTTAATCTTCGTTTGGGGACATACAATAGGAGCAAAATGTTTCTGTTCGAGGAATTAATTTGACCTGTCATGGGATGGGTATTCCTCTAGTATCTTTCTCTCTCTCCCTATTTTAACATGTAGACAATATTAAGGACAATAAAGAAAACTAACTTAGGTGATTTAACTAAACTTTTCTTTTATTAAGAGAAGAGCCGGTGTTTCGCATAGCGGTGAGAGTAGATAAATAGTAGCGAGGAAAAAGGCCAACCACCTTTTTGAGACGCTTATTTGGGATTGTCAGGTTATCCGGAGAAAATATAATAAATATTGAAATAAGGTGAAATAATGGATAATCCCTGTAAACACACATGAGACCTTAACTTATTTTGATGGCGAAACATATTAGCATATGAAAGTTTTGGTTATTATCTTATTATTTCTGAATGCATACAGGAAAATCACCTTTACTTTATTATGTAGATATAGGATGGTTTATGATAAGTATCTGTTGACATTGGATTTGTAAGGTATTTCATGATATCGTTCAGAATTCTAACTTTTATTTTTTTTGGCATAAACCGTTTATTTCATAGTATTACTGACGTAAAAACGAGCGTAAAAAGTCAATAGTGATACAAAATATACCGTCAGAAGTTAATTTCAATGCAAACATTGAGTCATGTCACTAAAACGTGGTCTCTTGGCTACTTAATATATTAACATACTACGTAATAACATTATGAAACGATACATGATTTAAAACAGACAATTGAGAATGAGTTTTAATTAATTAGGGTTAGGGTTAGAATGCGTTTTAATTAGTTAGGGTTAGGGTTAGAATGCGTTTGAATTAGTTGATTATTTAAAGAATAGTTAAATTAGAGATTATCTTTTACAAAAGTATCATATAAAAGTATGTAATTTTATAAGATTTTAGAAAGAGATATTTATGGAATTGTCTTTATAATAATTATTTTCTACTTGCACGCAGAATCGTAAAAGCAGTCTTCGAGAATTCAAAAAGATCCCATGAAAAAGCTTATAATAGAATAAGTCTTGTATTATCATCAATCATTTCGTTTTCAGCAAATGTGACGTCCATCGCAATTTTAATGTTAATAAACTACATCTTCACTGCAATTTTAATAAAGTTTCATGCATATATTAAAAAAATATGCATATATTTAAAAAAATGTGAAACTATTTATAAGGCATACATTAGTAAACTAAAAACTCTGTGGAGTTTTTTGCAGATCACTTTAGCCTGTAAAATTGATTCGACTAAATAGCATTTAGTCTGATAATTTCCCGCGGGTACGAAACATGGACCCATCTCTGTAGCTTACTTGCCATATATATTTTAATTCTACTCCAAAGCTTTACTCACGTATTGCGCACTGTAAAAATAAATATTGAAAAGATATATACAATATGTCACATCACCTTATCATGTTATGCATATAATAATAATAATAATAATAATAATAATAATAATAATAATAATAATAATAATAATAATATATATATATATATATATATATATATATATATATATATATTAGGGTAAGTCGATTTTATACTTTTTTTTTAATATTAAAAAAAGGCACGTACCGAAAGTTGTATATAGACCTATTAAATACTCATGCAAAAAATTAGATCAAAAACTTCAGCGGTTTTTTTAGCGTTTGGTATCAAAAATCGTAGACAAGAATATACTGAAAATACCTCGTATTTGCAAGATTTGCTTGAATATTGGTGTGAAAACCAAATAATTTTAGCATTCAAAATCAGGGAATGTCCTTTTATTTAATAAAAATGATATTAATTAAAGAAATCTTCAAATTGAAAATTTGCCCCCTCCCCTCATTTTCAGTATCTGCTTTTGTAAACTACCTTTTAACGTTATGAATTAGACAGTAATATTTGAATACCTAAAAAAATGATTTTTTCTGTTATAAGTGAAAATATAACAAGCAAAGAAATAAGGAAAAACCTAACACTATTTTAATGGAGCTTAATATAGAAAGTCAAATTGCTCCATATAAGACCCCTTAGACAAAAATGCTGGTCTCAATTTCTGACTCAAAACTTTGGCTGTAATGTGTTGATGCCTTGCTTCAAAACCATATACAGTTTGTGAAGCTTCTGTTATTAACTTAACTGCCCGTTCCACGCCCTGAGAATGTGAGGGCAAATCTGGCAAGTCAAGCTTGGTTCCATTCATCAACGATTCTCAAAGTTCAGATTCAGTAAAATCTACCGTCATTGGTGGTTCAAAAATGCCGCATAATTTTAAATCTATTAATTGTGTCCAATGTGTGGCATTAAAATTAATAGGTGGCATTCTTTTTAATCTTTTTCCGGTTGACTCCTCACTCCTGAAAGAACAAATTAATTAATTGAATTATTAAAAAATTCCAATCTGTACTGCTTTAATAATTATGGTGAAATTAGATAAAATCTTTAAAAATCATTCTATAAATTGGTATCAATAATTGAGTCAGAGATATATGAATACATATTACTTACCTAATGGTCAAAATTCTTTTTAAAACTTCTTCTCTTACTTCAATCTCCTCAGATTTAACCATGGAATATAGAAAGTTTTCAGGCAGTAAACAAAATGTATTACCTTGTATATTTCTAAATGTGATATCTTGGATTTCCTGAGGCTGCTCCTTAATCCTCTGGATCATATTAAAAATGTGCACTTGCTGATTGTGGAATTTACTATTTCTTTTAATTTCAAACCAAGAAGTGGCATACACATTTACAATAAAATTTACTACATAGTGTAGTTTTGTTGTGTGCCTTTGTGGGTATGCACCACGAGTCCATAAACACATGAGCCTGATGGCCAAAGCTAACCATCTTGCTTGGTTTAAAGGACCAATTTTCCAGGAGGCATATCTAGAGTCAACCTTACCTTTAGAAATACCTACTGTGTATTCATAAAGGAGTCTTTGGTCAGAACTATGATCATGTATTTCATCAATTTTAAAAATTGACTCTAGAGGATTGCTAATAGTGGAAAATGATATTTGGGGTAAATCATGGCAATCATTTGAGCATAATTTCCCCAGAGGGCCACTGAATATTGTAGGGCCCTTTGCGCAACCATCTATGTTTTAAAAAAGGGCTCTAAGGCAACCAATTGTGTGAAGTTTTTTTTCTAAAATTGCAACCATTCCACCTTCGCAATCTGTGTTGGTATTAGTGTTGTCAACAAGTATAGCCTTGATACTGTTCTCACTGTGGAATTCATGCAAAACATCCACCACTTGATCTGCATGAACAGCACCTGTTGCACCACTATTAGGAAGAACTCTATGTGTCAGATATTTACTTTCACATGGTGTTTCTTTTGTAAATGTTAAATGGTGTTCTGGCCCCTTAGTTTTTTTCATAATTCTCTGTCTATTTTCATCCACAATTTCCTTATACATCAATGTGTCCTTATCCATTCTCCCATCAACTCCAATAATATAATATTTTAGGTGGGGTAAAGACCCCTGGCTGAAATAGTTTTATTTATCTACCTCCAACAAGGTAAGATGTGACACAAGGTCAGGAAAGTGGGATTAGATAAGCCTGCGCTATAGAGGTGAGCACTCTGGCCATTAAAAAATTGACTGGGCAGCCCCGTCGGCATTCCCCTGTAGGGGCGCCTCAGACAGTTAGCAATAAACTTACTCCTCCCATAAGATGGAAGGCAAAGCCTGGGAGGGTGCACCTCCTAGAATTGCACAGGACGGACAAGCCCCAATAGACGGGCGTAAATCCAGACCCAAAGGCCCGGACGATACCGGTTTATTTGGTGGGGTAAACACCCCTGGCTGAACTAGATTTTATTTATCTACCTCCAACGAGGTAAGATTGACACAAGGTCAGGAAAGTGGGATGAGAAAGCCAGTGCTCGAGAGGTGAGCACTCTGGCCATTTGAAAATTGCCTGGGCAGCTCCGTCGGCATTCCCCGGTAGGGCCGCCTCAGACAGTAAGCAATAAACTTACTCCTCCCCAAAGAGGGAAGGCAAAACCTGGGAGGTGCACCTCCTAGAACTGCACAGGACGGACAAGCCCAAATACACGGGCGTGAATCCAGACCCAAAGGCCCGGACGATACCGGTTTATTTGGTGGGGTAAAAACCCCTGGCTGAACTAGTTTTTATTTATCTTACTCCCACAAGGTAAGGTGTGACAAAAGGTCGGGAAAGTGGGATTAGATAAGCCAGCGCTCGACAATTCAATATATATTTGTGATAATTAAATGTGTAAACACAGAATCAACACGTGAATTCAAATTCGCTCGTTGAATTTTCAATCGGTGAATACCATAAAAATATCCAATAAATAAAACGCCTATGTAAATAAATAATTATTTATATATAAAATTAAATATTATAGTGTTTTATTCCTTTTTAATTTGAATATGTACATTTAATTTCTTAAGAAAAGGAATAATTAACTTTAAAATATTTATTATTAAGTAATGTATTACTTTTTTTGTTAAAACCCGGGTTTAATTTAAGGCGACACTACTGCCGGTGAAATCTAGGCCGTGATAAAAAATCTCGATTTATTTGATCTTAAAGTTGCAATGCTCAAATAAATACAAAGTTTTGAAGAAAAATATTTCTTGTGGTAACTTTTGACATTATTTGGCCACTTTCTTCGAGTGCGATTATTTACAGTTTCAAAATCGACCTCCCCTAATATATATATATATATATATATATATATATATATATATATATAGTCTCGGAAGTTTCCTAACCATTAAAACTATATAAAAAAAACAAAACAAAAAAAAAACTTATAGTCTCAAGTCTTCCAGTGGAAAATCACTCATGTAAGTCAATTTATTTTTTACAGTTATTATATTAGTTTAAGGGATCATCAGTTGTTTACCATGAAAAACTGTTTCGGGAATTTAAAAACAATATATATATATATATGTGTGTATGTGTGTGTGTATGTGTGTGTGAAAAATGACAAACGGAAAACAGGTTAAAGTGCAGGAGAAATATATATATATATATATACATATATATACATATATATAACTTATTTTATTTAAAAAAACTATACATTACAGTGTATGTTGGGTGTACCTGGGTTTCATGCTGAATCTGGTGTAGAATCTGACTGGTTGAAACAGATCGACTCGTCAGTACTCTTTGTTATCGAAGACTGGAAGAAAAAATGACAAGCACAACTCAACAACTTTGGCTAATCGGTGTTCCTATTTTGTTTACCATAAAATATATTTTCGCATTTGTAAAAAGCTGTCTGTCATTGTTGTTTGTTTAAGAGGGCATTACACATGTGTTTTATTATTAAACAACTTCGGTTTTTTACTAAAATATGTTTACACGTGTAGTGTGTCAGGCGGTTTAGTTTAGAGAATGTCATTTTATTCTGCGGTATGAGTAGATATATATCGATGTCTGGAAGTAGACCTTTTACATATTTTATATATATATATATATATATATATATATATATATATATATATATATATATATTTTCTAGTATCACCGCTTTAATTTTAAGTCGCGTTGAGACAATTAAAATGATAAATAATTTAATTATCATACTCGCATGGACGTCGAAACGGGGAGCCCACAGCGCTCACATACACAACTCGATCAATGTCTGTACATCTCTCAGCTTGTAACGCTAGTATCATCCCATATATCTATTATTTCAGATCACAATCATCGATTCATTAGAAGTAATTAAATCGAACTACATCAATTAGGCAGTGAGACTGGGGGTCATAAGGTAATTGTAATTCAACGTAAGATGCGTTCATATGGAATTATAGAGAGTTCTTTTCTGTGATTATCAAAACCAACAACTTGTATTAGTTCGTTCAAATATGTTTAGTTATGTAATAGTTTTCGACTAGAATATAAGTCTACATTATTAGACTACAAAAGGAGAGGTCATATATATATATACATATATATATATATATATATATATATATATATATAAATAAATAGCATTGTTTTTCATCCGCCCCCTCCACCACTTTTCATTATTTAATATAAGGAAAAAAATGCTAAAATTTTCCTTAAGGCCTTATTGTCCAACCCTCTAAAAGGAAACTAAGTGCAAAATGAGGTAAAAAGTAATTTCATTTTGAACAAAATAATTATAATGATAATCTGAAATAATTTGTTTCACTAATCTCATCCAATTTTCTTAGGTTTTAATTTATTATTCTGACGATTCCTCTGATAGGGTTAGACGATAAAGGTTTAGGGAAAATTTAGTTATTTTTCTTTAACAAACATTTTCGTAATTCACTATCTTTCTCTCTTTATATATATATATATATATATATATATATATTTATTTATATATATATATATATATATTTATATATATATATATATATATATATATATATATGTAGCATAAAAAAACTTATGATTTTCTCGATCGTAAGTTCTACAAGAACTATTATAATATCCCATAGACCGTTTGTCTAGAACGATGGAACCCCGGTAACCCAACAAGACACTGTAATGCATAGTTATTAAATACAATACGTTATATATGTATATATATATATATACTATATATATATATATATATATATATATATTGCAATAAAGAGAAAGTTCTTGAAAGCATCTTAAGAAATTTAGATAATTGAAAATAGACAAACAAATACCTTTAAAGATCACGTTTTCAGATACAATATTTTATTAAAAATCATTAAAAATTTTTTTTACTTTTCAAAAAACTTTTTCCTTATTAATTTCGAATGATAAAACATTCTTCTTCAGAGAAAGAGAGTCCGAACAAATTCAAAGGCAATACGTTATTTTTTCTGTGATGGTAGCTTATCTCTTTGATGTTTTAGGAGCGATGTTCAGAATTCGTCGCAAGGTTGTTAGAATGGCAACGTTTTACTTTTTAAACTTTCAAGTTAGAGCGCGTAGCCGCTTATGCGGTAATAAAAAGAAAGTCATTGAAAGCATCTTTAGAAATTCAGGTAATTGAAAATAGACAAACAAATGCTTTCGGAGATGCAATATTTAATTAAAAATCATTAAAAAAAATGTTTAATTAAGAAAAAAAATTTTCTTATAAATTTCGAATTTCTTTTTCAATTTTGAACTTAAAACACATGACTGCTAAATACGTGTTATATATATATATATATATATATATATATATATATATATATATATATATATATATATATATATATATTAACGTAGTTCACCCCAAACAAGGCAGGTCGCCACTATAGACGTAAGGGGCTACTGAGAAGAAATAAAAGGGGAGATGGTTGAGGGGTGAACCTAAATAGGGATCTGCGCAGCGAGATGTCTGTTTACATCAGTTTTAATTTTCTGCATGTCAGTACTCCCGGGGAAACAGGGGTCAGGGTGGGAGTTCCAGTATCCAGCAGCACGAGAAAAGAAGCTATTGGAGTAGAAGGCTCTCTGGCATCTGGGGATCTCCACAGACTCTTTTTTGGACCTTGTCAAGGAGGGAGAGACTAGTAGATGATGCACCAGCCCAGATGTGGTAACAATACTTCATGCATGGGCGGATGGGTGCTTTGTAGAGATACAGGATAATGTAAGGTGTGAGGAGTTTGCTAGCACGGTAGAGTGAGCCAACCTTCTTTGTGGCAGCCTTGGCAATGTCTTTAATGTATTTTTTCCAATTCATGTTACCTGTTAAGGTTAGGCCGATAAGTTTGAATGATGAACTCTCAGGTAGGATGTTATTTGCCATGACACTCGGTGGTTGGAGAGGTTTCTTGTAGTTATTGAACGAAAGGAGCTTTGTCTTTGCGGCATTAAAATTTACCAACCAGTTATGACCCCAATCCACTACAGCCTGGATGTCATTTTCTAAGGATTCAGCCATTTCCTCGGATATGGTCGCGTCTGTTTTGCCAACATGGCGAGAGTAAAGCGTGGTGTGGTCAGCAAATAAACCAATCTCAGGCTCTATGTCATCAGGGAGATCGTTTATATAGATCAGGAACAACAAACGTCCAACGATAGATCCATGGGGTACACCAGAATTTATGTAATGTTGCTTAGATGAACGACCATCGAGGACAACCTGGATTTTTCTTTTGGTTAGGAAGGATCTAATTATATTAAGTAATTGCCCAGTAATACCGTATGAGCGTATTTTCAAGACAAGCCCTTTATGCCATACCTTGTCAAAGGCCTTGGATATATCAAGCGCTACTGCCCTAGCTTCTCCTGCCTTGTCGAGTGTATTATACATGCGTTCAGAGATGACCGTTAGGATGTTTGCAGATCGTGCTTGTCTAAATCCATACAGGCGCTCAGAAAGAAGTTTAGCATTATCTAAGTGCCGTACTATCGGTAAATTGATTAAGAATTCAAAGATTTTAGCAAAGATCGGCAGTAGACTGATTGGGCGGTAGTTCTGAGGACCGGTTTTATTCCCAGACTTCTTGTAGCCTGGTACCACAGAGGCAATTTTACAGCTATTGAGGAAGCAAGATTCAGCTAGGCATTTATTGTAGAGTTTGGAAAAGACAGGGGCCAGTTCAGCAAATCATTTCTTTATTACTATTACAGGTATAAGATCAGGCCCACAAACTTTGGAGGTGTCAAGCTTTTTTATTATGTCTCTGATCTTGGATGGGGTGATGACATGGTATTCAAGTGTAGTTTCGGTCCGCAAAAAGAAGTTAGGGAAGGAGTGGTTATCTGAGTCCAAAGTGGAGTTAGAAACGAAACGCTGGGCAAGTAGTTCAGCCTTATCAGTGGCCATGCAGACGACATCATTGTGGTTTGATAGTGGGGGAATCGTTGATTGACCATTATTCACTACGTTATTGTAGATTTTCCAGAAATCATGAGTACCTAGATTCTGTGACTGAATGCGATGTTTTGTTAACTCATTATACATTCTCTTTGCTTCGCTTATCACGGCCTTGCAATTATTTCTTGACTCTATAAATGTATGTCTATTAGTAGCTGACTTATGGCGGCCGAATTTACGGAATACTTATTGCCTCTCAGCAATAGCAGCTGCACATTCCGAGGTGAACCATTGAAGAGAGTGGGGCTTGCTAATGGGGACATAGGCTTCAATGGCTGCTTTGACCCATTCAGTTAATTCATTTGCACACTGGTCGGCAGAGAGTGAGAAGGTTTCCTTCCATGGAGCGTTACTGATGTGATCTCTGATTGACACAAAACCAGCTTGCTTGTAGTATCTCATTGTTTTGAGCAATGGTTAATCAGCTTTTTGACGACTTTTAGGGTGACATGTATCATTAGCACAATGTGGTTAGCATTCCCGAGTGGGCTATGAGCCTTCGTCACACAAGCCTCAGGCATTGGGGTCAAGAAAATGTCTAGAAGTGAGGCTTGTTTGTTCATTCTATCGGGGATGCGGGTCGGAAAATCGACAGTCTGAGAGAGGGAGTGAGCTAAGGAGAAATTATACGTTGAGATGCCGGCTCTGTAAGTAAGGCTGGAGAATCCTAACCAGTCGCGGTGGTATGCATTAAAATCCCCAAATACATGTATCTGGTCATTCGAGACAATTAAGGGTGCTCTATCTATGCTTTCAGATACAGAGTTTAGCAGAGTACATTCCTGGGTCGACGGGGAACGGTATAAAAAATATAAGTAACTGACGCTGTGATGTAAAGTCAATCTAAAGCACATGTAGTCTTGGTCATCTGATTCAAACCTATGTTATGAACAGTAAATCCTAGCCCGTGCATATGTTTGTCAGAGTTTTACGGTAGAGTGGGAGATAGTGAGTCATGTCAAAGTGGTGAGAGGAGATTGAGGATTGAAGGTTAGTTTCACTTAGTGCTAGGATATCCGGCGAGTTTATCAGGAGAAAAGTTTCTACGTCGTTGATGTCGGTTCTAAGTCCCCGGATATTTGTGAATGCGAGCCTCAAGGGCAGAGGCGAAAGTGTTTTTTGTTAAGTGTCTGGTTTAGGTTTGCTTTTATTTTTTTGTAATGACATGTTTGTTTTGATTATAGAGTGGGTTGGCTAAGGTGGGTGCTTGTTAGGTGCAATAAGCTCACACAACCAGTCCATTAGACGCAACCTGATCGATGGGGGTTGTGACCTCGGGAAAGCCCACCGGAGATATTTGCAGAGTCCCTTTCCATGCGCGACATGGCACACACAACTACCCACGGTATTATGCAACTAATGATGGACCAGCCGTTCTTAGCGCTACCCAAGAGTTTGGGCTCCTGTCCTGTCAGTCGAAAACAGCAGCCAGACAAACTGTCTAACCTGTACCCTCAACCTGTCAGAACAAGCGAGACCCAGACTGGTCATGAAAGACTTAGTTACGAAAAAAACTTTCCTCAATTTGGCTGAATAGAGAGAAAGAGAACGACGTTCATTGTCCTAGTAAGGAAACAAGGCTATATATATATATATATAGCATTATAAAATCAAAACGCCTTATTTCAAGTAATTCCACTTTACACAGTGGACAATATATTCTTTTAAAGCAGCGCTCATATTTATTTAAAAGGATGGTTTAAGTGAAGCAGGAACTTAACTAATCCAAATATTGTTTTACCTCCGATTTGAAAAGTAATGGCATGACTTTGTATACCGACTTGATTCTGTAGTTGACATTTGTTTTCTTCGTTCTTTTTCTAGAATCAGATAATACAGAAGGAACCCCGTGTATGTTGCCAACATTGATA
>OY744537.1:54718007-54818007 GCA_963556195.1 Sepiola atlantica | reverse complement strand
TAAACCCACTCGGACGCCGATGTTTATAAAATGTTTTATTTAAAAGAGACGTAGTCACACAAAACATTAGAGCGACAGGGCACTTGTGTACACGTGTCTGTGTGTGAGAGTGAGAGAGTGAGAGAGAAAGAGAGAGAGAGAGTGAGAGAGAGAGTGAGAGAGAAAGAGAGAGAAAAAGATCGACGTATTGCTCCTCTAGCTACACCAAGCAACGCTATGCGCGCTAAATCTATTGGGGACAGCACCTACACACGTCTTTTCTGCTTGAAAATATCCGACCGGAAGTTACATGGTTTCTGTCTGACCTTTTAAGTTTTACTCAGACTTTTCCATTCCAATATGGCCCTCGTCATGTAACATTAGTGGGAATGGGTTAGTTTCTTCCATTACACGGCACATCAACCTTTTTTTCATAGATTATCATTGCTGAAAGTAAATACGTATCGCAGCTCCACGAGTGGCAAACTTTATGAAATAATTTGCTCATGTCGTTTTCAAGGTGGAAGTCTGCTAATGATTTGAAGGCAAAACTAGATAAAACTCATTTAGACTAAAATTCAAGATGGATGTCAACATCTGTCTAGGAAAACTTTTAATAACAAAACAAATACTTGTTAAATATTTTTGAACATCAGCACATCGTGCAATTTAACATCATTTATTCATTTTTTTTTTGCAAGTATTCATTGTAAAACAACTTTGTCAGGCGAGACTGTCTTATAGTTTTTTTCTTGTTTTCTTTCAAATGTAGAATATTTTTGTCGACATCACATAAAATACTTTGTTTGTCCTAATACACCATTCACATTTTTGTTTTAACGCATATAATATTGAATTTCTATGCCTACCTATCGACACCTGTGCTAATGCTTCACCTCATTAATCCGCCCTCAGCGAGACGAAATCTTTCTAGACAATTAAAATGTTTGTCCTACTCTATAGTGCCTCATTTAGCGGAGTTGGATTTTTTATGTCTAACTCTGCCCTCGTGGGGAGGTAAGTAGTTAAGGATTAAAATTACGCTGGAACTTGTTTCTTTTTGTATAAAAAGAATGTTCAAGTTTATATTGTACCAAAAACCTTTTTTGTGTGTAATAAAATAGTTTAAATATGTTTAATATCTTATGAAATATATATTTTCCAACCAGTTTACAGACATAGAAACTAAAAATTAAAGAAGACTGACGCCAAAGTGTGGATTTGTTGCACATAGACGTAAAACTCTTTAGGTTAAGTAATTTATTTATACCTAAGTGAACTTCATTTAAGCCTTTCAAAATACTTTCAAAACTTGTTTTTTTACAGTATTTGTAATGTTTGCAACTGGAGAAAATTCTATCGAACCACCATATAATAAAATAACGGACAAAAGACCAACAACATACAAAAAATGAATTAAAAATATATATTTAGTTTTTTTTCATTATTTAATTATCAATGATGTTTGTCAGTATTTTTGTCTTGAAAAATATGTTTTTTAATTTTTAAATACTTTTCTAAAGATTCATCTGAAGAATATTGAAGGTTACATCGGCCGAAACGTTGTGAAAATAACACCCAAAATGAGAACAGTTATTCGAATAATAAAAATAATACAAGTATTTAGTCTGTTGTTTTCAAGCAAATAAAATCGATTAAGTCTTGGAGAGCTCGGTCCCCTCTTATGTAGCTTAGTACCCCCCCCCCAATATTTTAAAAAATCATATTGTTTTATTTATACTGTTGTTTTCAAGCGAAAGAAAATCGATTTCTCTAAAGTGTTCATTTGGGAGTGGGGGGGGGGGCTATGATCCCTCTGTAGTTTTAAATAGGGGCTAAGCCCTTTTCAATATTTTAGAATTAATAGCTTTACAATTATTTTATTGCTTTCGAGCAAATAAAATGGAAGGTTTTTGGGTCAATCCCCAGTAGTTGTAAATAGGAGATCAACCCCTCCTCCCAATATTTACTCTTTTCTTTTTAAACAACTAATGGTCACTGCGTTTTAAATAGGGGATAGCCCCTAACTCCTCCCTTAAAGCATTACAGTTTAGATGTAACCATGCCTGTGGTCCTTTTAGGGAACATTTTCTGTGCCACAAGGATTTAAGGTTAGTGGTAAGCTTAAAGGAGTTTTTATTGAGAGGGAGCTGTTGCCACCCGGACTTACGGTTAATGGGGGGGTTTAAGAGAGGGTTGTAGCTTTGGTTAGTTGTAGTGTTAAGGAAGAGTAATTTTTTATTCTCACCCCCCACCAACACACACACAATATTTATTTATCTAACTTAAAAAATTCTGGTTTTATGCCTTAAGAACGTTATTTAAGTCGACACTGGGCAGGTAAAGAGTGATTATTTTACGTTCAATTATATGTAAAACTGATCCCTTATTCTAAATTATAGTGCAATTAGCTTTTCTTCACCCAGGTTTTTCAAGATGGTCACACGTAATCGCCTAAAAAGTAGAATGTCATGTTTTGTTAGGGGTGTGTGTGCGATTTAACTGAGGTTCATCATTTACTTTTAAATGTTGATATAATTTTGTTTTAATTTCACAAACTTCTTAATGCTTTATGGATTGAATCCAACATTTTGATAAACTCATTGTGAGATTTTAATCTATATTTTTCACTTGCGCCATTTTTCCTATTTTACCACTTGTACCATTTTTACTTATTATGATCTAAATATTTTGTCTTATTGGTTGTTTCAAAATCAAAATAATATTTATAATTTTATTATAAGTAGCATCAATGGAAAATTAAGTTTTAAACAAGAAAATAAAAAGAATGTATTATGATCTAAATTTAACCGGTAGTTTAAAATCAATAAATATTTATAATGTTATCGTTACTAACAACAATGGTAAATTAGGTTTTAAACAAAGAAAAAAATTAAAAGAATCGTTTTTGGAATCGGAAATTAGGTTAAACTTTTTCCGATCCCAAAACCGATTCCGAATCCGATTCCCTAAAAATATCCAGTTTTTTGATTCCCGGCTCTGATTAATCGTCGCAACACTAAACGAAACCATTAAAAAATATAAGCGATTCATTGTATACGATTAATTGAACTCAAGTTGTTATTTTACACATAGCAGTCAAGGAAATTGCGGACCTTTTTTAACAGTAAAATGCTACGATGGACTCAATTTAATTTCAACTCAACCTGGTCGATCCCATAGACGACGGCATCCATTAAGCCATCAATCACTTCCTTGGTGTTTGTTGGAGGGGGAAGAACATAAGAAGGTGGAGGAAAACATGTAGTCTGTTCATGTTAGTGTTTGTCTCCTTCTTTTTCTTTTTATTCTTTTTCTTCTTTTTAACTAAGAGTATTAGCATTCGTCATTAACAGTAATTTGTCACTGCCAATAACAGATGGTGTTCCCGAGAAACTGAATGAAGCAAGTCTCTCCAGATTTCTAGCACACTTCGCCTATTTTAATAACGATGGTGAATCATTTTGCGTCTCGTAACATCCATAAACAATTTATTTCTCACTAGGAACGACCGTTGATCATTCTTTGGAATTTAAGGAGTATTTAACCATCCTCAAGGTTTAAGTACTCACCGCACCATTCCGGTGGACATCTGATCGGTGTTATCTGTCCTCCGTCATTTCATCCCCCCCCCCTTGCTCCTTCACGATAATTTCGTGTCGTACCAGACGAGACTAATGTCATCATATGCATGTGTGTATAACTGATTGTTTGGGTGGTGGTGATTGTTTTAGTTTAATGAATTCTTAGCAGTCTTCACCTCTTTGGGTAATGTGTTGTTCCTGCTATATGTTTGGTTGGTTTTCCATTTTAAATTGTCCGTCGTAGATTTGTGTTCTTTGTTATGTTCGTTGGTTTCCGGATTTAACGATTGTCTATAAAATTTCGGCTCTTTGCATCATTGCCGTTAGTTGTCTAGTTTCAAGCTTCTCTTTTATTCCAATTCCTGCTAGGTGTGTTCCAGTGTTTTCAAGACTGTTCCTAGTGCTTCTACGATTACTGGTATTATAGTGATTTTTTTCATGTTTCATTTTTTTTTCTTTGGCAATTATTATCATCAAAGTTCTCACATAAGTCATCATTGTGTTCCCTGAAGTCTCGGTGACAATAAGTCTCCCCAGATTTCCAGTAATCTCCACCTCTTTCGAGCACCATTACAAATGGTTTTGCGTTATCGCAACAGCCGTTTTTCATTAATTATTCGCTGGCAACGACCATTAGTCTTCTCTGTGGTTTTGGTGGCAATTAACCTCCCACAGTGTTACTGATGTTGTTGCTGTAGTAGTAGTAGTAGTAGTAGTAATAGTAGTAGTAGTAGTAGTAGTAGTAGTAGTAAGGAAATATCGTTTGGTAGTGCCATCTTTTGATGAGGAAATATTAGAAATGTCTGTGTGGTTCCCTGTAAGTCTTCACAACTTGTACAATCAAGCGGGCCTCGTTTATTATTTACGAGCCTTTGTCCAAGAGTAGCAGCCATGTTATGCATACGATGGTCATAAATCATAATACAAATCCTTCACTTTGTAATTCTCGCTCGTCACAACAAAACGTCATTTTCTCTCAGCTTGTCACTGACAAAGAAAGATGACTGTACTAATCGAACACAAAGATATACGAGGTTAGAACTAGGACAGTTTTTAACATATCAATCTAAATATAATCGATGACCTCGGAATATGATCACGCTTCTGCGTTTAGAGTCTTTACAAGAGGCGTACCTTCTTATGAATATAGATTTGCAGTGTGTTACTTTAAACGTTATGCGCTTTTTTGTGAAAAGATAATGTACAGTAAAGTGTATGCGTACGACGTATAGCAATCTATTAGATAAAGGGCAGTTGTCTGTGTGTGTGTTCAGCTAAAAGTTAAAAAAATTCCACGAGACACATCCATAAAGTTGATATATTTCTTTTCGGCCTTGTCTCGAGTAAAATATAGGCACACTTATTTATAATATTCATTATTTTAGAGATCACAAGAAACTTGCTTAATTATATAGAGCTAATTTTTAGTGTTATTATGTAATAATTCGTCAACGATTTATTTCAGTTTCCAAGGAAAACAAGAAAGAGAGAGAGAGAGAAAGAGAGAGAGAGAGAGAGAGTGTGTGTGTGTGTGATAGATAGGGGAGACTGAAAAAGAGACTAAAGTAGAGAGAGGTGATGGGGAAAAAGAGAGATAAGAAAAAGAGATAAGGTAAGGGCACAAATAGGAGGGGAGTACAAAGGGTAGAAGAAAGAGGGAGGGGAGAGGGGAGACAAAAAAAGACTATATAGAGAGATGTTTTATAAGAAATATTCTGCACACACTTTAAATCTTCTGCTTTGTTGTCCATGCTCCTGAGTGACACCGAGTAACCATGCAAGTTTAATACAAAAGAGAGTACTGTAACGTAATAAAGAAATAAAGCTTTTCCAGAAACAGATTCTACGCAGAAGACACAACTTTCTATTGCAACACTTCGAAGAGCACTGGTAAGTGAATATCTTTCTGGTTCTCTCTTTTCGGACCTGTAGCATGTGGTGCACTGAGGCCAAAAGTGTATTGTTAGTTTTAACATCTTTAACACCAAGCTTCTCTCCTTTCATAACCAATGCTCGGATCTTTGTTTTGCTCCAGTTAAAATGAATTTATTTATTTATATTTTTTGTTACTTATATTCACCCTAAACAAGGCACATTGCCACTTAAACGAAAGGGGCTACTGTGATTTAGTCCCCACATTGATAGGAGCATCCTAAGTGGAGATTTGTGCAGCGGGATGTTTGTTAATATTACTTTTAAACTTCTACAAGTTAATACAGTCAGGGAAACAGGGAAGGTAGAGGAAATTACGAAGGCTAGCAGTTCGAGATAACTAGCAATTAGAGTAGCAAGCTTTTCGACATCTGGGGACTTCTAAGCTAAAGTGGTTGGATTTTGTTGTTAGTCGGGTTGGTAGGATGTATTTACTTTGAGGATGTACAAGTGCAGCAAGTTCACAACAAGCAGTCGGATGAAACATTGTGGGATGGAACAGGCTAGAGCCTCGTAGACAGTGTGCCAATCAATTCTAGAGATGAAAGATGAGAATAAAAAATTGTAATATGTCAAATATTTATTAGAACATCAAAATTGTCAAGAATAACTAACATAAAAAAGAAAACTAATAATCAACAAATAACTGTCCTCAAAGGCAATAAAGTTACTTTTCTACCTACCTGCCTATATTTTTTGTTTTAAAGTTTTCTAAAGCGTTTCTATTACATTTTATTAATTCGTCCAAATCCGTTCCATTTTCAGTTCCATTTTCAAGATGGCATGAGTGAACATCCGCTAAGTTTGTATAATGAGTTTTTCGTCTTTTTGAATAAAAAACAAACAAACAAATAAAATTTGCTTTTTACTTAATTGAAAGGAGAAAAGTACAAAAACACCAGACTTCGTAGACGGTCGGTGATCGACTGTAAGCCATCTTTGTTTTCAGTTTAATAGATTATAGGCTTTTGTCTAAGAGGAATAGATTAGTGGTTGATGCACCACATAATCTGACTAAAACATCACATTATTAAAGTGAGAGTCTAAAAGAGACCGCTCTATCTGTTGATTTGTTAGCGTCTGCTTTCAGAATTTTAAATATTTATAGTTTCATTTTCACCAAGTAACTTCGTCAGCTCTCGATTAGATAGCCTTCTAAATTTTGTATTTTTTATATTCAAGCAGTGCACATTTTTTCTTCTGAATCACATTTCTATAACATGACTAATGAATCTAGTTGCGATTATTGGTGTTTCAAACTCGTATTTTCTCATCATCCATAGACATGTGCTTTTTTAGAATGTTTTTATTTGTATGGGCATATTTTATATCATACATTGCATTTCTTTAGAATGTCGATGACTGTCATAATAGCTATGACTAAAACTAGTAGCGACGTCTCACTGTATTCTTGTCTTTGCCAGTTTTTCCCTCCAGCTATATATACATATATATATATATATATATATATATATATATATATATATATATATATATATATATATATATATATATATATGTTTTCTTATTATTTATTCATTGTTAGTTTTCATACAAGTCATCATCAGTGATTTTTCACTAACAATTACCGGCGATGTTCCCTGGAATCTGAGTAACAACAAGTCTCATCAGATATCACGTAATCTCCACCTCTTTCGTTAACCATTGCAAATGATTTTGCGTTATCGCAACAATCGCATATCGCTAGCAACAACTATTAATCTTCTCTAAAATTTCTAGGCCCATAAGCCTCCCCAAGATGCCGGTACTCTTCACAACCTCCCAGTGGAGATCTGCTTAGTGTTTTCCATCCTCCTTGAATTTTACGACAATTTTATGTTGTATTAGCCGAGGCTTGTGCTATTACATTGTGGATGTGTTGTTTCTTACTTATCCGGTGATTTTAAAAGAAGCCATTACCTGCGATCGTTCAGGGGCTAAAACAAACATGTGGTCTCTGGAGTTTGAGAGACAACAAGTCTCTCCAAAGTTCCAGTACTCTCCGCTTTTTGTTAAACAAAGTTTCAAATTGATTTAGGTTTTCTACATCAGCCGTTTACCATTGAATTCTCGCTCGTCACGGTCGTAAGCATTCTTTTTAATTTTATTGACAGTAAGTCTCCTCAGGATTCCTGTACTCTTCATGGTTTTCAATGTGGCGGTAAGGATATTGCTCTCCTTCCTCCTTTTCTCTTCTATCCCAGACTGTTAACGACTGTTATCTTTAATACAAATGGATGTCGACGCCAACGCGTTTTTAAAGTCTAGAGAGACGGTGTCATAAATGGGATCTTTATTCTACATCTATCCTGCCATTTCTCTTGGATTCATGCGATGATCTTTCTATATTAACAGTTGTGTTTACACAACATCATTTTATTTAATTATATATAAATATATATATATTAATATATATATATATATGTATATATATATATATATTAATATATATATATATTAATATATATATTAATATATATATATATATAAATATACACACATATATATATATTAATATATATATATATTTTAATATATATGTATATATTAATACATATTAATATATGATTAATATACATATTAATATATATTAATATATATATATATTAATATATATTAATATAGATATATATATTACTATATATAATCATATATATATTAATATATATATTAATATATATACATATATTAATATATATAATCATACATATATTAATATTATATATATATATATATATATATATATATATATATATATATATATATATATATATATATATATATATATATGAATATATATATATATATATCAATATTGATTGAAGGACATAATAAAATGAGGAATTAATCAGATTTTATTCAAGTTCAAAAACAAGAAGTAATATTGCGTCCTTAACTCATGAGTTTTCAAAGAAAATCCTCTTCTCAGAGGGCAATTACTGCAATAAACTTTAATAAAATCTGATTAATTTTTCATTTTATTATGTCATTCAATTAATACTATTGCTTTATACAGTATATTGAGCTTTTTTATATCCTGATAATCTACTGGTAAATATATTTTTTCTATATTTAACGTATCATCTTACTCTATTTATATTAATATATATACAGGGTGTTTCAAAAGTCTTGGGAACATAACGATTTTTAATAACTCAAAAACTATTAGGAGTTGAAAAATGAAATTGGTACCGTTGGAAAGGTTAAAGTTTCAAGTTTTGTGTGGAATCTTCAAAGTTGCTCAATATGAGCACCATTCGTCACACGGCAGACATCTAGTCGATAGTCCATTTCCTGCCAAACGCGTTCCAGCATCTTGACGTCAATGGTTCCCACAACTGCCGTTACTCGAGCCTTTAGTTCGTCAATATCTCTTGGAAGGGGCGGCACATAGACTTGTTGCTTGACAAAGCCCCAAAGGAAAAAGTCACACGGGGTAAGATCTGGAGACCTAGGAGGCCAGGGCATGAGAACGTCATCACCTCGCCCAGATCTCCCAATCCATCTACCAGGCAGCCTTGTGTTAAGAAACTGCCTTACTCTAAGACTCCAGTGTGGTGGTGCACCATCTTGTTGAAAAATGAAGTCATCAGATTCTGCTTGTTCCAACTGAGCCATTAACCAGTCTTCCAGCATGTTGAGATAGGATTCACCAGTGATAGTTGCCTCTTCAAAGAAGAACGGTCCATAGACACCTTTCTTTGAAATTGCACAAACACGTTCACTTTTGGTGAATCTCGCTCGTGCTCAAGAAGTTCATGAGGATTCTCAGTACCCTATATGCGAGTGTTATGCTTGTAAACTTT
The DNA here is from genome assembly GCA_963556195.1 of Sepiola atlantica. NCBI lineage: Eukaryota > Metazoa > Mollusca > Cephalopoda > Sepiida > Sepiolidae > Sepiola > Sepiola atlantica. The sequence goes on along the minus strand of OY744537.1, from coordinate 54,808,706 downwards.
GCCATTCAGATGGAAGGTCGCCTCATCGCTAAAAACAAGCCGGTCATCAAAGCCGTTATCTTCCAACTTCTCTTGCATTGCAATGCAAAAGTCACGGCGAAGTGGCTTATCAGTGTCCTTCAACTTTTGGACCAACTTGAGCTTGTAAGGTACCATTTGCAGTCGTTTCCTTAAGACACGCCAGACAGTTGCTGGAGCAAGCTGAAGTTCCCTGCTGGCTCTTCTCACTGATTTACGGGGGATCCGCTGAAAGGCTGTCCGAACTTGCTCAACTGCATCTTCTGAAGTTGAAGGGCGACCTGTTCGCTTACTTGGGCACAAACACCCATCTTTCACAAATTTAGCATGCCATCTGACAATGGATTTCCTTTCAGGGGCTTCTTTTTTAAATTTCCTGCGAAATGCACGCTGAACACATGTCCACGATTCAGTCTTTGCAAATTGGAGGACGCAAAATGCCTTGTCTTGTTTAGAGAACGCCATTACTGCACCTAGAAAGATAACACGAAAATCATTAGTATGACCAAAAACTTGATTAAGCAAGCTTTAAAATGGCACCAGTTTCATTTTTCTACCTGCAATAGTTCATGAGATATACGCATTTGTAATGTTCCCAAGACTTTTGAAACACCCTGTATATATGTATATATATATATATATATATATATATATATATATATATATATATATATATATATATATATATATATATATATCTGACAACCAAGTGTATGAAAATGCATACTCCGATGGTTGCTTCTGCATTGAACACAAGATACGCTCCAAACACCAGCTCAGTGTTTTGGGGGCAGTAAACGCTCTTTTTTCTGCGGGAAAAAGAATTGTCACATAAGCCAGCCATATTTATAAAGCTCTAAAAAGTATTGGCTCTTTCTTAATTTATATATATATATATATATATATATATATATATATATATATATATATTCTATTCTGCATTGCTTTTCTTTGCAGAATCGTTTTCTAATTGTTTGAAATAATTTAAGTGATTTGCGTTTCACCCGTTCTGCGCCCCTTTTTTAAATCTATTACTGAAACTCAGTGTCATTATTAAATCCTTTATTTTTATCTTTATTTCGTTGAAAATGTGTCGACTGAAAGGCGCCCCGAGTTCTAGGTTTTAGTTAAATAGTTTCATGACTATTATTAATTTTCTTTCTACAACTCTTATGTCTTAGTCGAATGGTCTTTTAACTATTAAATATAGAACATTTTTATGTTTCTCTCTCGCTTTTTACGATGTAATGTTATCCTTAAATTTGTTATGACTCCGTTTTTCCTTAAAACACTAATTAAATGTCATACAAATGTTTATATATTTCAATTGTCATAAATATATTTTCATAAGTTAGTATATAGCTCTACTCACGTATGTAGCACTGTTGAAGTAAATACTGAAAATTTATACATAAAAGATTATATCTTCTCATAGCATTTTATGTTGATACATAAAATAATATATACACACACACACACACACACACACACACATATATATATATATATATATATATATATATATATATATATATATATATATGAGAGAGAAAGCGAGAGCGAGACATAGCGAATACTCAGCAGTATATATATATATATATATATATATATATATATATATATATATATATATACATATATATATATATATATTTATATATTTATATATATATTACTATTTCATGTATCCACAAAAACATTTATAAGGAGATATATTTTCTATGTATCAATTTTCAGTATTTACTTCGACAGTGCTCGATAGTAAGTAGAGCTAGGTAGTAAGCTATGAAAATATATTTATGGCAATAAAGTATTGTATACCAAGCCACATTATTTGCTAGGTATGACCTCCCTAGATTTTAAAACCAGATATGTTTTAATTCGACGTTCTTTTTTTTTAAATGTGCTTTTATGCAAAGAAAATTGGCGCTCACCATTAATTCAATGGAAAATAATATGACAGGCCAGTACATGTAGACATTTACACGACCCGTGTAGATTATGTCTGAACGAAAAATTTGAAATCCTAAACTTTAAAGAGCCCCGAAATCTATTAAACTGTAGAAGTGAGATATCAAACAGCTGCCTACGCAGAAATAAATTTACATAAATAAATAAACATATGAGTAAAAAAACTAAACAAAAACCTAACAATTTAAAAATTAAAATCTAAAATAGGAATACAAGGAATCACACGTTAAAGAAAATCATCCATTATATTGATACAACAAAAGGAAACAGGATATAGGCCAATCTGTAGAAAACAGAACAATAGAACAGGATATAGGAAGTAACACTAACCACACCTTTGTTTGTGGGAAGCCCAACGATTGACTGAGAGAACAACAAAGTATCTTGTTGGTTAACTAGCTAGTCGTGTATATAAAAACACCCGCAAAAAACTCCATGCATTTTAGTCTGAAGATTCCCCTCGGGAGGAAATGCAGGAGCCTCTGTGTAGCTTAATTGCCATAAATATATTTTCATAGCTTACTATATATATATATATATATATATATATATATATATATATATATATATATATATATATATATATATATATATAATATAATTCTTCTCTTCTTTGTTGGATTGCTTCATATATATATATATATATATATATGAGCGACAGAGAGACAGAGAGAATGCAGAACAATGTACCTAGCAGTCCAACCAGCATTAATGTTTCCATTCTTATTCGATCTCCGAGTTAGGATTAGGGTTAAATCAAATGAAATAGAAATCTTTCAAGCATGCTACAAAAATATGTTGCATTTTTATGGATACGACTTAACTTCGTATCGTGAACTTGATTCTCACTGGTTTCATAAAAAAAAAAGTTGATATATGTTCCCATAAAACAGGACAACAAGAGTTTTCTATTAATAAAGGCGATTAATAGTTTACTCCGCCAATTTTCTACTTTTATTTTCGCTCCGCCATTGACGTTTAGACAATTACCTGTTGTTCCGCACAATTAGATATCGAAATGCCCTTAACGTGGCCACGGGGAAAAACACTTGCAGGCTTAAAATCATGAAACCACACGTCGCCATTATTCAAATTCAATTGTCTTCATTAACCTTTTATGACGTACGCAAACGGTTAAAACCTAGATTGTTGTAAAGAATATTTAAAGAAACTATTCTTTGTGTGACTTCTTATTTTTGTAATTTTTATTTTTTATTTTTAACATAGTTCACCCGAAATAAGGCAGGTCGCCACTGTAGACGTAAGGGGCTACTGGGAATTAGAGTGTAAATTTAGGGAGTCATCCTAAGTTAGGATCTGTGCAGCGAGATATCTGTTTACATTGGTTTTACATTTCTGCATGTCGGTACAGTCGTGGAAACAGGGAACAAGGAGGGAGTTCCAGAAACCGACAGCACGAGGAAAGAAGCTATTTGAGTAAAAGACTCTCCGGTATCTGGGGATCTCCACAGTGAATGGGTGACATTTAGCTGATTGTAGGCTTGGTCTAGTGTATTTCCGTCGAGAAGGCACTAGAGCAGCAAGTTCATCGGAGCACATTCCATTGATATACTTATGAAACAAACGCAATGATACAATATTGCGGCGATGGGACAGGGGCTGGTGCTTTGTGGACAGTGAGGAACCTATTATATTTTTAAAATGTTGGACCTTGACAAAAAGGGAAAGACTAATGGATGATGCACCAGCTCAGATGTGGCAACAATATTCTATGCATTGGCGGATGGTGGCTTTGTAGAGATAAATATTCACAAGGAACTCGTTGAAAAATTTGAAAGTTCAAAAATTTTAACGGGAAAAATATACAAAAATACAAAAAAAAAAACGACAGCATACTCTCTCTGTAGAGCTTCGCCACATGATTAAGAACATAACTTCTGCCCAAGATTAGGGGGTTTCCGCGTTGTCAACACATGTGTGGATTATAAAGTTATACTGAAGTACTGGCTCAATGCATCTTGAAGAATATTGTTCCAATGTATTCTTTTGTGAATTTTTTAAAAAATTATTTAATGTGAAGTCTTCATAGTTCGTTCCATGAAAGACTCTGAAATTTAGAATTATAACTTTACAGTATCTACATAATAATACCATAAGGCATGTAAAAATAAAATCGTCACATGGCGTTTTGATTAATCTGACGTCGCTAAGGTAAAAAATTCAAACTTTATCTGTTTTAAAATGAATTGTTCCAAAATTAAATCATGTCGTCCCGTCGATTATACAGTACAATTCTAAATTAATACATAAAAAGTGACATTCGTTTTAATGATCACAGAAATGTTTAGCTGACAATTATTTTTACTATCAGAAGACAGAGACTATTTATTGATTTAAAAAGAATTAAAATACTACAATTGTAAATAAATAAGAGACATATTCGTTTTATTTATTTAAATAATATTAAGCTGACAATGACAATTATTTTTATGGAAGAAAGAGGATCGAATACTGTAAATCCATGAGGAATTAATCTATCAGAATAATAGGTGGTTCTACCGTAGAAGAGGTTAGTTAGGGAGGCCATGTTAAATCTTCAATAGATAGAGAGAGAAAGAAAGAGAGAGAGAGAGAGAGAGAGCAATTGTTACTCATTGTATTATCACTTTTGGTTCAACGAGGCTTTTCGGTTCAAGTTCATTCGGTTCAGGTTTTTGACTATTCTCCCTAAACTTATTCCATAAACACCTGTCAAACTCAGCTACGATTAGATTTGATTGATGACACCATTTTTCTACTGGCTGTTGTACTGACATTTTGATGCGACAATACTTTTATCTCGATTTTGCTTGTTTCTCACGAAGGCATATGTAGGTAAGTACACAACTTTAAAATATGTGGAATCTCATCTCCTATAGAAGGGTAACTATCCTTGTAACACGTCAATGTCCCAGAACATTTTGTGATTTCCGTTTTACTATTACTACTTCCGGTGTCAGTCTGAACCATTTCACTTGGTGTTCAAAATGAAGTTGTTTACATAGCTCCTAGTTTAGTAATTTACCCACACAGTCGTGTCTGTTCTTGCATTTTTTGGCGGGGCAAGTTTGCTGCATTTATTTATTATGTGATTTGCCGTTTCATCTCTTTGCCAACAGAGTCTACATCTGCTGCTTTCCTGGAATTTGCCTATCTTAGCTTTGATATAGTAAGTTCTAATCGCATAGTTTTGTGAGGCTGTTAGCAGTGATTTCGTTTCTCTGCTTAGGTATACATTTTGTAGCAATGTCCAAATGTTTTAATGAGTCTCTTCTCTTGTCGTTCTTATGAATCGCCCGTGTAGCTGTTTCTCTTCCCACTTTTTTTCGTAGTTTGTTTCTCTGTTCCCTGTGTTGTTCATTTTGACCGGGGTGATCAGTCTTTTTGAGTTCTTGGTTATGTATTTTTCTAATTTTTCTTGTGCGTAATTCAAAAAGTATTCTATACTTACCAGTCTTATTACCCCGTATTTCTTTTTCACAAAGAGTCGTTCAGTTTCACCATTCTGGCGTGTTGTTCATATTCATAAGTTTCATAGTCTTCTCGTCAAGATGCATCAGGTCTTCTTTGTTTCAGCCTATAAATGGTCCAGAATATCAAGTCATACTTCCCAGGTTTATTTCTTTTTAGTAAGTTGCTGCTATATCATTTACTTTTTACAGGTTTTCTTGTTCACAGGTATTCTTTTAATTTCTGTTGATTTGATTATGTCGACTTCCAGAACTCCCAAATATGTGTAGGTATCATGTTCACAAAGTGCGCTCATTCCCTGTTGTTGGTAATTCAATAACCTTCGATCCTCCAGTTTTTCCCTTCTTATCATCTCTAACAGTGCACACTATTTCATTCCGAATTCCATTTGAATGTTCTGACTGACGATTCTGGTTGTGTTTACAACATTTTCAGTTCCTTTGTTTGCTTTTTAATGCGAATAGCTACACGTCGTTCATATACATTATTATTATTATTATTATTATTATTATTATTATTATTATTATTATTATTATTATTATTATTACTATTATTATTATTATTATTATTATTATTATTATTATTATTATTATTATTATTATTTGTACTAATTAGGAGTTCCTACACAGATCATTATAAGTGATCGCATACCGACAACAACCAGAGGTGTTCCCTGAGTCTGAGTGACAACAAGCATCCTCAGATTTCCAGAACTCTCCACCTCTTTTTGATCACCACTGCAAATGACCTTGCGGTATCGCAACAGCCGTCTACCATTGATTTCTCCGTGGCAACGACCATTGGTCTATCTTGGGATTTAGATGGAAATAAGCTTCCCAAAGACCCCAGCATTCTTCTGCTTTGACCCTCTACGAATATGTTGTGTGGTGTGGCAACTTATGATAGTTCTTGTAGTTTCTGTTCATTTGTTCATGCGGTGGTGTTTTCCTGTGGTTTGACTTTCTTCCTATTGTAACTTCCATGTGATAGGTTACCATTCGTGACTTATGCGGGTTTGTTTCAGCATTCGAGTTTTTTGGACTGTTCCTAGTCATCTTATGATTATTAGTATTATATTAACTTTCTTCATGCTTCATACCCATTTAAATTCTCTGGCAAGTCCCGTGTATTTTCCTTGTTTTTACGTCTCCTTGATCTTCACTCTGTTGTCTGCTGGAACGTCGAAGTCTACGATTTAGCATGTTTTTTTTCTTTTTTGACGATTATTATGACATCTTTTTTGTACATCAATATACTAGAGGATGTTATGTTTTCTGTTTTCCAGTATTGTATCTGGTTTATGTTTGTACCATTTGTCTACGTGTTCGAAATACAGTCATTTGCACAGTTCCCAGTGTATTGCTTTTCCCAAACAGTCATATCTGTTCTCGTATTCTTTTTAGGGTTAGTTTGCTGCATTCACTTATGTCGTTTACTGTTTCGTCTCTTTGTCCACACAGTCTGCTTTTACTGTTTTCTATTGGTTTACCGTTTTTTGTTCAAGTGTATTTTTCTTAGCTATGCCATACTATTTTCACGGGTTTCTTCTCTTGAAATTCTTATGAAGTATCCATGTAGTTGTTTTTCTTCCCACTTTACTTTTCTTGTCTTTTTGTTTCTCGTTTCGGTGCTTCCCAAGTTGCTCGTCGGAACGGTGGCTCTAGCTGCGGTGATTAGCCTTTCTGTGTTCTGGGTTTTGTATTACTGCATCTCTTTTTTGTGTCTTCAACACAGTCGTATATACTTACCAGTCATCACCGTATTTCATTTCTATTCACGTAAAGTCAATCCGTATCGTCTTTTGGGTGTAGTGCGTTGAGCATGGTCATTAATTTTCTAGTACTCTGGTCAAGGTGCTTGAGTTCTTCTTTAGTCTAGCCTGTGAATAGTCTAGAGTATTTTATTAGTGATACTGCCCAGGTGTTTATTCCTTTTACTAGATTTCTGCTATATAATTTCGTTTCTAAGAGTTTTCTTGTTCTTCGCAAATATTCTTTTCTAATCTTCTCTTTCATTTCTGTAGATTTGATGGTGCTTACTTCCAGAACTCCCCCAAAATTATAGCTCTGCTTTTCGCTTAGCGACCTTATCTCCTCTTGGTTGCGCAGCGCCACGCCCTCTGTCGTCTCCAACCTTCCTCTTTTTATCTCTAGCAGTGCACACTTTTTCATTCCGAATTCCATTTGAATGTCTTGGTTTAAGATTCTGGTTGTATTTTCTAGCTTTTCAAGTTCTTTTTTGCTTTTAGCATATACTTGCAGGTCGTCCATATACATGAGGTGGTTTATTCTTTGTTCTGTATCTGTAAACTTGTATTTGACATCACATTTCCTTAGTATGTAGTTGAGGTGCATCATAGCTATGATAAACAGTAGTGGTGGTAGAGAGTCTCCTTGGAAAATGCCTTTCTGTATTTTGTATCTCAGTCAGATGTTGCCCTCCGGCTGCCAGTTGTAGTCTCCATGTTTCTATTGCTTTCTTAATTAGATTAATAATCCTGTCGAGGAATCTTGTATATTTTTACGCATGCAATTACCCATGCTTGCGGGATTCGGTCGTAGGCATTCTTGTAGTCGATCCATACCAGGATCTTTTGATCTATGTATAACATGTCATGCATCTCTCTTTTCAGTTTCCGGCATCCTTTTTATTTATCAAGGAGCAGTCCACGATTGTTCATGGAATGGTAGATTTGTTCTCTCAATTGTGCCATTAGGATTTTCCACATTGTTACTAAACAGGTGATGTGCCTGCAGTTGCTTGGGATCGTTCTTTTTTATGGTAATAATTTGTATTAGCGCTGTTTTTCCTTTCATCATCACCTCTAGTACGTCTGTTTTGTAGATACATCCTCTAAGTTTCTGCGCTAACTTTTTGTGTAGGGGTGTGACTTTTTAAAACCAGTACGCATGTATTCCTTCTTGCCTTGGTTCTTTTTAGTTTGCCATTTTCCTCAGAGTTGTCGTAATCGTTCTTTTATTAATTTCTGTTTCAATTTCCTGTAGTTCATTTTTCATGTTTTTTCAGCCATTTGGCATTTTTTTTTGTTTTCCTAGGCTTTTCCCATATCTTGCTCCAGAAGTGTTTCGTTTCTGTCGAGTCCTGTTGTTCTGTTTTTGTTCATTCTCCGTTTACGTTTTTTTTATAAAACTGGCTTTCATTATTTTCCAAGGTCCTGTTATGTTTGTGCTGTTCAGCTTTGTATCTGTACCGTCTTAGCCTTCCTTCTTGTTTCTTTTTTAGTCTTTCCTTGCCAATCAAATTTAAGGTTCTTCCATCGTTTCCTGTTCTCTTTCATCCTGTTAACGAATTTAGCTTTTTACCGAAGTTTAGTGATGTGGGTTTCCAGTCTGAATTCCTATTCAGGCTTTGTCAGTCCATTCTTTTGGCCAGTCTTTTTTCTCTTTCGAGTTTCATACTTATTGATTTTGCTCCCGCATATACAAAGTTGTTTAGGTCTGTGAGATGTACGCGAGAAGTCTGCTTACATTCTCTGTTTCTAATTTCAACTTTTTCTAATTTTTGTTCCTTAGCGAAGGGAGTTGTGTTTTTTCCTCGGACATGAACCGTTTTGTTTTTTCCACTTCTTTTGCTTCTTCCTCAGCGAGTTTTGTGATTTCGCAGTTATCGATCTCTTCAGTTTCAGTGTTTATGTTTTGCCAGTTCTTCTTTCTTTTGTTTTGCCTGTTTTTTTTTCTTTTGTTTTTCCAGTTTTTCTTCCCTTTGTTTTGCCAGTTTTTCTTTCTTTTGTTTTTCCAGTTTTTCTTCCCTTTGTTTTGCCAGTTCTTCTTTCTTTTGTTTTGCCTGTTTTTTTTTCTTTTGTTTTGCCAGTTCTTCTTTCTTTTGTTTTGCCAGTTTTTCTTTCTTTTGTTTTGACAGTTTTTCTTTCTTTTGTTTTGCCAGTTTTTCTTTCTTTTGTTTTGCCAGTTTTTCTTCCTTTTGTTTTGCCAGTTTTTCTTCCTTTTGTTTTGCCAGTTTTTCTTTCTTTTGTTTTGCCTGTTTTTTTTCTTTTGTTTTGCCAGTTTTTCTTCCTTTTGTTTTGCCAGTTTTTCTTCCTTTTGTTTTGCCAGTTTTTCTTCCTTTTGTTTTGCCAGTTTTTCTTCCTTTTGTTTTGCCAGTTTTTCTTCCTTTTGTTTCGCCTGTTTTTCTTTCTTTTGTTTTTCCAGTTTTTCTTCCCTTTGTTTTGCCAGTTTTTCTTTCTTTTGTTTTGCCAGTTTTTCTTCCTTTTGTTTTGCCAGTTTTTCTTCCTTTTGTTTTGCCAGTTTTTCTTCCTTTTGTTTTGCCAGTTTTTCTTTCTTTTGTTTCGCCTGTTTTTCTTTCTTTTGTTTTTCCAGTTTTTCTTCCCTTTGTTTTGCCAGTTTTTCTTTCTTTTGTTTTGCCAGTTTTTCTTCCTTTTGTTTTGCCAGTTTTTCTTCCTTTTGTTTTGCCAGTTTTTCTTTCTTTTGTTTTGCCAGTTTTTCTTCCTTTTGTTTTGCCAGTTTTTCGTCCTTTTGTTTTGCCAGTTTTTCTTCTTCAAGTGGTGTTTCTTGATCTGTTCCACCATTTATCTTTAGTTTGATTTCCGTTAATTTCAGATATTTTGTGTGATGTTAGCCTAGGCTGGTATCATTTTTAAAAAACATTTAAAAAAAAATGTATTTATTTTATTTTCTTTGGAGGGGCAGAGAGCTTATGGTGTTTCTTGCTATTTCTGTTCATTGGTTCATTTTTGTGTTGTGTCAGTTGAGGCCGATAAAATCTATTGGGGACGAGCTTATTAAGTGATGTTTCTTGCATTTTCTGTTCCTTTGTTTGTGATGTGTTCTTTCTGTGGTTTTGTTTTCTTCCTGTAGTAGATTCCGTGTGACCATTCGTAGCTTATGCGGGTTGGTTTCAGCATTCAATGATTTTTCTTAAGATTGTAGCTGTTTTGATCATTGCCGTCCTTTGTATAGCTTCAATGATCCCTTTGATTCCAATTTCTCCCAGTCTTTTTCCAGTTTTTTTGTATTGTTCCTAGCGCTTCTACTATTATTGGTATTATACTGACTTTCTTCATGCTCCGTATTTATTTCTCTGGCTAGTTCCGTGTATTTGACTTCGTTTTTCCGTTTCTTTAATCTTCCCTCTGTAGTCTGCTGGAACGGCGATGTCTACAATTTTGCGGGATTTGTATTCTGGTTGATTATTATAACATTCGGTCTCCTTGCTTGCATGAGTTTGTCTGTTTGTATATACATATCCCAGATGATTTTGTGTTTTTCGTTTTCCAGTACTGTTTCTGGTTTATTCTTGTACCATTTGTCTGCGTATTCGAAATTCAATGGTTTGCATAGTTCCCGGCGTACTGCTTTCCGCACACAGTCATGTCTGTTCTTGTATTCTTTTTGGGCTATTTTGCTACATTCACTTATTATATAATTTACTGTTTCGTCTCTTTGTCCACACAGTCTGCATTTACTGTTTTCTTGTGTTTTATCTATTTTATCTTTAATATAGTTTGCCCCAATTGCATTATTCTGTGCAGCCATCAGTAAAGATTCCGTTTCTCTGTTCCAGTCTTCTTTTTCTTAGCCATGCCCATCTATTTTCGTTGTTTTTTTCCCTTGTCAGTCTTCTGAAAGGTACACTTTTCTTTTATTGTCGTTTTGTTTCTGGTTTCTCTGTTTCCCGAGTTGTTCGTTGAAACGGTGTCTCTTGCTGCAGTGATAAGGATTTCCATGTGTTAAGTTATGTATTTCTCCAGCTCTTTTTTGAGTCTTCCACATAATCTTCTATACTTACCAGTCCTCTTCCCCTTCGTTTCTTTTCATGTAGAGTCTGTCCGTATCGTATTTTGGATATAGTGCGTTGTACATGGTCATTCATTTTCTAGTCATCTGGTCCATGGCCTGAGTTCCTCTTTGGTCTAGCCTATGAATGGTCCAGAGTATCTTATTAATGCTACTGCCCAGGTGTTTATTCTTGTTACTAGATTCTTGCTATATAATGTCGTTTCTATGAGTTTTCTAGTTCTTCGTAAACATTATTTTCCAACTTTCTCTTTCATTTCTGTAGATTTGATGGTGTCTGCTTCCAGAACTCCAAGATATTTGTAGCTACCCTGTTCGCCTAACGCCCTCATTTCCTCTTGGTTGGGGAGTTCCATGCCCTTTGTTGTCTCCAGTTTTCCTGTTTATATTTCTATTTCCTATTCCGAATTCCATTAGAATGTCCTGGCTGAAGATCCTAGTCGTATTTATCAGCTTTTCCAGTTACTTTGTGTTTTTTGCAAATAGTTTCAGGTCATTCATGTACATGAGTTGGTTTACTCTTAGTTCTGTGTCTGTAAACATTTTCTTAGCATGTAGTTGAGTGGCATCATAGCTATTACAATCAGTAGTTGTGATAGGGAGTCTCATTGGAAGATGCCTCTCTGTATCTTTACTTCAGTCAGGTGTTGCCTTCCGGCTGTCAGTTCCAGTCTCTATGTTCCTATTGCTTTCTTAATAAGATTAATTATCTTTTCGGGTATTTTGTATATTACAAACATTCAATTATCTATGCTTGTTACTATTATCATCTTGATTATTGTTATTGTTATTGTTGTTATTATTATTATTATTATTATTATTATTATTATTATTATTATTATTATTTTAGTTCAATTTTATCACTATTGACCATTTTTTAAATACTAGAAAAAGAGAAAGAGAGAAAGTGAAAGTGCAAACACGAAAAGAAAATAACGCACCGGCATATATATATATATATATATATATATATATATATATATATATATATATATATATATATATATATATATATATATATATAAAGTGCGCGTGTGTGAATACATAACATGGACATTTGTTTTCTACATTTATAAGCCTTGTTCAAATAGATAAGTAAGCTCCTGCCACATAAACTTGCGAAAGACACGTCGAATTGGACAGCCACGCTAACAGCCGAGTAATCCCCTTCAGTTGAATAGACGCGGTTTTATCACCTTTTTGCCGGGGACATTACATACAAATGTTAAGGCGCAGGTGGCACCTTTCCCAAGACAGAAGAACAATTCGCTGACAGGAAAAAAATAATGACCAGTGTTTGGATTTAGGCCTCGGCATGACACTTTAACAAGAGGCGAGAGCTCGTTGCATTAATTCGCCTATTCAAATGTCATAACCGTGTATACACATATTTTTCATCCTTCGGCCGCTTAAGTAATTAATCAAAGCAAAAACAATATATTAAAGGGATTTGGCGTGGGCGTATGTTTTGATGTCCACTCTGATTGCTCATGTTTATTTCACTTTTTTTCTAACTTTTGTTTTATTATCTATAGAATGTAACGTTTTTTTTATTTACCATATTATACTGATACCTTCTTCATAGAGGAAGAACCAGAGATGGTAGCATTGCATTTTCAAATACTGTTTTGTTTAATTCAAAGTCAAGCGTTTAGTAAATATATAAAACTGATTACAAAATGTAAAATTTATTTTATAAAAGTAATTTCTTACATTAGTGAAACGCGTATTCATTTAATAACATGTGCACATCTTTCATTGTCAATGTTGTCTATTTTTTTTATTGCATAGTAAAATTACATGTAATAATTTTGCAAAAAAATATATTTCGCAAAGAATAGTTCTCGTCTGGGGGTATAATTTACCTCCTCTTCAGGAGGTTAGGCACAAGACCAGTTTTATCTTACTCTCACAAGGTAAGATGTGACCCAAGGTCGGGTCGGAATGTGGGTCTTGAAAAGCCAGCGCCCGAGAAGGTGAGCACTCTGGCCATTAAAAATTGCCTGGGCAGCCCCGTCGGCATTGTTAAGTGGATAACGACATGGACTGAAAACCTGGGTGTTCCAAGTTCGAATCAAATCCGTTCCATAATATCACATTTACTCAGGGATGTTGGTAACCACTGTAAAATAATGATGCAGACATGTTGAGTAATAACGCATAAGACGTCACAGGGAGGCTAAGAGCATGACCCCGCAATAATGAAAAAAATCCAAAGACTAGATAGATTGTCAATTAGACTAAACAAAATTACGGAAATGAATCGGTGACCTTTGAACAAGCCCAAGTATGCAAAGTTTACGAGTTCATTTCGGAGTATGACATCGTAAAAAAAGAAAACGACGCGGTAATCTTTAAAGGAGTCAGGTGCACGAGGTCAGAAGAAGAAGGTATACGGAATGCAAAGTCAGAAATTAAAACGGCGGTTTTAAACGAAGCAGAGATCGAATTTCAGGATATAGAGTAGAACTTCTCGTGGGTCAGCCCCAAAGAGGGGTATCACCACGGCCGAACTGCCGTAAACAACTGGTGTGGGGATCACAAGCCTTCTCTAGATTCCGGGAGCAGACTGCTACAGAACGTATTGTTGTGTTTCCCTCTAGGGTGCAAGGTAAAATACTCTGCCCGGTTTTCGTGAAAATAACATACGTTGGATAAAGTCGAAAACCAATCCCCGTCAAGGTAAAGAAAGAGGTTTCTTCATAAGACAAGGGAAAGAACAATAATGCCAAATGACTTTTGCTAAAATAGAAATATTTAATTATATATATATATGTGTATACCCAACTTACACCAACTGGTGGTGAAGAATAAAGAAACAGAGTTTCTCGAGCACCTCGTTGTCTCTATCGTTGTGTTTTGGTTGATGCTACCAGGTCCCGCAAAAGAACAGACATTGGAACACAACTACGTGGCCCCTCCTGCAAAAATGTCGGTCAACAAAGTTGTACCATTCTGATTCAGACAAATTTAGTTTACTAGTTACAATAAATGATATTGCGTTAATTCGCTTCAATAAATATTTGTAGAGTTTTATGATTTTTCTCTTTACAAAATCAAGAGTTTTTATCTGATATTTGAAAACTATTCCCGGTAATATTTTCTAATGAATAACATCTCCGTGGATTAGGTTGCTGGACGTGAGCTGGAGTAGGTCTATTGTGGCTCGAACGAGAAGTGGAAGATCGAATGAGCCTCTGTTCTCAGCTAGAATATAATGGGGAGGAAGTCTCACATGCTGCAAGACACTATACGACTGGGGTAGGGATGTTTGAGTACACACCAATGATGATTTGATATCTCGGTCCGGGAAAATGTCTTCCTTGTCTAGCGTTTTAATAAAGAATTTAAACATGAAATTTTGTTGCGTGTGATTTTAAAACGACGTTCGTGTGTGGCACACAATGTCAATTAAATATGGCGAACGCGCACGCGGGGAACATTTGCAGACAACCAAAAAACAAACAAAAAAAACAGTAGTGATAAATAATTCAACGAAATGTAAATATTCTTGGGGAACATTTTTTTATAATTAAAAGAATTGTCTGTTTCGGAATTTGAGATTAGGATTGATAATTTGTATAATGTGTATTTCTTTTATTTATCCATTTATTTGTCCTTTTATTCGCCCAAAACAATGGATATTGCTACTGATACGTAAGGGGCTACTGTAAGTTGGTGGAAGATTTATAGAATGAATCATGAGTAAAGAGTTGTGAAGCAAGATGTTTATTCCCATTACATTGGATTTTGTTCATGTTGGTACAGTAAGAGAAACAAGGAGTAGGAAGGGAATTCCCAGGGCAACCGTTCTGAAGACAGAAACTATTAGTTTAGAAAATTTCCCAGAATCTGGGAATCTCTATCGTGAAGGAGTGTGATTTGGCTTCTAGTCGGGTTGGACGGAAGTATTTACGTTTAAGGAATAAAAATGCAGGAAGATCGCTGGAGAATTACTCGTAAAAGAGAAACAGTAGTGAAACATTGCGGCGATAGGACTGAAGCTTGGTAGAAAGTGCGGCACAAGTTATGTTAGGTATTCCTTTTTGCACTGTGCCCAACAGGGAGAAACTCGATGTGGCAACAATACCCAATGCATGAGCGAATACTGCCTTTATAGAGATATACGATACTGAGAACTGTAAAATGTTTTCTATCTCGATAGAGAGAGAGAGAGAGAGAGAGAGAGAGAGAGAGAGAGAGAGAGAGAGAGAGCTTTATTTGCAGTAGACTTGGCAGTATTCTCTATGTAAGTATTTCACTTCATGTTTCTTGAGGATTTTAGATCAATGAGTTTGAGCGTTAAACTATCGGAATTGGTGCTATCAGCCATGACAATCGGTGGTTGGAATGGTTTCTTATAATAATAAAAGCGAAAAGAGCTTTGTTTTGGTAGTATTGACTATATTGAGCAAATATTTCCACATAATAATTATAATATTTTTCTTTACTGAGCTAATATTTCCATATAATAATTATAATATTTTTCTCTACTGAGCTAATATTTGCATATAATAATTGGTAATACTTTTCTTTACTGAGCTAATATTTGCATATAATAATTATAATATTTTTCTCTACTGAGCTAATATTTGCATATACTAATTGGTAATATTTTTCTTTACTGAGCTAATATTTGCATATATTACATATGATATTTTTCTTTACTGTGCTAATATTTGCATATACTAATTACAATGTTTTCTTTCCTGAGCTAATATTTGCATAGAATAATTATAATATTTTTCTTTACTGTGCTAATATTTGCATATAATAATTACAATGTTTTCTTTCCTGAGCTAATATTTGCATATAACAATTATAATATTTTTCTTTACTGAACTAATATTTGCATATAATAATTATAATATTTTTCTTGACAAAACTAATATTTGCATATAATAATTATTATATTTTTCTTTACTGAACAAATATTTGCATATAATAATTATAATATTTTTCTTTACTGAGCTAATATTTGCATATAATAATCATAATATTTTTTTTACTGGGCTAATATTTGCATATAATAATTATAATATTTTTCTTTATTGTGCTAATATTTGCATATAATAATTATAATATTTTTCTTTACTAGGCTAATATTTATATATAATAATTTATTTTTTTATTACTGTGCTAATATTTGAATATAATAATTATAATATTTTTCTTTTACTGAACTAATATTTGCATATAATAATTATTATATTTTTCTTTACTGAACTAATATTTGCATATAATAATTATAATATTTTTCTTGACAAAACTAATATTTGCATATAATAATTATTATATGTTTCTTTACTGAACAAATATTTGCATATAATAATTATAATATTTTTCTTTACTAGGCTAATATTTATATATAATAATTTATTTTTTTATTACTGTGCTAATATTTGCATATAATAATTATAATATTTTTCTTTTACTGAACTAATATTTGCATATAATAATTATTATATTTTTCTTTACTGAACTAATATTTGCATATAATAATTATACTATTTTTCTTTACTTAGCTGATATTTGCATGTATTAATTATAATAGTGTTTCTGTGCTAATATTTGCATATAATAATTATAATATTTTTCTTTACTGTGCTAATATTTGCATATAATAATTATAATATTTTTCTTTACTGTGCTAATATTTGCATATAATAATCATAATATATTTCTTTACTGTGCTAATATATGCATATAATAATTACAATGTTTTCTTTACTGTGCTAATATTTGCATATAATAATTATAATATGTTTCTTTACTGAACTAATATTTGCATATAATAATAATAACATTTTTCTTTACTGTGCTAATATTTGCATATAATAATTATAATATGTTTTTTACTGTGCTTATATTTGCATATAATAATTACAATATCTTTCTTTACTGTGCTAATATTTGCATATAATAATTATAATATTTTTCTTTATTGTGCTAATATTTGCATATAATAATTATAATATTTTTCTTTACTAGGCTAATATTTATATATAATAATTTATTTTTTTATTACTGTGCTAATATTTGCATATAATAATTATAATATTTTTCTTTTACTGAACTAATATTTGCATATAATAATTATTATATTTTTCTTTACTGAACTAATATTTGCATATAATAATTATAATATTTTTCTTTACTGAGCTGATATTTGCATGTATTAATTATAATAGTTTTTCTGTGCTAATATTAGCATATAATAATTATAATATTTTTCTTTACTGTGCTAATATTTGCATATAATAATTATAATATTTTTCTTTACTGTGCTAATATTTGCATATAATAATCATAATATATTGCTATACTGTGCTAATATATGCATATAATAATTATAATGTTTTCTTTACTGTGCTAATATTTGCATATAATAATTATAATATTTTTCTTTACTGTGCTAATATTTGCATATAATAATTATAATATTTTTCTTTACTGAACTAATATTTGCATATAATAATTATAACATTTTTCTTTACTGTGCTAATATTTGCATATAATAATTATAACATTTTTCTTTACTGTGCTAATATTTGCATATAATAATTATAATATGTTTTTTACTGTGCTTATATTTGCATATAATAATTACAATATCTTTCTTTACTGTGCTAATATTTGCATATAATAATTATAATATTTTTCTTTACTGTGCTAATATTTGCATATAATAATTATACTATTTTTCTTTACAGCTAATCTAAATTAATTGATTAAGAGTTTCCTAATTCTAAAGGTATACAAATATTATGAACGCTAGCAGACTTAGTAAATAGTCATACTACTTTGATGGAGTTTCGGCTTCAGACAGACAGATACATTAACTCCATTATTAATAGATAATCATTAATACAATTAATTATATAGATTTTATAATAAAACGATAGCGTTTTAAGAACATTTTAAAACTTTCTGTTTCTAAGGGAGATAATTATATTAAAACTTCCGGCGCTGAGTACAGAGAATAGATACTACATTTTGATCTTAGCAAAAAGGCCAAGGAGCAATAAAAATGTTTATGTTGTGAGTAGATATTTTTTAATGAATGAAAAAATCGATTTAATCGGAAGTGTAATATCGGTTCTTCTGTCATAAGACCGCCCTCCCAGGAATTACCTCCTCCATTTTTAAGGGTGTGTGAGGTAATCCTCCCATGTATTACTTTCTCTTTTATATTTAAAACTTAACAAACACTTTTCAAATTACTAAATAGTGAAAATTAAAATCTGAAGCGACCAAATAGACAGCTACGTTCGGCGTACAATTCTACCATATGGATTATTTGAATATCCTCCTTATTTCGTTTGATTTTCGCTCACACTTTTGATTAAAATTTATTAACTATTTTTGAACTGTTTTTACCCCGAGATACAATTTTAATTTATTTTTTAAAGACTTGAAATTCGAACTTTAATGCAGTGCCTTAATCGCTGGTGGCCATGTTGTAAGATTTTTATTATTTTCTTTCGCGTTTTACATCTATAAAAAGGAAATACGTTTGACCTGATTTTATTTATAAAAAATGGGGTGTCTACGTTTATTTTCACACTTATAAAAAAGAAAATAGGGTTTACTTTATTTTATTTATAAAAATATTGTGGGGTCTGCATTCCCGCTTGACATCCATAAATAAGGTACTTTAATTTTATTTTATGTTTAACAATATATTTATTTTGCTTTGATGATTTATTGTATGCATTTCTGTTAAAATTATATGAGACTCCCAACCTAGCAAAAATATGCGACCAGAGAGCATATAATAGTAGCTAGTAATAGAAATTTAAAGAATGGTTTACCAGATATGTAGTCAGTGTTTTCGCAATTACATTGCATTATTAAAAAAATTGTAAATAGGCCATTCGAAATTATAAATAATTGGCGATGACGATGGCAATACATGCTAACAATGGTGAGGAGTTAGAGTTAGGAGTTGGTTAATATCGAATGGTCAAAGAGAAGAGTAAAAGAATGACTAAAAAGTTCATTTAAAAACAATAAAAATTCAGTTTCTGTAACATTATGAATCAGCGTTCTTTATTTGAAGTTCAACTTTTAAAGATTTCGCTTTAAGATTTCTTCATTTTAAGTTGTGTTTTTCTAATCTGAAGTTCATATATTTTAAATATGAAATTCAGTTTTTAATTTGAGAGTGAAAACGTATGGTTCTGACAATTGAGGGCATAAATCGATATCACGCGTTGGTGGATACGATCAATAAAGGCGACGTCTGATAAATGAAAAATCAATTAAGATAACACCTTCCCCGAGTGGACAACTTGGAGAATATATATCTTAGACAGTTTCGATTAGTTCAGCTCTCAGGTGAGTTATTACAACTGTTTATCGACCGATACACTTGCGGTCGTATCACGATAAAGCACCGGTTCTTGGTTGATTACTATCGTTAATAAACGTTAAGCCAGATGATAACTTAAAAAGCAAAAGTAAATACTGTTTAAGATTGAGCAACACAGACAAGCAACAGGTTTTAAATCAATGAGAGGACGAGAAGAGAATGGAGAAAAAGATAGCACGGTTCTAGACCAGAAGTTAACGAACGGTTACAGTCTCACAATCACTGCATAGCTTGCAATACTTGACAGGATGGAACGTAATTTATATGTGCAACGTCTGCTGTCTTGATTAGGCTTAATTTTCATTTTAAAAAGTCATATATATATAAGTAAATATATATATATATATATATGTATATATATATATATATATATATATATATATATGTATATATATAAATATATATCTATATGGAAATTGATAAAGGAAAACAAAAATATTATTTATGTATTCATCAACGTTTCGTCTTTATTATAAGAATTCCTCAGGATGATTGTTTGAAGAAAATACAAAATAGAAGTACCAAATGTTTGAAACACGAGGTGTGGGATTAAAATTGGGGCCGCTTATGAAAAATATAAATTATCAGATACAAATAGATGGTGGCAGTCGGAGGTTGTGTTGCCAGTAGAGAGTGTGGGGGTGGAGAGAACGGAAGAGTTAAAATAATCTTTGCTTATATATATATATATATATATATATATATATATATATATATATATATATATATATATATATGTATGTGTGTATATGAATATATATATGATAAATCATTGGTAGGTCAGAATAATTAAAATTTTAAATAGAAATCCTTTATCAATTCGAGATTATTTTTTTAACATTAATCTTATTAATTTTGGAATACAATTCCATCATAAGAGTTGATCAGTGTTATGTAATATTTCAAGAAATATTTCTTGCAAAACTAAAATAATAATTTTGTATTTTTCTTTATTGATAATATAAAAGTAAGAGACGTATTCTTTTACCATCTAATTTACATAGTGTTTTGGGTGTACGAACACACCCTGTAAACTATCTGTAAAACGAGAGTGACTCTTTCTCTAAATGCGCACAGACATTAGAACTAGAAGAGAGTACGACAGGAATATATAGATACTTATATTTCATATGCGCGTACTTATATTATTTCGTATACATGCACTTGTATTATATGCTACGTATATAATTACCATTGAAATGAAACACACATTGTTCTTAGCTAACGTTTTTAACGAAGAGCAGCACCATAATAAAATAACATACAAAATCAAAAAAATTATCTCTCAACCGCGAAATATGTTATATTCATTGCGAGAATGAAAAGATTACGAAATGGAGAAAACTATTAAAAAAGAAAAAAAACACACACACCGATTAATCCTGATACTCACAGATTCATAGATTCACTTACACAACACAAACAACTAACACTTTCTACGATAAATGAATTAATCTCCTAATCTCAATCACACAAACAACATAAAAAAATAATCAGAAACTTTAACACAACACAAAAAGTCAGAAAAAAACTCTTCACTCACAACCAACGTTAGCATTTACTCAATGACCTCCAACGAATACGACAATACCTACATCGGTGAAACAACGAAACTTATTTTGAACAATATAGAAATAATATAAAATCAATATACTTATAAATTGATCGTAATAGTTTATCTGCTTTTGCTATTTTATCTTTTACATATAGAGATAAGCTTGCCACAATAATAGACACACCTAGCAATATGGCATCATAATATTCGAATATATTTAAAACCGCCTATTATGTAGTCATTTTTGTGTTTTTAAATTTTTTTATCATTGGTGTTGATGAATAGGTTTTGCTTATCCATGTTTCTTTAGAGCACTCACAAAATAAAGGTAATTGGAATTCTTAAAATAACCGATGCATTGAACTTTAAAAGAAGTCAAACCGTCACTGTTTGTATGACGTAACGAAAACAGTCGATTGTTTGGTTTATTACGAAGTACTTTCGAAAATAATGACAGCTTTGGTAAAAGTGTGTAAAACCAAATAATAGCACTCTTTGAGGAAGAGGGTAACATCTCCTCGGTAAAATAAAACTCCGACCCTCCACCACAAAAAAAAACTTTCAGATTGAGATCGTCCGACTCTTATGTGAATTGTCAGAAAGGATCGCAAAAGTACAGCACCAAAATGCAGAAAAAGATTTAATGGCCAGTTTAAGAAAACGGTTTCTGTGAAAACGGATTTTGCGAAAGTAGTAAAAACCTATACAATTGGTCCCCAAAATAATGTTATTTCCGCATTTCCGACCTTCGGCCGAGTATACATATGGATACATCCAAATGAAGCATTTGGTCCTGTGTAGCTGCTTCGAACTTTTAAACGTAAAAGAGGATTTGTGTTATCTGTAAAATCGTTTCTCTTCATGACAGAATAACCAGTCAATACTATTTAAGCATTTTATCGAATCAAATTCATTCTTTGGTTGCGGAATTGTTTTCGATGGGAAACGCAATCATCCAGGATTATAATGCACCAATTCATACAGCTAAACATTATTATGAGTGGACTAGCGAAAATATCCTCCCTACGGTCGTATATTTTAGCTAGGCTGCCGCGTCACGATTCAAAATTTATTCGACTGGATCATACTGTGATTGTTTTTTCAGACATACAGAGAAAGTGTCCGTTATGTTATAAGTAGATACACCTAGACCGCCTTGAGCACCCGGACTTAGGGTTAGTAGTAGAATAGGTGCGTGATTTACGGAAATGGTTAGGCTTTCGAACCGAACCAAACGGACCGTTGCTGATTTTTCTGTAGTATTTCAGGTGACTAAAATAAGAATATGCGATTTAAGTGGATAAACCTGTGCCGTGTTTGGCATCGGGCCTTTATTCGCCCGTCACATTTCAATATAAATTGATATGAATATTTACGCTGTCTTTTAGAAAACAAGTAAAGAGTCTATATTCTTAACTATTATTACTATATAGACTAGAGACTGAAGAATGGCCAACCATTCGCTTGGAAATTATTCAAACTTCATAGGAGTTCGTGCCTCGTAAAAGTCAACCTTTAATACCTGCCAAAAGCAGTTCTAACCGATGTCAAAATTAATTAGTTTGACATTTTAATCTGCTTGCAGTATTTTTTCAAGCACTGTACATATATTATTATCAAGAACATACTGACTCTATCTTTCTTTATACATTCAACTATTTCAGGTAACATATCGACGACGACAATGCTAGCCTCGAGTAGTACGATTTTAGTACCAGTACATCAAGGCTGTTTCCCGTCCACACATTAAAAGACAGTTACCAAAATCGTAACTACCTATTGTATTGTTCACAAACAGTAATACACCTTTTCTATTTGTATGTTAGCCGTTCGAGTTGTTATTAAATACATTCAAATAACTTTACACATCCTTAATATGTAAAGTATATATAGTGAAGGACATGAACATAGAAATGTATATATATATATATATATATATATATATATATATATATATATATATATATACATACATACATGCATATATACATGTATATCTAGGCAACATCTTCTCTTGCAGGCAAGTATTGTTGAATATAAGAGACAACTCATGTCTAGATATCCTTTGGTAGATCATTTCAATAGTCCGAATCAGTATCTTAGTTTCGGAGGGGAATTGCCTGATGAATTTGTCATAGTTTGGATTTGTCTCCCAAGTACTTTCGGACCCATCTGGGTCCATCTTCAGAGGAATAGGGTTAATCAGGTACAGACCATGTGTTATTAGTATAGAAGGTTATGGCGAGAATTATGTAATAAGTACGAAACTATATTTAGAACTATAGACATTTTAGTATATTATTACTGATATTAAAGTTAACTCTATTAATTAGGATTATTTTGGTTTTTATATATATGGCTTTTAATATATCAAGTTTTTATTTGTTAGTACTATATTCTAAGATTTTGGTATTTTCTACTAAGAGTTTTCTGAATATTGATACATAGACATATATGTATGTTGTTTTATGAAACTTCAGAATGTCTATTTATTTAACTGGGTTTATCCCAAATAAGGCACGTTGTCACTGTAGACGTAAGGGGCTAATAATAATTAGGGTAAAGGTTTAGAGAATCATCGTAATTTAGGAGCTGCGCAGTTAAATGTTTGTTCACATTAGTTTTAAATTTCTGTATGTCGATACAGTCGGGGAAACAGAGGACAGGGAGGGAGTTCCAAAGGCTAACAGCTATAGGAAAGAAGCTATCGGAGTAAAAAGCTCTCCAGCATCTGGGGGCCTCCACGGTGAGATTGTGAAATTTAGCTGACTGTCGGGTTGGTCGAGTGTATTTACGTTGGAGGGGATACTAGAGCAGCAAGTTCATCAGAGCACAGTCCATTGAAGTACTTGTAAAACAAACACAAGGATGAAACATTGCGGCGATATTATGCTAATATTTAGACACGAGTGAAGGTCTCTTTACCATTTTAGCTACCACCGTAGTTATGTAAAATCTAATCATTATATATATATATATATATATATATATATATATATATATATATATTTATATATATATGCCGTCGTATTGACTAAAAATATAATCGTAACTGCCTGCATTTCATGCAAGTACTAGCTTTTATTACATAAACCTTTACCTGATTCTGAGTGTTGCATTTTTGCTCTTATTGCCCGCTTCAATGACAATTCTGTTGCACCATTGATTACATACTACTCAGATAAATATTAGTCTGCGTTTACTTTCTATTCATTTCTGATTTCTTGACAATTGCTTCAAATATTGGATAGCGACCAAAACGTTCAGACCTGCATTCTAGCGCACATGGGCCGGCCAAAAGTGCCATTATTGTCGCTAAGCTTTCACAAACTATGTCGATGATTACACCGAAAAAAATCCTAATAAACGATTCTGATAAGTCTCATTGCATTCAAATACATTGGATCGTGTAGAGGCTTAATTGGGTGCTATTTATATGAATACGCCAAATGAAATTGTGTTTATGGCATCTCCTCGCTATTAGGAATCAGAAACAAGACGCGGTTATTAGACGTTTTAGACAACATGAAAAAGTACACTGATCGAATTTCAATGTGGACACATAACTTTGTCAGATGCTTTTATTTGTGGAAGAACTTCTCCGGCTTTCCGTGCAAAACTTTCTCGGAAATAGAACTTTAGAATTACAGTTGTCTTATGACCTCCAGTTGAATGGGAACACAAATGGATGATAACATTTAATGCCACTAAGACAAAGCTCCTTTCCTTTAAAAACTATAAGTAACCTTTTCAACCACCGATTACTATTGCTAATAACACCCTACCAGAGAGTATAATATCTTCGCCCTAACATTCACAGGTAACATGAGTTGGAACAATCACATGAAAGACATTGCCAGGGCTACTGCAAGGAAAGTGGGATCCCTCTACCGCGATAGAAAACTTCTCACACCGACTAGTATTGTATATCTCTACAAGACCACAATCCGCCCATGCGTAGAGTATTGTTGTTACATCTCGACTGGTGCACCAACCACTAGTCTCTCTCTCAGAGATGGTTAAAAAAAGAGTCACTAATTTAATACGCCCCTCACTATCCTTCAGCCCATGTCCCATGCCATAATGTTGCATCCCTGTGCTTGTTTTACAAGTACTTCGATGGAATGTGCTCCGATTAACTTTCTGCCCTGATTCTCATTTCGACGTAAATACACTCGATTAACCCGACAATCAGTAAACTCCGATCCATTCACCGTGGAGGTTTCAAGATGCCGGCGAGCTTTCAACTCCAATAATTTCTTTATTGAGCTGCTAGACATTGGAACTCCCTCACTACTCTTTGTTTCCATGACTGTACCGAGAAGCAGAAATGTAAACGTAATGTAAACAAACATCTTACAGCACAACTCCTCTCTTATGAATGCCCCCTTTAATTTATGACACCTAATCCAAAGTAGCTTCTTATGTTTCAGTGGCAGTATGCCTCGTCTGGCGTGAACTCAAGTTACAAAAGATCAGGTCTCGGATAAAGTCCTCTTTCCTCCTCATTTTCATTTAGTTGCACTCATTATGTCGAATGAAAATAATAAAAGTAACTTTGATACCAGTGGCAAAAAAACTGACATTTTAACATCCTTTATCGACTGTTACTGTAATAACAATTCTTGAAAAAACAACAACTAATGATAATCATACCAATACTATTAATACACAGAATATTCCACTCTGTGTCTAAACGTGAAACTTTAAATTAAATATTAAGATTTTAAGGCATACAGAGAAGAAGGGACAACACTAATAAAAAGTAAAAGATTATAATTACAGGGTTCAATGTGAAATGTAGGATTAATTACTTTACTAGAAAGAAAAATGAGAGATGATTTACTTAAACCGTTGAACATAAGTAGTACCATTTCTAAATGTGGTAGACATTTTTTAAATATTTCTTCTCAGTGTGGAAAATTATATTCTAATCAGATTTCAAAACGTAGATTTATGTATTAATTTTACTTTTGTTAATAATGTATTTTTGAATCAAGTTGTCAGATAAATGTTAGAAAAACAATTGCGGAAAACTTTTCAAGCCGGAATTATTAAGAAATAATCGCAACAAAATGTATAAGAGACCATTTTTGGGAGCTATCGGATGAAATATTTAACGAAGTTTGATCTCATTATTGATATTGTATTGTTAGATAGTGAGAGGGTGTCTGGAGCGAAGAAAGTAAAAGCGGAAGTCGGAAATTACGTCATTTCCGTTCGGCGCTGATTCTGCCTTTTCGTTGCTAACTAGTAGATCAATCAAACGTGAGGATGCGAGGTCCTCGCCAGCTCAAGAGCGGGGCAGAGACGGTGGGCACAGAGGACTGAAATAGTATCTCTCGAAGAAATTCATTAACTCTATCTATCTCTCCTGTAAACACTACTTCAGTCTGACTTTTTGTTTTATGTTAAATAAAACTGTTGAAAGCAGATCAGCATCCGCGTGGGTTTTCTATAAATGGCCAAGTTACAACAGCGACGAAACCCGGGTACACACAGCGCGAAGATAATCAGCATCCAACATTAGTAACAGTTTGAATCTTCTGTGAACCTTGATTTTGTTTTAAAGGAAGATGGATAAATGGCGAGAACTAACAAACAATAATAGGAACACTTGTTCGTGTTGGAGTGTCATTCGTAAACAAAAAAATGTATTGTCCAACACGTAATACCTGTAATACATATAAAGAAATGCGATATTTTTTTTCTAAACTAAGTAAACCATTGCCGATGTATGAGGTGCACTGCCTAACGTTGCAGCACTCATCATTCTTCAAGATAACACATTAATAAATTGTAATTAGTGAAAACATTAGTAATACATGTAAATGTTTCTTTTCCAAAGATGCATGGAGTCCCAACAAATAAAATGAATTATTATCTCTTGAAAAAGATTTTGATCTCATGGGCGCGGAGTATCTCAACGTGTAAATGTCTTCTCAACGCCGAGGGTGCATAACAGCTGTGCCCTGGTTAGTGATACAGGGACCACATGGCGGCTCTCCCTATTTCTTCCGCTGACCTTTTCATATTTCAACCTTCAAGGCAAAGAAAACATTACCTTTACGAGTTAATAATCTCCAACTACATTCTCAGTTTGATTTCTTTCAATCCGACAATATTGTCACAATTCCACATTACTTCGGCAACAAAAACGTATTGTTTTGAGACATACGAAAACCAGGTGACTGGGAACGGATTTTATCGCTTTATTTGAGGATTTATCATCTCGTAAAATCCCGAGAAAAGACGGACATTTTCCTTTTCTTTTTTTCTCTTTCCTTTCTTTTTTATATCAATTTTAGTTTTCTTCTCCAGTGCCAAATAGACTGGAAGCCTACTTCAGAAAAAAAGGCTCGCTTTCGAATACACCATTGTCCGTTAGATAATATTGTCACAGATAAAGTGATCTTGTGAGTATGGTATAATAAGGAACGAACATCTACTGTACTGCCCCCAAAGAGAAGGTAGTGCCTGGGAGGAATCTATCATCAGGAATGAAATTATACTACATAACTCACCAAAAAGACGGTAAAGTATGGGAGGATATCCCTCTCCCAATAGAGGAGGCAATACCTGTAAAGATCTCCGCGTAAAAGGAGTATGGTATCATGGTAACAGAAGAGATGCTACACTAGCCCCAACGGGGAAAGTAGTTCCTAGGAAGATGGTCTCATCACGAGAGAACAGATATATATGTAAATATATTCATATATATATAAATATATATATATATATAAATATATTTTTTATATATTCATATATATATGTAAATATATTCATATATATATTTATATATATATATATATATATATATATATATAAATGTTTATATATATATTTATATTTATATATATATAAATATATATATATATTTATATATATATATTTATATATATATATGTTTATATATATATATAAATATATATATATATGTATATAAATATGTATATATATAAATACATTTATATATATAAATATAAATATATATATATATTTATATAGGTAATATATATATAAATATATTTGTATATATAAATATATATATATAAATAGATATATATATATATTTATATATACATGAATATATATATATATATATAAATATATACATATATATATATGTATATATATATATATATATATATATATATATATATGTAAAAGCCGATCGGAAACGCTGTAAGTTAATAAAGTTGTGAAAAATTATTAGTAGTAATTTAAAATTAATGACATCAAGGGATTAAATAAAGAAGGACGAAGAGGAGGAGACGGGTGAGGGGGAGGAAGACGGACTCAAAGTTGTAGAAGTTATCTTTTATCATAATGATTTAGATTCATTTCGATTAGAATCGATCTGGCAGTAGATGTAGAAATATTTTAAAACCATGGTCTTTTAATAATTGTTTCATCATGACGTAGGATTAAACATGATTCTATCAGACGACGTAGGGCGATTTCAATAAAACATATACACGACACTAAACTCTGTTGTCTCATAGAATCATGTTAAATCCTACGTACTAATAACACATATATTCAAAGACCAGGATTCTATAATATTTCTGTATCTTCTGCCAGATCGATTTTAATCGAAATGAACCTAAATCAATATGATAACGGATAACTTCTACAACTTTGAGTCCGTCTTCCCCCCCTCATCTTCCTCCTACTCCTCCCCCTCATCCTTATTGATTTAATTTCTTGTTGTCATTCATTTTAAATTACTACTAATCTTCCTTCACAACTTTATTAACTTACAGCGTTTCTGATCGGCTTTTACATGCTAACGGCTGTTTTTTCTTTCTTTCTTTTTCTTTTTCTATTTCAAAATGTCTTTCTTTCTTTCTCCATTTCTACTGTTTATTACACGTGACTATATTTTTTTCCAAATTGCGTTCTTTGTATACATTTGAGAACTTTTCTGTTTTTAATTAAAGTTCGGCTACCAACTGATGATGATTGTATTAACAATTGAAATATTTTGATAGAACTATTCAATATGTGTTTTTGAGTACATTTTGCTAGCTGTTGATTTGCTTGCTCTTTATTCTATTTTAATTTATATATATATATATATATATAATGTGTGTGTCTGATGTCAGTCAACGGAAAATTATAAGCGCTCAAGTGAGAGAAAAATACAATAATAGTCAGTAAAAGACTGAGAATGAATTAAAAAGTAAATGTGCAACTTACAATTTTATGTCGAATTTATTGGACGATTTTAGAAGCAAAATAACGTTGATCAGTCTGTATGAAGTTTTCGGGAAATATTACCTTCTTCAAGCTTTCTATGATGTGTGAACAGGGCTCTTGAAACCAGCGAACTAACATAAATATAATTAATATTTCACCAATTGGCCACCAGGGGTCGGTTGTCAAGGTCATATGTGATTTTTCGTTCACTGATTACACCTACATACATATAAATATACATCTAAACATGAATCAAACGAATACACGATACTCTAATATATGAATAGATCTAATATCTGGAAATTTTGTTTTTGTTTTTAAGGGAAGTAGTATCTGATCAACTGGGAAGCCATGGAATAAAATACTGTTTATATTTTTAAATTTTCGAAACAGTTTTTCATGGTAAACAATTCAGTGTCTCTTAAATAATGTTAAGAGTAGCGCCAATTTTTGGAAGCAAACTAATATAGTAACTGTAAAAAGTAAATTGACTTACAAGCAAAGTAATTTTCCAACGAACGACTAGGGACCAAATGTGTTTTTTTTTCATATAGTCTAAATGGTTGAAAAACTTTCAGGACGATATATATATATATATATATATATATATATATATATATATATATATATATATATATAATCATTTTTTTGAAAATACAGAACTTTATTACTGCGAGTATCAAGTGAAGACATATTTTATCGTTCATGATTAACAGAAAGCTTCGGTCAATAAAGCTGAATCGATAGATGTTTAAAAGAGAAGAAATGAAAAAAAAATGTATATTCAAAATAAAATAAAACTTCAAGTAATATATACAATGGCAATATTGCTAGTTAAGTACAACTGAAAAAAGAGTCAATATTTTATAGTCATAATCGTGAGTTACTTAGAAAAACTACATATGAACGCGTGGAATAAATCTGAAAAGACATCCTGCTCGTTGCTCTAATTTCATTTCAACAGTTAAATTTGATTTGCTATTGTCATCTAAGCGAGTTAAGCATTAGGTAAAAAAATAAAACAACAAATGAACGTGTTCGAAGTCTTATTTTGACAATAGAAATTCCTGTATGAATTGAATATTACATGAAAAATTAAACAAATTGATTTTTTAACTTAAAACGCCGTAAAAAAGCAAATAAATTTAACGAATACTGAATAAATTCATTTTCAATTGATTATTTTAAATCTTTAAAATACCAATGAAATAATAATATCCATTATTGGAATCGCTCCAGACAATGCATGAAGCCAGTTGATGTAAAAAAACTGATTAAAAATACTACTTCAAGGTAAAATAAAACTAGCCAATGAAACGATAAGTGTTAGATGGATATATTCTGTATTCCGACACAGCAAACAGCAATTTTTTCCCCTTTTTCAGAAACATAATTCATGGATACTAAAGTGCAAAATAAAGGCAACGAAATAAAGATGGCTGCTGTTTAAGCATTTTTTAAAAGAAAATTATTCACTGAAATATTCTTTGTTTAATTTAATTTTTATTTTATGAAACGAAGAAAATCTATGAAAAAAAGTTTCATTTATTTGCATTCTAATATATTTCATTTATTTTATGGACCTAAACGATAATTGATCCTAGTGATCTCAGTTGGAATCCAAGGAAAACTTCAACGGTGTCTTTAGATTCTGTGAAAAATGTAATTCTTATTTGAATGTTTTAACTGTTAACCTATTCTATGACACACAAAAAACATATATTAACTTATATATATATATATATATATATATATATATATATATATATATATATATATACTAGTAGAATATTCCGTCCCAAAGACAGAGATAAGCAATAAATATAACATTAGTTTTAAATATTAATGTTTTCTCTTTGGTTCGGGGTATGAGTACGGTTTTTGTGCCACCCGTCTAAATGGCAAAAAAGTACAACAATAATAATAATAATAATAATAATAATAATAATAATAATAATAATAATAATAATAATAATAATAATAATAATGCGCCCACATTACTCACTCTGTTGCCTAGAATACATATTCTATTTTTCATAATAATAAATTGAATAGGATAGGCTTTTAACACGCACATATATTATCGACGTTAACGCGCACACACAGATTATTTTAAACATGTCTTACTAAATATAATTAAAAATTTGATTTAAAGAAATTATTTTCTCTTTAAAACTTTTCGTGTACAACTTCTTTTAAAGGTTTTTGAGGGTGCGAGTTTGCGCATACATTAAACGGAAAAGCTTACAAAGAAAATAATATGCCGGGTTACCGAGAATATATATTCCAAAATTAATAATGATTGGTTAATAAATATTGTTTAAAAAAGAATCTTTAAATACATGCTGTCAATAAATGTACACATTCACAAAACAATAATGTGCCCATGTTACTCACTGTGTTGCCGAAAATATATATTTCAAAATTCATAATTATCCGTCTCAAGGAAAGAAAACATTCATAAATGCTCTTCTTTCCTTAAGACGCTGATTGTTTGAAATGGGCTGTAAGAGCTGTTTTCTAAAGAGTAAAGGGTCACCCATGTCAATGAAACACTGGTATCTCTGTGGAATCTGTAATGTATATTTTTTAAATACACAAGTTTAAATTTAGCTCTCGTATTTTTACGATCGAAAACCTCATACAAGTACAACATGTTTGGAATTAATTTTGGTGGCGGCAACCGGCTCAGAACTAGCGGCCGCTAGATATTTTGATTTAGCAGCCGCAGGTTGTGAGCCGGCTGACACCAGCTCCATCCATTCAACACATTTTGTACTTGTATGATGTTTTCCTCAGACAAATCATATATATATATATATATATATATATATATATATATATATATATATATATATATATATATATATATATATATATATATATTATGAGAAAGGAAGGATGAAGGTAATCCGACGTAATGGGACGTAATCCGACGTAATTGACATAGCCAGCTTGTCTAAAACTACTACTCTCCGAAATATTTCACACCTAACCACAACAAAATCTCCCCTCTTCCCCTAACCCATCTCACCCTTTTGATTACTTCTCTCACACTCTTACCCACCCACCCCTCCTACTTTCAAACCACCTTCATCATTTCATCATTTTTTCACTTTTTCAAATCTTTTCTAAAACCATGACATTACCCACACACCAAAATAACAGAGCCTCACTCTCCCCTCCTCTTTCTCTACCCCCACTTCTTCACTAACAGCCATTCACATTATTTCCGTTCACCCCCACCCATCCACTTTTTCACTCAGAACTATCCTCATTAATCTCATTCCATGCTACTGACTTCACTAAGCCCGGATCTCGCACCCATTAGTGGGTACTACTTTTTCTCATCAAGCCATCATGTTAACCCAATATTTTCACGTACTTTCATGACATTTTTCTTAAAATTATCATCCTGAAGAAGTCTTACAAATAAAGACGAAACGTTGATGAATATATAAAAAAACATCCTTTTTGGTTTTACCTTTTCTTTTCCCATATATATATATATATATATATATATATATATATATACATATTATATTATATATATTCTATATACTATATATATATATATATATATATATATATATATATATATATATATATATATATATATATATATAATCAATGTGAAAAGTATATATATATTATTTATTTTAAAT
The DNA here is from genome assembly GCA_963556195.1 of Sepiola atlantica. Classification (NCBI taxonomy): domain Eukaryota; kingdom Metazoa; phylum Mollusca; class Cephalopoda; order Sepiida; family Sepiolidae; genus Sepiola; species Sepiola atlantica. The sequence continues at coordinate 54,775,679 of OY744537.1, read as the reverse complement.
ATAGTTACGTGTAGGAATATTAATTATCCCTTATATAAAAGAATAAACAGTTTTTCTTAAAAGGAGAACAAAATTGTCGGCCGCGATCTCTTGGCCTTCGTCATTGTAACTCGTAATATCATGATGATGTTATGACGAGAAATAATATTCGACTGAAATAAAATCAAAATATATTTGTGTGACTCTGTACCTCAATTCATCTCATTATCTATTTTATAGAGTCTATTTCGAGGGAGAGTCAGTTAGAAAGAGAAAAGTAAAGATAGAGACAGGGGGAGAAAAAGTGGGGAATAAGAAGAACCAATCTCTGATCGTATATACATTGATTGGAAAAATTCACGAAAGACGCTCAATCGTCCAATGATTTTTAGAACCGCCTCGAGGGCCTCCTCATCCCGTGCGATCATACACCATATGAACTCTATCGAATGAAAGATGGCGAGCGATCTCTTGAAAACATTCGATGAGTTCATTCGTCAAGTTCGATCTGCCATATTGTCAACAGGATAAATTGAATTCCTTGACAGGTGAAGATCCCAATCGATCTCAAGCAGGAAACGCTCACAAGCGGAATTATGGCGCTCCATCTTTTGATTGCTAGTCTATTTATATTCTCTGTTAATCTCATAATCTATTCCTGTCGCTGTCTGTAAGTTGTGGTGAGATTAATTCTCCCCTCGTGAGACATCGGTGCATTTTCGCGGTACTCCTTACGTTTATGAAATCATTAATTTCCCCAAAAGGAAACATGTAACACACATTATTAGGATACATGTTTATAGTGTTGAATAACCGATCTCCGTCTTACATGAATAAATAAATCGAACAAGATGAAAAAAAACATCAACTGATATATTTTCCACAAGCCGTGTCCTCGTCGTATCACCCCTTTCGTTGATCAGACCGTTGGTTTATTCATTAATTGATTTCGTATGAATCAAATTAATCTATTGTTGTCATCGGTTTCCCCGATATCTTTCTAGAAAGTCATCGAGTACTTACAGGAGGGACTACGTGAAGGTTGACAGCATCCTAAGTGAAAGTGAAACTGGATTCGAACTTGGCACACCCACGTTGTCAGTCCACATCGTTAACCACTTCGCCACCGTCACCGCCAAGACCGCTGTTATAACCGTCACTTAATATGTTATTTTTGTATTTTTCAATTAAAGAACAAACACACGTAATTATTCTTAATTCAAACCTCACAATTACAATATACATACATATATATATATATATATATATATATATATATATATATATATAAAATAAATTTATGAATTATTTTTTTTGTATTTCCAGTACTTTCCACTTTTTTCGAAACAGCCGCTTACCATTGATTTCTCGCTGGTAAGTACCATTGGTCTACTCTGGGATTTGGGTGACAATCATCCTTCACAAGGTCCCAGTAGTCTCTGCACCCTTCCAGTTGAGGTCTGGTTTGTGCTGTCTTCTCCTCAGTCTTCTCATCCTCCTTGACCCTCTACAAATATTTTGTGTGGTGTCAGCTTAGGTTGCGCCGTTATTTTTTGGGGAGATCTTATGATATTTATTATTATTATTATTATTATTATTATTATTATTATTATTATTATTATTATTATTATTATTATTATTATTATTATTATTGAGTCCGTTCTTACTTGGCTCTACAACTCTACGATTTAATGTTCGCATCATGTTTACTACTCAACCTCATATTGTTTTTATTTTCGCTTGCATCTGCGCCATTCCGTAAGCCAGTCTATGTATTAGATAACATCAGTAATCAAATAATTAAAAACATCTGATTTCTCCATATTTACTCAACTCATGTGTTGATATATATAATATAGGCAAGGATTATGTGTGGATGTATACCTAACAGCGTCAAATCACTTGAATACACCTGACTGAAAACATGTAACACAATACTACCTGGCTCCTGGCTGGGTGATCGGTAACCTAACTTGCATCATACTTATGTTTGCAATATAAAATATACCATTTTTCAAATTAATAAATTAACTCTTTTTCAGGATCAAATCAAGAAATGTACTAAATGCTATTAATTTTTATATATAATTCATTTATTTATTTATTTATTTCGGAGTTGTTTTTTTAAAGAGGATTTATAATTTTATTATTCGAACTATTCCGAAGACTATCTCATCGTGGATGTTGGATGTTATTTTTACAACGTTTTGGTCGCTCTAAAATAATCTATACGTGACGTAATGTATAAAAGCGGTTAGATATAATCAGTTTAAAGGTTAACTACACACAATACTAGCAAGGAATAAAATTTAAAAAAAATACTTACATAATACTTACTTAATACTTGTATCCAATCATGGATGACGGAAGATGAACAATCTCCCTACAATGGACTATATAGAAGGTTCAGTTTTACATGTCGTATAGATTCTCAAGATCAGAAAATATAATTCTAAAAAAAGTCGGAATTTACATCGGTAAAATAGTTGTGAGAATATAATCCAAAATGAGAATATACAATTTATATATTCTTTCATAATATTTTTGAAAATGTTGATTTGGAAACATATTTATACAATCTATATATTTGTTCATCATATTTTTGAAATTGTTGATTTAAGAACTTATTTATACAATTTATATGTTCTTTCATAATATTTTTGAAAATGTTGATTTGGAAACTTATACAATTTATACATATTTGTTCATCATATTTTTGAAATTGTTGATTTAAGAACTTATTTATACAATTTATATGTTCTTTCATAATATTTTTGAAAATGTTGATTTGGAAACTTATACAATTTATACATATTTGTTCATCATATTTTTGAAATTGTTGATTTGGAAACTTATTTATACCTTTCATAAATTTGTTCATCATATTTTTTAAATTGTTTATTTCAAACTTATTTATACAATTTATATATTTGTTCATTATATTTTCGAAATTGTTTATTTGGAAACCTAATTATACAATTAATGTATTTGTTCAAAATATTTTCGGAATTGTAGATTAGGAAAATTATTTATACAATTTATCAATTTGTTTATCATTATTTAAATTGTTGATTTGGAAACTTATTTATACAATTTATATTTTCGCTCATCATATTTTTGAAATTGTCGATTTTGAAACTTCTTTATACAGTTGATATATTAGTTCATTATATTTTTTAAATTGTGTATTTGGAAACTTATTTATACAATTGTTATATTTATGCATCATATTATCGAAATTGAAAATTTGAAAACCGTTTATACAGCGTATATATTTGTTCATCATATTTTTGAGATTGTAGATTTAAAAACTTGTTTATACAATTTATATATTTGTTAATCATACTTTTGAAATTGTTTATTTGGAAACTTATTTATATAATATACATATTTGTTCATCATATTTTCGAAATTGTTTATTTGGAAACTTATTTATACAATTCATAAATTTCTTCATCATATTTTGGAAATTGTTAATTTGGAAACTTATTTATACAGTTATATATTTGTTCATCATATTTTTGAGATTGTTGATTTGGAAACTTATTTATACAATTCATAAATTTCTTCATCATATTTTAAAAAATGTTGATTTGGAAACTTATTTATACACTTCATAAATTTCTTCATCATATTTTTCAAAATGTTGATTTTGAAACTTATTTATACGATTTATAAATTTCTTCATCATATTTTTCAAAATGTCGATTTGGAAACTTATTTATACGATTCATAAATTTCTTCATCATATTTTTCTAATTGTTGATTTGCAAACTTATTTATACAGTTTATATATTTGTCCATAACATTTTTGAGATTGTTGATTTAGAAACTTATTTATACAATTCATAAATTTCTTCATCATATTTTTCAAAATGTTGATTTGGAAACTTATTTATACAATTCATAAATGTCTTCATCATATTTTGGAAATTGTTAATTTGGAAACTTATTTATACAGTTATATATTTGTTCATCATATTTTTGAGATTGTTGATTTGGAAACTTATTTATACGATTTATAAATTTCTTCATCATATTTTTGAGATTGTTGATTTGGAAACTTATTTATACAATTCATAAATTTCTTCATCATATTTTTCAAAATGTTGATTTGGAAACTTATTTATACGATTTATAAATTTCTTCATCATATTTTTCAAAATGTTGATTTGGAAACTTATTTATACGATTTATAAATTTCTTCATCATATTTTTCAAAATGTTGATATGGAAACTTATTTATACGATTCATAAATTTATTCATCATATTTTTCAAATTGTTGATTTGCAAACTTATTTATACAGTTTATATATTTGTTCATAACATTTTTGAGATTGTTGATTTGGAAACTTATTTATACAATTCCTAAATTTCTTCATCATATTTTTCAAAATATTGATTTGGAAACTTATTTATACACTTTATATTCTTGTTCAGCATATTTTTTTAAGTTGTTGATTTGGATACTTATTTATTCAATGTATAAACTTGTTCATCCTATTTTAACACTGTTTTTTGGAAACCTATTTGTATAATTTATATATGTCTCGATCATATTTTTGAGATTTTTATTTGGAAACTTATTTATACAATTTATATATTTGTTTATCAGATGCTAGATAGCCTTTTACTTCAATAGCTTACTTCCTCGTCCGGCCCGCCTCTGGGCCTCCCTCCTTGCTCCCTGTTTCTCCGACTGTAACGACGTGCAGAGGTGTAACACTTATGTAAACAGAGATCTCGCTATACAGTTCCCGACTTAGGATGACGCCCAAAACTGACTTCCTTATTCTCAGCAGCTCCTAACGTCTATAGTGTCTGCTTGCCTTGTTTGGGGTAGAATATATAAAAAAACAAGATTGATAGTTTTATATACGCAGTTATTCAATATCATATTGTATATTTTATTAACTCTTTCGCCTTGTTTGGGGTGAAATATAGTTTTTAAAAGAGAAAAGAAAGCAAATAAGTAGTAAATGTATAATAATCACAATTACGTTGACGCAAGTATACCCACAGGCCTACATATTCTTCTTCTTGTGTATGTCTTTTTAGACCTTCAGCTCAGTTACACTAAGTCAGTCTAAAGTTTCATCGTCCATTGGAGGGGATGAAAACAGCCTCCACATGGCCTCCACTGTAAGTAACGAAAGGTATATGCAATGTTACAGACTCTTATGTGAAACCAATGTCTTGAAAACGTATAGAGACCCCAGACATACGAGAAGTTGTCACCTAATTTAATTAATATAATGATTAGTTAATGCTATGAGACCGATCTGTCTGAAGTGGTGTATTGAAACTTATCCATTGAAGGGGGATTGTTCTTTTTATCCGTAGTTCACCATAAAACGCGCCACTTATTTAATATCACACAGCTGTCCACCATTTAACTGCGGACTAAAATAGCTTTAAGCAAGATGGCGTCGGCTGTAAATCTGCAGTCGTTTAATCAGTCAAATTACAGAAACCAAACATCGGTCTGAAATGGACACTTTCCCTTCGTGTTGCCAGGTAGAATCAGGTTGTAATTGTAATTACTTGAACAACTGCCAAACCGTATCCGAGAAATATCGCTTGATGAATTGAATAATAAATATTGTAGCCAAACTTGCAGCTTTCCGTTAAGGCCTAGCAATTGGCAATCAAGTTTAGCAGGCCATTACAAATTTAATACGACGTCTGTCTATAGAATAGTGGTTCCCAAATCGGGAGCCATAGCACATTAGTGTGTCTAGATGCTGTATAATGACACCTCCATGAGGAATTCGTCTGTTGATATTGTGTATCAGATACATTTATTATTATAGGCTTGACGACGATACATTTTTTTTTATTATAGGCTTAACGAAAATACATTTGTTATAGGTTTGACGAAAATATATTTAGTATAGGCATGACGAAAATACATTTATTATAGGCTTGACGAAAATACATTTATTATAGGCTTGACGAAGATATTCAACTCCTCAGTGAGGATGTGTAAGATTGTATGTTTTGCAAAGGCTGAAACGGTAACACCCTTTAATGGACGCTTTGTTATATTTTACTATCTATAGCAGTCAACCACTTGAATTCATTTCCAATGTAAATATGTTCACAGTGAGCTACCCTGTCTGTCTGTCTGCATGTCTTTCTGTTTGTCTCTCTCTCCCGAAAAATACGCGTTGGTATAGTTGTACTGTGTGGCAACTTGAGTCTATTTACGATTAGTTGTTAGGAACAATTGAAGAAACCAAGCCACTCCTGCTGCCACTCATAGACCACATGTAAGTGTCTTAATCGAATTGTTATCAATCTATAAATATTAATTATTGTTTTATTTAATTATTCTATTTATACATAATAATAATAATAATAATAATAATAATAATAATAATAATAATAATAATAATAATAATAATAATAATAATAATAATAATAATAATCAGGAGAAAGACCTGAGTGTCATGATGGGCAGGTGTTCCATCGTTAGCCAACATGGGGCACCCGGTCCGCATCCTGCGAATGTTGGCCCTTCTCATTTCAGAAACAAGACAACGGACAAGAACCAGGTAAGTAACCTCTCTGATTCCAGGTATGACAAGGACACAGACCAGAGACAAGAAAACCAGAGCGAAAACAGCAAACCGTAAAGATATAGAAAGAAATGGACCACGAAAGAGAACAGACTGGTGATGGAGTGCTACTATAAAAGCCGCTACCCTACAGAAAGGGGCTACCGAAAACGAATGAAACATCTCTGAAACATTGCTAGTGACTACCATACAACGGAACAAAGGATAGCAGATCAAGCAAGACAGATCCTCAAACGAGGATGGTTCTCGGAGATGGAACTGACGGAAATCAGACAGAAGGTTAATGGCGTAACGGAGCAAGAAACACCACCAAAGGAGAGACCACAGGAAGAGGACGGGCAAAACATACACACTGAAACTGAAGAGATTGAAGACTACGGAATCACAGAACCAGGGAGATAGAAGACTGCGGAACCATAGAACCTGCTGAGATAGAACTCAACGAAAAAGAAGCAAGTGAAGTGGAGAACATTAGACGATACATGTTAGAAAACAAAACAAAACTCCCATCTCTCAGGAATGAAGTAGTGAAGAAGTTACAAGCAGAAACAGAAAGAGTAAACAGACTCCTCACACACATCCCAACAGAAACTATTACAGACCTAAACAACCTGATATATGCAGGGGCAAAATCGGTAAGTATGAAACCAAGAAACGAGGAGAATGGACAAAAGAGAGGACCGACAAAACCTGGATGGGAAATCAGACTGGAAACCCAGTGATCTGGGTTTCCAGTCGGAAAGAAGCTAAAACCGTGAACAGAAGAAAGGAGGACATGAAACTATTAAGAAGCAAAAATCAGAAACGCAAGGAAAAACTAAATGAGAAACATGAAGAAATAAAACAAAGGATAGCAGCAATAGAAGGAAGACTGAGATGATACAGGTACAAATCAGAACAGAGCAAACAGAACAGGACATTTGAAAACAATGAAAGCCAGTTCTACAAAAACGTAAATGGAGAAAAAACAACGACATAGCAACCGAACCCAACAGAAACAAAACAATTCTGGAGCAAGATATGGGAAGCACCAAAAAAGCACAACAAGAATGCCCAATGATTGAAAAACATGAAAGATGAACTGCAGGAAATCGATGAAGGAATCGAAACAGAAATCAACAAAGAAACGATCAAGAAAACCCTAAGAAAAATGGCAAACTGGAGAGCACCAGGCCACGATGGAATACATGCATACTAGTTTAAAAAATTCACGACCCTGCATGAAAGAATAGCGCAGAAACTGAGTGGATGCATCCGCAAAACAGACGTACCAGAATAAATGACGGAAGGAAGAACAACACTAATACAAAAAGACCCCAAAAAGGGAACGACCCCCAGCAACTACAGACCGATAACATGTCTTCCAATAATGTGGAAAATTCTCACAGCACAACTGAGAGAACAAATCTACCAATCCCTGGACAAACGTGGACTGCTCCCCGAGGAACAAAAAGGATGCCGAAAAGGACAAAGAGGGGCACATGATCTACTATACATTGATCAAAAGACCCTGAAGGAGGTGAAGAGCAGACAAAAGAACATAACCATGGCATGGATTGACTACAAGAAAGCCTACGACAGAATCCCCCTAACATGGATAATTGAATGCTTAAAAATATACAAGATACCAGACAGGACTATTAATCTCATCCAGAAAGCAATGGAAACATGGAGACTAAAACTGACAGCCGGAGGACAATATCTGTCTGAGATAAAAATACAGAGGCATTTTTCAAGGAGACTCTCTATCACCACTACTGTTTATAATAGCCATGATGCCACTCAACCACATACTCAGAAAGTGTGATGCCGGATACAGGTTTACGGATACAGAACAAAGAATAAACCACCTGATGTACATGGATGACCTTAAACTGTCTGCAAAAAACAAAAAAGAACTGGAAAAGCTGATAAATTCAACCAGGATATCCAAATGGAGTTTGGAATAGAAAAATGTGCACTGCTAGAGATTAAAAGAGGAAAACTGGAGACGACAGAAGGTATAGAACTCCCCAGCCAAGAGGAGATGAGGGCGCTAGGAAAACAAGATAGTTATAAATACCTGGGAGTGCTGGAAGCAGACACAATCAAATATACAGAAATGAAAGAGAAGATTGGAAAAGAATATCTACGAAGAACAAGGAAACTCTTAGAGACTAAACTATATAGCAGAAACCTAGTAAAAGGGATAAACACATGGGCTGTATCACTAATAAGATACTCTGGACCATTCATGGGCTGGACCAAAGAAGAACTCAGGCACCTTGACCAAAGGACTAGAAAACTAATGACTATGCACAATGCATTGCACCCAAAAGACGATACGGACAGACTCTACATGAAAAGAAATGAAGGAGGTAGAGGACTGGTAAGTATAGAAGACTGTGTGGAAGACACCAAAAAAGAGCTGGAGAAATATGTAACCCAGAACACGGAAAGACTGATAACCACAGCAAGAGACACCAGCCCAACAAACAACTCCGGAAGCACTGAAGCCAGAAACAAAAAGACAAGAAATGAAAAGTGGGAAGAAAAACAACTGCATGGACGCTTTATAAGACTCACAAGCGATGAAACAAATGAAAATAGCTGGGCATGGCTAAGAAAAGGACACCTGAACAGAGAAACGGAATCTCTGCTGACGGCCGCACAGAACAATGCGATTAGGACAAACTTTATTAAAGCAAAGATAGATAAAACCCAGGAAAACAGCAAATGCGGATTGTGTGGACAAAGAGACGAAACGATAAATCATATAATAAGTGAATGCAGCAAGCTAGCACAAAGGGAATACAAGAACAGACATGACAGCGTGGGGAAAGAAGTACACCGGGAAATGTGCAAACAACTGAATTTCGAATATGCAAAAAACGGTACAAACACAAACCAGAAACTGTACTAGAAAACGAAAAACACAAAATCATATGGGATATGAATGTACAAACATACAAACCCATAACAGCAAGGAGACCGGATATGATAATAATCAACAAGAAAGAAAAATTCTGCAAAATCGTGGACTTTGCCGTTCCAGCAGACCACAGAGTGAAGATCAAAGAGACGGAAAAAAGAAGCAAATATACTGAACTTGCCAGAGAATTGAAAGGAATATGGAACATGAAGAAAGTCAGTATAACACCAATAATCATAGGAGCACTAGGAACAGTCCCCAAAAACATGGAGAAAAGACTAGGAGAAAGGGATAACTGAGACCATACATAGGACAGTAATGATCAAAACAGCTACAATCCTGAGAAATGTCCTCGAATGCGGAAACAAATCCACATAAGCAACGAATAGGAACAAACACATGGAAGCACAAGACAACAGAACCGGGGAAAATACAACCGCACGAGAGAGGCGCAGGCATAGGCTGACGCCACGAAAATTATGGACAAAGGGTCGATGAGGGAAAGCGCAAACCAGACCTCCACTGGAAGAGCGCGGACAGCTCTGGGACCTTGGGGAGGCTTGTTGCCACCCGGGCCCCAGAGGGGACCAATGGCCCTTATCAGCGGGAAATCGGTGGTAGGTGGCTGTTGCGATTACCGCAAGGTGATGAACGAAAAGAGGTGGAGCATACTGGAAGTCTGAGGAGACTTGTTGTCACTCAGACTCCAGGGAATACCACAAGTTGCCGGCAGTGGGCGATCACTGATGATGACCAGTGTGATAACTCCTAGTGAGTAAATAATAATAACTAGCGGGACCCGTGTAATTTACACGAAATGATGAGTTCAATACTAATTGTTCCTAACCTATACATGTTTGAATAAAATATAAGATTTGACTTGTATATTTATTTAAAAAATGAACAATACATGAAACAATTTACGAAATTCTTTATGTACAATATTTCTCGATTTGATTGATCGACTAATTCCGATTTCGACGACTAAACCTTTCTTTGTAAATGCTTTAGATTAAATTAAATTTGGCTCTAATTCATGAGTAGCATACAAAGATTCTGAAAGTCGTTGCTTTTGATGTAAGCGTCACACAAAATAACAGACGCGCAATCGTATTGCTATGTCTTCCCGGTCGTCCCCTCTCTACCCGCCTTGATGTATAAAACAATTCCAGAGGTATGTTGGAATCGAACTATAAACCAGTAGGGCCAACGTCAAAAACCGACGTCAAAATCCTTCGTCGATTATTGCGCGAAAAGGAAATGCTTACGAAAATTAGGTGACTTGAATGCTTTTCCAAATCTAGGTGCAGCACGCATGCGCAGAGCTTTTGATTTAAGCGTGCCACACGAATACACACGCTATCGTATTAATATATAGATAATAATAATAATAATCACCAAGATCTCCACTAGAAGAGTGCAGCGCATGCTGGGACCTTGGAGAAGCTTATTTCCGCCATAATCTTATGGGAAACCAATGGTAGTATCCAGCGAGAAATCAATGGTAAGCGGCTGTTGTTATTCCACAAGGTCATTTGTTGTGGTCATTAAAAAGAGGTGGAGAGTATTAGAAATCTGAGGAGGTTTGTTGTCACTCAGTCACCAGGGAACACTATTTGTTGTTGTCGCTGAGCAATCTGTGACGATGACTTGTGTGATAACTCCCAGTGTGCAGAAATAATAATAATAATAATAATAATAATAATAATAATAATAATAATAATAAAGATTTAAACATTTGTATTTTATAACTAAGGGCATCCTCGCAACAATGTACGTTCGTATATATATATATATATATATATATATATATATTTATATATATTGCTATTTCAAGTATCCACAAAAGAATTTATAAGGAGATGTATTTTTTTATGTATTAATTTTCAGTATTTACAGTGCTCGATACGTAAGTAGAGCTTGGTAGTAAGCTATGAAAATATATTTATGCCAATTAAGCTACACAGAGGCTCCCGCGTCTCATCCTCGGGAGATCTTTTAGCCTGAAGATTCCGCCGGGGATGAAACGCGGGAGCCGGTGTGTAGCTTAATTGCCATAAATATATTTTCATAGCTTACTATATATATATATATATATATATATATATATATATATATATATATATATATATATATATATATATATATATATATATATATATAACTCAGCGTATTTGTGTTTATGTGTTTTTTTACTCTATAGAAAGGAAGGTTCATTTACATAAAATCTAAAAATGTATATTCTTATATAAAATTTACCCGGGAAGATAATGGAAGTATTCCCGAATCCCTAAATGTACTCCTAACTATATCCGTTTTTTTTAATGAAATTTTAATTATATATATAATATATTTTATGAAGAAGAGAATGAAAGTGGCCCCGAATCTCTAAGTGCCCTTTTAAGTTAAGTGAGCTATGGAGGGCGAGCTTCTTTTAAAACTTCACGTATATCCTATTTTGCTCAAATTTATATAACATGTATGACATTCTCAGAGGAAAACAATGTAATAGGTCCCGAATCTTGACGTTACCATCTATGCATCAAATATCTATGTGCACCCACTTCTAAGTAAGCCATGGGGAGAGAACCCTCTTAAAACTTTGAATACGTATATCTGATTGTTCTTATGATTGTTATTTTAAAAGTCGACTTAACAAATGTCTGAATTATTTAGTTAGGAAAGTATCAGATTGAAAACATGGAGTGTGCGGTTTCGATTCTATCGTCCCCGATTATTTTTAAATAAAATTATATGTAATTAAAGAATATATTTGTCTTTTTTTATAATATAATAAAATGTAAGATAAGAATTTGGTATATTTAGCACGCAACGCCTCTCCGTCTATCTGTCTGTTTGTGTTTCTATTTGTCTCTCTCTCTCTTTCTCTCTCTCTCTCTCTCTCTCTCTCTCTCTCTCTCTATATATATATATATATATATATATATATATATATATATATACATATATATATATATATATATATATATATATATATATATATATATATATACATGACCGTTCATCTAAAAAACATGATATGAATGCAGGTGTACCCCAGAGATCGATCCTTGGACTTTTATTGTTCCTGATTAATGGATTCACTGATGACATTGTGTCTGAGATGTGTACATTTGCTGACGACACCACGCTCTACTCTCGTCATGTGGGTAAAACGGGCGCACACATATACGAGACCATGGCTCAATCCTTAGAAGGTGACCTGCAGTCCGTAATTGAATGATGTCATAAATAGATGGTATAATTTAATGTTGCTAAGACAAAGCACCTTTCCTTCAACAACTATTCAACCACCGATTGCTATTGATTATAACACCCGAAAATCCAACGCTAAAACTCCTAACATTCACAGGTATCATAACATTTGAACAAATTCATAGAAGAAACTGCCAAGGCTGCTGCAAATAAGGCGAGCCCCCTCTGCTAGAAAACTTCTCACACCTGACATTATCCTATTTCTCTACAAAGCCACCGTTCGCCCATGCATGAGGTATTTTTGTCACATTTACACTGGTGCCCAATCCACCAGTCTTTCCCTCTTAGACTAGGTTAAAAAAAAGTATTTAAACTACTAGGTCCTCACTATCCACTAAGCTCTAGCCCCTGTCCCATCGCTGCAATGTTGCATCCTTGTGCTTGTTTTACAAGTACTTCAATGAAATGTGCTCCGATACACTTGTTGCTCTGGTGCTCCCCCCCCCCCCGACGTAAATACATTCGACCAACCTGACAATCAACGATAACCCATCCATTCACTGTTGAGGTCTTCAGATGTCGGAAAGATTTGCACTCCAATAGCTACTTTCCTCAGGCTGCCGACCTTTGGAACCCTTTCCCTGCTCCCTGTTTCCCTGAATGTACCGACATGCAGACATTTAAAACTAATGTAAACAGGCATCTCGCTGCGCAACTCCCTATTTAGGATCACCCCCTAAACTTTTAAATTTAATTCTCACTAGCCCCTTACGTCTACAGTGGCAACTTGCCTTGTTTGGGGTGAACTAAGTTTTTTAAAATAACATAGATATTGTAAACATAGTGAACAGTGTCCCGATCATCATCTCAATTCTATATTCACCGTTTTCAGGATGTATGTTTTCGAACACAAATCATCGGCTTTCATTTCTACATTGTATATATGTATATATTTGTATCTTTGCCGAAAGAAATCCCGCTAGAATATCAGGTGTAGCAACAGGGGTAGACAAAGCCAGCCACAATCCATCATTTTAAAAGCCGCATTGTAAGAGGAGTTAGTAGAACAAAACTAGAAGAAAAACGCACAAAGTAATCTCAGTGTTTGTTTATTTTCCTGTTTTCATTGTTTCTCTTTCATTAAGTTTGTTTTCAAGTGATTTCAGTCATTTCATCCAAACAAAACAAAATGTCTACTCTTACACATGTGTGTGATAACCATCAACGTTCAATTGAAAAAGGAGGGAAAAAACAAATGTGCTAACTTTTATTTTCAACATCCTCTCTATAAAATACAAAGAAATAAAGAATGAATACATTATAGAACACCAAATCGAAATCATTAAAATATTATGTAGCATTCGAACTTAAACGTGATATAATGGCGGTTGAAACGTAACAAGTTTGGTCACGCAGATTTGTTAGAAAATAATAAAAAAGATGTTTCTGAAAAATTCTTTGTAAATAAATGTCTTATATTATCATATGATGAGTTAAGATAGTTTGTAGTTAATATGGGCTTAGAGAATGGTCAAGGGGCTGCTAGTTAATGGGCATCCATCTCTCTCTCCATCTCCATGAGCTGATTGACTCGTGAATTGGTACTTTTTGCAAAACAATTAGGCTTCTCTAAATAGAAACTATACTAACTGGAATGAACTGCTTGCACACTCCCTGCCTCTCTAATTAACTGACTGATGTTATTGACAAAGGATGTGTGGAAGACCAAGGAAAACCTGGCTTGAGTGCGTACGAAGTGACTTAACTGCTGATAACATGACTAGTATCAACCCTATGGATCGGACCGCATGCAGAGCAGGCATGACACGTTGCCTGATGTTGCCCCCCCCCCCCCCGGTGTCCGGGATAACCACAACACCTTAAATACCAAAACTGGATAATGAGTTATAGAATAAATCTTCTCCACTAACATGATTCTTACAGGATCCCTTTTACATTTTCATTTACTAATCATTCACTAATTATGGAGGGTAAAAGCAACTCGAGGATAATGATAAATGAGACGGATAGATTGTTCGTTGAATAATGAAGAATATGATGAGAGGATTGAAATGGGTCAATGGAATGAACACAATTTGATTACTAATGAATAAGGTTGATGACAAGTATTTGCTAATATAAGATTTAGAGACGACCATGTTGTAGTATACAGAGAAGTAGTCCTGTTGTAACGTGTTCCACAGATGGAAATATATTGGAAATTTCGTTTGATGTTGGGCACACGGAGGAGAAAAGGCAAGGGTTGTGTTCATATGTTATACTATCTACACTATTTTCCTGGACAATGTTTGGTGAGTATTATAATATGGCTTCTATGATAAATAAAACAAATATTTGATCTTTTTGTCCATCATTTTGTTAGTGAATCACTCTCAGGTCGAGTGATAGAATGAAGTATAAAAACACCAAGGACTGTGAGTTGCACCCCTTCCTAAAATATTTCTTTTTAAAAATCATAAGAATTTGAACAAACAGTTTAAATAATGTTTATTATAATCTAAGACAAATGCACCGTAGAATTTAAGAAGATAATCGTGTGAATTAATAGAATACATTGTTTTGTTTATAATCGGAGTTTTACATTTGTTATAATGTTCGATAAAGTAAAGACGTGGTTCAAGCGATAATCACATCGCTTTTAAAGTGCTTCACTATTGACAACCAAAAAGTCATGAATTCAAATGCTGGGATAAAAGCGTTGTATTAACGATTCTTGCGATTCTTTATCGATTAAGCAATAACAATTATGAGAATATCTGAAAGAAAAATAGAAAAAAGTTTTGTTATACATGGTGTTCGAGGCAAATTTGATAATCTTTTGATACACTTTCATTTCAGACCAATTTGAAGTATCTAATATCAGTAAAATATAACGGATAGGTATTTCTGTGTAATATTCGTGGTTTTGAGAAAAGGAGATAATGGATGACTGAAAAGCACCTACATATTTGTAGATAGTGACCTGCATCGTTATAAATGTTATTATTGGTGTTAGGATTATATCCAATGTTGTTACATGTATTGATGTTGATATTGTTATTGTTATTATTGCTTAGATTATTATATAGGTCGGTGTTATATCTATTGATGAGATTATTTAAACTATTGTACACTGGTCTGGCTGTGCATTATATATATATATATATATATATATATATATATATATATATATATATATGTTATATCATATAATTATTATGCATGCAGTTGTTACGTAAAGGACATTTGCTTTTAACAATAAGGTTACAGAGGTGAGTTGGTAACGGTTGGGTTATTATTATTTTTTACATTTTAAAAATTTGAAATCTAATTATAAACTGATTCAAATTGGGTACAGTTGAATATGATAATCTAATAGTATTTGTGTTTATAAGTTTATTGTATTCATCTGGGGTTCGAAAATTATTTTGACATCATATCTAACGATCTGAACTCTCTGATTGTCCATATCATATTTTTCTGTTCTCTTATATGGATTACTTTATGTTTGTGTTCGGTTGCATGATGATGTTTATGTCTGTTATTTTGAATACACTGTCTGCATTAACTTTGTTTGTCATCAACTCCCCTAAAACATGTGTAATCATGTTGTTTTCTAAACTGTCATTAAATCATAGAATGGTATAATTTTGAATTAAATACTGTATTTATTCTAAGGCACGTAAGATAAATATATTATGCGTAAAAAGTAAAATAAAATAACAAAATAATGTATTTGATATTTATGAATTTAAAAAATGATGTGTATTAATTGAGCAAACGAAGGTGGTCAGTAATTACTGTTTTAGTCACGTAAATTCTCTGCTCGTATGAAGCTTGAAAACCAAAACAAATTTGATATGTTGGTCAGTAAATAGTATTTTAGCCAATAAATTGTGTTAAAAGGCCCCTTAAGAAAAAATAAAGGAAAATAAATTATATTTTATTCACGTAGGACTGAAACGAAAATAAAGCAAGTTTGAGCTGATGTATATATTGTTTTAAAAGTATAAAGGAAAATTAATTAAGAAAAAATGTGTTTATTCTAACAAATGCAAGTTGTTAACAATTACTATTTTAGTCACGTAAATTATATTTTAGAAAAGTAAGATGGTTATAGTAATTGTCTCTATTTCTGAGATGAGGTATTTCCTCATGGATTTCAGTGTTCGGACTGACTTCCTCATCTTGGCTGCCATGCTCACAACGTTTCGGCCGTGTTCCCCTCCGGCTTTCTTCAGGTATCCTGTATCGAACGGCCATGTGTCACTAGGACAATAAAGGGATTGGGTTCGAGAGTCCAGACAGACGGTTCCCGAGTTCGATGCAGGATACCTGATGAAAAAAGAACACTTTCCTAAAACATACACATCTAACAAAGGAATATATACTATCCCATGCAATAATTGCAATCAGATATACGTTGGTGAAACTCAATGCGAACTAAAGAAAATATATAAAGAATAACAATTCCCGAAATCACTATTCTCTCATCCATTACATTCTGTTAATGTTAACAAACTAAACCCATAAAACTCATTTTAAATAGATCTTCCAGAAGATTTCTTGAATCAGCACTCATTTTTAAACTCTTATACAATTAAACAACGTAACGTCTTCTACAATTCATCTCTTTTAATCAACAAACTAATACTAACCGCACAGAACTTGAATTATGATTAAGGTTAGCTATTTTGCACTATATTTCCAACAAACCTTTGTAAATAACATCAATATGTTCATAATAATAAGATACACTTATTCTACTTCATAAACGCAGCACATATTTTATAATTCTAACGTCTATGTTTCATTAAAAAAAGAACAATTTTTTTTTCACGTCTTTTGAATTCTAATGTCAATATTTCGTTCGAAAATAAGACAACACCATTGTTTTCACGCACATGTAATTACGTGTAGCCAGATGTTTGTGTAAATAAAACTTTATTTATATATATATATATATATATATATATATATATATATATATATATATATATATATATATACATATATATATATATGTGTGTGTGTGTGTGTGTGTGTGTGAAAAATGGCAAACGGAAAACAGGTACAGGATTAAAACAAAAACAAGAGATTTGACCGGTTTCGTTCATGGTAGCGAATGTCTTCAGAAAAAGTGAAGATTTGGAAATAATTTTATTTTGAAAGGCACACACATGGGAGAAGGAAAAGATGATTCGATTGGACCACATGAGAAAACTTTTAGTGACATTGAAATATGACAAGTGGATGACACATTCTTCTTTATTTCTTATTCTACTTTTTATATTTTTATTTATTTTCTTTTTCTTTTTCACTTTCATACTTACTGAGCTAGTATAGGGGAGGCGGTAGGCGGAGGGGTAAAGGCGATAAGAGGGAAGAAGACAGATGAATTAGCTAGGATAAACACAACATAGGAGTGGACATGAAATTGATACACCGACCGCGAGCACCCAACAATTAATCGGAATAAATCATAAATAGGTCTGCTAATTTGTCTAATATTAAGTTTCATAAAGCAATAAAAATCTTAAATAGACAGTCTAGAAAAATCTATTTTAAGGTAAAACTAATGTAAATGATATCTTATTATATTTCATTTTCATGACTTATCGTGTACCTTACCCCATATATATATATATATATATATATATATATATATATAGCAAGTCTCTTCATTACAAGAATAACAGTTCAAAATTATCATTTTTTGATTCAGTTTATAATACACTATAGAGAACGCGATACACGCTCCACAATACAGCCATATATGCACATAATCGCGTCGAGAATTAAATGAAATTGCGCTTGGGAATAATCTAGACGTAACTGAGTGACATCAAGTTTTATCTAAATTAGCACCAAAAGTGGAAGATGACCAATCACGAAGGAGGGGAAGCGTAAGACAGCATTAAATAGTGTGTATGACTTAATGCGCGGATTTTACCGCCGTCTATAAAATTCACCAGTTCATTTTATGATAGATTTTGAATCCACGGACAATCAATGTTAAAAAACAATGTTTAATATAGTGTAAAAATTGCAGTTTTTCTGTAAGTTCTTTTTTTTTCTCATTGCGAATGCGGAATTTTTGCGATTCATATCACGTTCATCGGCCAAATACAAAATGTGAAAACATAGGAGACTTGTTATCGTTATTTAGAAATAGCAGTAACAGTATTATTTAATTAAGTTGTTTTCTGGCTCACAATAATACTTTTCGGCAGAAGTATACGTGAACATGTCATATATATATATATATATATATATATATATATATATATATATATATATATATATATATATAGTCTAAAGAAGCTTTGAGTTATTTTAAACAAAAAGACAAAAAAAAGGAAAATGCAGTTTAAATTCCCACAGAAACTAACTAAATCCCAAATAGTGCAGACTTAACATTCGTTGGAAAATTCATAAATAAATAAAATATATAATAGTAAGTAAATAAAATAAAAAGTAATTAAGTATCTAACAGTGAAACAAAAACAGGAGACCTTAACGTAAGCATATATATATATATATATATATATATATATATATATATATATATATTTTATTGTTTATTATCTATGTACGTATACGTTTTGTCCTTAAACCGGGACTCATCAGCATAGAGATATGACTATTCACTACCGGTCATGCGATTCGAAACCCCGGATTACGAGTATTTTACAACTCAAATCCAACATCTCAACCACACGGCCAATTTTAAATAGCGGATAAACTGTGATAATTTTTATACGTTATCGGCGGCTATAACGTCTAGAGCGTTCTACTTTGTTGAGGAAGAAACGATTCATTTAAAGCTAGTGACGTCATGCTGTGTTAATACTAAACATACAGTGCTCTACTTTTTCGAGGAGCGACAAATAATATTTTTTATTGTTTATTATCTATGTACGTATACGTTTCGTCCTTAAATCGGGATACATCACCATAGAGATATGACTATTCACTACGAGTCAGGCGATTCGAAACCCCGGATTACGAGTATTTTACAACTTAAATCCGATGCTTTAACCACACGGCCAATTTTAAATAGCGAATAAAGTGTGATAATTTTAACACGTTATGGGCGGCTATAACGTCTAGAGCGTTCCACTTTTTTGAGGGAGGAACGATGCATTTAAAGCTAGTAACGTCATGCTGTGTTAATACTACACGTACAGTGCTCTACTTTTTCGAGGAGCGATAAATAATATATATATATATATATATATATATATATATATATATATATATATATATATATATATATATATATATATATATATCTAAGGTAAAGATAGGATTTTAACTCTTCCTGATGAGATCTAAGTTTATAATAGCTGTTGATCGATAGTATCGACATGCCAGTGTCGCAGATTTTGTACATGTCTATGTAAATAAAAATCATATATAAAAGCTGTATTTGATATTGAGCACTTTTTATAAACCCGGTTGAAATTCTTTGAATTACCAACTTGTGGATGTTTTACCTGGATATATATATATATATATATATATATATATATATATATATATATATATATATATATATATATATATATATATATATATGATTATTTTTATTTACTCAGACATGTACTAAATCTGCGACACTGGCATTTCGATGTTATCGATCAACAATTATTATAAACTGAGATTTAATCAGACAGAGTTAGAATCCGATCTTAACATTAGATCATATTTTGGAAATAAAAATAATCATATATCAAAGCTCTATTTGATATTGAGCACTTTTTATAAACCCGGTTTAAATTCTGTGTATTACTACCCTGTGGAGGTTTTACATGGATTATTTTATATATATATATATATATATATATATATATATATATATATATATAGCTATCCATTGAAACGTGTTTATCGAGGAATAAGTGGAACTCATTATTTTCTTGACCAGTTAACTTCTCCAAAAAGGGGGCCTATAAACATATGAAAACTATAGTAATCTACGTACATGTATTTCGTCGTCTGTAAAACTTATCAGTGTGGCTAGATCTAGTGAGATGTGAAACCAGGAACATCCGTCACATAAAAAAATAGACAAAGTTCGGCCAGGACTCTGAAAAGAATGCATTGTATTTGCATTTGCTATGTTTAATTTGAGAACCAGAATACAAGATATATATTTTATTTCCTAAAATGTATTCGAGTGCAGTTTGTTTTTTATTAAATGTTGGTGTATGATAAAGAATATTGGCTAAAATAAGAGCATTTTTATGGGCTTCTACTGAATAAACAACATGACAAACAAGGCAAAACTCGAGAAACTGCGTAGTCAATATATGGAAAGTTTCGAAAGAAAGACTGGAAAAATAGCGTAGTCAATATATGGAAAGTTTCGAAAGAAAGACTGGAAAAATAGCGTAGTCAATATATGGAAAGTTTCGAAAGAAAGACTGGAAAAATAGCGTAGTCAATATATGGAAAGTTTCGAAAGAAAGACTGGAAAAATAGCGTAGTCAATATATGGAAAGTTTCGAAAGAAAAACTGGAAAAATAGCGTAGTCAATATATGGAAAGTTTCGAAAGAAAGACTGGAAAATTAGCGTAGTCAATATATGGAAAGTTTCGAAAGAAAGACTGGAAAAATAGCGTAGTCAATATATGGAAAGTTTCGAAAGAAAGACTGGAAAAATAGCGTAGTCAATATATGGAAAGTTTCGAAAGAAAGACTGGAAAATTAGCGTAGTCAATATATGGAAAGTTTCGAAAGAAAGACTGGAAAAATAGCGTAGTCAATATATGGAAAGTTTCGAAAGAAAAACTGGAAAAATAGCGTAGTCAATATATGGAAAGTTTCGAAAGAAAGACTGGAAAATTAGCGTAGTCAATATATGGAAAGTTTCGAAAGAAAGACTGGAAAAATAGCGTAGTCAATATATGGAAAGTTTCGAAAGAAAGACTGGAAAATTAGCGTAGTCAATATATGGAAAGTTTCGAAAGAAAGACTGGAAAAATAGCGTAGTCAATATATGGAAAGTTTCGAAAGAAAAACTGGAAAAATAGCGTAGTCAATATATGGAAAGTTTCGAAAGAAAGACTGGAAAATTAGCGTAGTCAATATATGGAAAGTTTCGAAAGAAAGACTGGAAAAATAGCGTAGTCAATATATGGAAAGTTTCGAAAGAAAGACTGGAAAAATAGCGTAGTCAATATATGGAAAGTTTCGAAAGAAAGACTGGAAAATTAGCGTAGTCAATATATGGAAAGTTTCGAAAGAAAGACTGGAAAAATAGCGTAGTCAATATATGGAAAGTTTCGAAAGAAAAACTGGAAAAATAGCGTAGTCAATATATGGAAAGTTTCGAAAGAAAGACTGGAAAATTAGCGTAGTCAATATATGGAAAGTTTCGAAAGAAAGACTGGAAAAATAGCGTAGTCAATATATGGAAAGTTTCGAAAGAAAGACTGGAAAAATAGCGTAGTCAATATATGGAAAGTTTCGAAAGAAAGACTGGAAAATTAGCGTAGTCAATATATGGAAAGTTTCGAAAGAAAGACTGGAAAAATAGCGTAGTCAATATATGGAAAGTTTCGAAAGAAAGACTGGAAAAATAGCGTAGTCAATATATGGAAAGTTTCGAAAGAAAGACTGGAAAAATAGCGTAGTCAATATATGGAAAGTTTCGAAAGAAAGACTGGAAAAATAGCGTAGTCAATATATGGAAAGTTTCGAAAGAAAGACTGGAAAAATAGCGTAGTCAATATATGGAAAGTTTCGAAAGAAAGACTGGAAAAATAGCGTAGTCAATATATGGAAAGTTTCGAAAGAAAAACTGGAAAAATAGCGTAGTCAATATATGGAAAGTTTCGAAAGAAAGACTGGAAAATTAGCGTAGTCAATATATGGAAAGTTTCGAAAGAAAGACTGGAAAAATAGCGTAGTCAATATATGGAAAGTTTCGAAAGAAAGACTGGAAAAATAGCGTAGTCAATATATGGAAAGTTTCGAAAGAAAGACTGGAAAATTAGCGTAGTCAATATATGGAAAGTTTCGAAAGAAAGACTGGAAAAATAGCGTAGTCAATATATGGAAAGTTTCGAAAGAAAAACTGGAAAAATAGCGTAGTCAATATATGGAAAGTTTCGAAAGAAAGACTGGAAAATTAGCGTAGTCAATATATGGAAAGTTTCGAAAGAAAGACTGGAAAAATAGCGTAGTCAATATATGGAAAGTTTCGAAAGAAAGACTGGAAAAATAGCGTAGTCAATATATGGAAAGTTTCGAAAGAAAGACTGGAAAAATAGCGTAGTCAATATATGGAAAGTTTCGAAAGAAAGACTGGAAAAATAGCGTAGTCAATATATGGAAAGTTTCGAAAGAAAGACTGGAAAAATAGCGTAGTCAATATATGGAAAGTTTCGAAAGAAAAACTGGAAAAATAGCGTAGTCAATATATGGAAAGTTTCGAAAGAAAGACTGGAAAAATAGCGTAGTCAATATATGGAAAGTTTCGAAAGAAAGACTGGAAAAATAGCGTAGTCAATATATGGAAAGTTTCGAAAGAAAGACTGGAAAAATAGCGTAGTCAATATATGGAAAGTTTCGAAAGAAAGACTGGAAAAATAGCGTAGTCAATATATGGAAAGTTTCGAAAGAAAGACTGGAAAAATAGCGTAGTCAATATATGGAAAGTTTCGAAAGAAAGACTGGAAAAATAGCGTAGTCAATATATGGAAAGTTTCGAAAGAAAGACTGGAAAAATAGCGTAGTCAATATATGGAAAGTTTCGAAAGAAAGACTGGAAAAATAGCGTAGTCAATATATGGAAAGTTTCGAAAGAAAGACTGGAAAAATAGCGTAGTCAATATATGGAAAGTTTCGAAAGAAAGACTGGAAAAATAGCGTAGTCAATATATGGAAAGTTTCGAAAGAAAGACTGGAAAAATAGCGTAGTCAATATATGGAAAGTTTCGAAAGAAAGACTGGAAAAATAGCGTAGTCAATATATGGAAAGTTTCGAAAGAAAGACTGGAAAAATAGCGTAGTCAATATATGGAAAGTTTCGAAAGAAAAACTGGAAAAATAGCGTAGTCAATATATGGAAAGTTTCGAAAGAAAGACTGGAAAATTAGCGTAGTCAATATATGGAAAGTTTCGAAAGAAAGACTGGAAAAATAGCGTAGTCAATATATGGAAAGTTTCGAAAGAAAGACTGGAAAAATAGCGTAGTCAATATATGGAAAGTTTCGAAAGAAAGACTGGAAAATTAGCGTAGTCAATATATGGAAAGTTTCGAAAGAAAGACTGGAAAAATAGCGTAGTCAATATATGGAAAGTTTCGAAAGAAAAACTGGAAAAATAGCGTAGTCAATATATGGAAAGTTTCGAAAGAAAGACTGGAAAATTAGCGTAGTCAATATATGGAAAGTTTCGAAAGAAAGACTGGAAAAATAGCGTAGTCAATATATGGAAAGTTTCGAAAGAAAGACTGGAAAATTAGCGTAGTCAATATATGGAAAGTTTCGAAAGAAAGACTGGAAAATTAGCGTAGTCAATATATGGAAAGTTTCGAAAGAAAAACTGGAAAAATAGCGTAGTCAATATATGGAAAGTTTCGAAAGAAAAACTGGAAAAATAGCGTAGTCAATATATGGAAAGTTTCGAAAGAAAGACTGGAAAATAGCGTAGTCAAAATATAGGCAGATTTGAACACATCGAAAAAGTTGGAACGACAAGACACAACCTTTTTTCGGGAGATAATTACCCAATATACATAGTACCTTATATAAACACGGCCAATCACCGAAGTGTGCTACATTCTTTTTACAAAGAGCTTGGTATTATCTCTAATGGTAGTCGACAATTTCACTTAAGTCAATATTTTAATGTAGTCATCCACAGACAGTCTGTTTCGCTATATTATAGGTTTTCAATGTGGCTAGACAAGTAAGCGCTTGAAGCCGGGATCGAAATCTCTTGTTTTGTTGACAACGATTTAAACCATTCGGCAGTCGTGAGTAAGAACAATCGCTATTAATTTTCTACGCATTTATTTGCATGATGGCTAATTGTAATAAGCAATTGGACATATTAACTTTACCATTTTGAAATACCACAGTTGCCTGTCACCCTGTTCCATTTTGCAATGAACATACTTGTCAACGACATATTTTAAATAAATAAAATTAGCGTCTTAATGTTTTTAATTAATGGTTTGCAGCTATCTTTAAAACATAGTCTTTTTTTACCGTAAAATTATTCACAGCTAAATTTTCTGTACACAAAGAAAATCGAATATCGACGCCGAACTCACAATTATATTCGTGACGGTTTATTTCATTTAAAAGAAATTCACTTTTAAATTGGAAAAGCAATCCAGTAACACAAGATAGTCGATAATTAACTTTTTTGCATTTCATTTTTATCGGTCATCTTATCCCTTTTGTCAAATGGGTGTGGAAAGTGACATGTTGTATATGGTGAAGCACACGTTGCTGAATCTTTAACCTTACCCCCCCTTAACATTACATCGTCCTTGCTTGAGTACAGTGACAAAGCATTTTCGTATTTTATGTTAGTTGAACAACAAAGCCTTTCAGAGTCTACCCGCCTATTTAATCTCCGACTGGAGAATATACTACTACTACAACAACTACTACTACAATTACTACAACTACCACTACTACTACCACTAATAATAATAAAAATGATAATAATAATAATAACAATAACACAGATCACACGAGCCAAAGGCAAATGAAACTTCCCCCAAAAAATAAAGACCAACAATGAGGTGGACACTATCTGGAAAAGCTGCCATAAATAATCTAAGAAAAGGAGAAAAACTGAGGAAGGAGAGCACCAGCCAGATCGTCACAGTGTGCTGGAACCTTGGAGAGCGAGAAAGCACTGCTGTTGCTACAATGTTTTTGCAATGTTTTTTTGGAAAGGGTGGAATATACAAGAAATTTGGGGAAAATGTCCCCACTGGTTATTGTCAGTGAACAATCACGGATATTGCCTTGTGGGGGGATAGCAAGTCAGACAACCCCCGTTTGAAATGAATTAGGACACACATATTAAACACTATTACCATAATAAGACGCTTTCTTTCTTCTACACTATATATATATATATATATATATATATATATATATATATATATATATATATCAAACTATATATATATATAACTATATATATATCAAACTATATATATATATATAACTATATATATATATATACATAACTATATATATATATATATATATATATATATATATATATATATATATAACTAACTATATATGTATATATATACATATATATATATATATACATAACTATATATATATATATATATATATATATATATATATATATATATATATATATATATATATATATATATATATATATATATATAGTGTTTCAGGTTGTATATGAAAAGAAATCAAATAAAGTGCTCGATCATATAAGAGAGCTAATATAATTTATTTAGATACTGTATATTACATATTTCAGCAATGTACCGCGGTTTCATCCAAAAGGGCAGATTTAGACATCTTTAGTAAATCTTCGTGCCCGGTGGAATCATCGGCAAGCTGAAATGATTGTCCCGTCCCGATAGGGAATTGCGTCATTTTCTGTCATTGTTGACGCCATTCCCTATCGGGACGGGGCAATCATTTCAGCTTGCCGATGATTCCACCAGGCACGAAGATTTACTAAAGATGCCTAAATCTGCCCTTTTGGATGAAACCGCGGTACATTGCTGAAATATGTAATATACAGTATCTAAATAAATTATATATATATATATATATATATATATATATATATATATATATATATATATATATATATATATATATATATATATGCAAACTTTGTCAAAAATTACAGAATTCGTCTGTTGAATTATACCTATTTTTATTTCTTGTCCAGGAAGTCGTTGACGATTTAA
The DNA here is from genome assembly GCA_963556195.1 of Sepiola atlantica. Lineage (NCBI taxonomy): Eukaryota > Metazoa > Mollusca > Cephalopoda > Sepiida > Sepiolidae > Sepiola > Sepiola atlantica. Next base: position 54,749,048 of record OY744537.1, on the reverse strand, counting down.
ATTCAGCAATAATGCGAAAACGTTCTCTGCGCGTTTCTCCGCTGTCTTTTTAAAATTCTCTTCTTTCTCCAGCTTTTTTGTTCATTAACTTTAGACACCTGAGGATGATTCGACGAAGAATCGAAAACGTTCGTGAAACCTGTGGAACATTTATTATTTGTTTTACAAAAAAGACCATCAGAAAAATTGAAAAAATAAAAAAGGTATAATTAAAAAGACGAATTCTGTTGTTTTGAACAATGTTTGCATGAATGAAAAATGCTGCCTAAATACACACACACACAATATATATATATATATATATATATATATATATATATATATATATATATATATATATATATATTGGTAGAGAAAAATTAGTACAATATTCGAACCGTCGGTTTCAAGCACAGAAGGACTTAGCCATCTGGCTCTCTTCAGTTAATGTCGTCATCTGTTTCGGAAATGTAAAGTCACGTGTCACTCTCGTTTTGACGCGTTATTTGCTTAGAGTGTTATTGGCTCACGGGATTTATATAAAAATATTTTTTATTTTTTTATTTTTTGCATTTTCTTATATCTCAAAATCTTCTCCGGTTTAAATCCCAACTGTTACTTTTCACCTTTTTCCCTTTTTTTCAAACCTTATTAGACCTTCCTTACACTAAATTTAAACACACATACATAACACCCTAAGCCGATAACGCGTCTAAACGAGAGTGACACGTGACTTCACATTTCCGAAACAGATGACAACAGAAGCTGTAGAGATTCGGATGGCTAAGTCCGACGGTACGAATGTTGTACTTATTTTTCTGTACCAAAATTGTTATGGTGCCGTACCTGTACGAAGTACAAATGGACTCGTCTATCCATAATAAAATGCAAGTAGCATTGCAATTCATTGATTTCTTCCACCCCAGTTCCATACTGGCAGTCCAGAATACCACTTCTTGTATATATATATTATTTTCTTAAATAATATATCTTTGTTCCTGTAACCCCGTGTTTCTGTGTCTTTATTTCGGCCCCTAATAGGGTCACAACAAACTGGCGACGAGGCAATTCGGACTGACACGGGTCGACAAAGTACCCACACTTATACGGGAACCCACAACGAAACTATCGACGAGTTACAACAGAGAAAAAAAATCAAAACAAAGGATTTTTGCCGGAATCTTTGAATAAACCGATGTTGGATTTTAAAAAGAACAAAACTTGATGAAATCGAATGCACATTGTCTAGTTCTGAAAACTAGTTATCGGTGAAAAACAAACACGATAAACCAAATTGACTATTTCCTTAATTGAAAAAAAAAGGTAAGTTTTTTATCTCTCTCCCTACATTGTTATCTCGACTCTGTTAGAATATGTTACAAATAAGGGAATATATGATTTTATTTCCACCGAAAAGAAAAAAATTGTGAAACAGTATTTTTTGTTACTTCTAAAACTAAAACGCGTAAAACGTAGTTAAAAAAAGAAAAAAAGGTTTCATAATCTTTTCACAACTAAGATGCCGTCTAGAAAGCGATAATCTAAGGAAATGACCTTCTTACAAAGCCATACTATCAAAGAAAATAGTCATTTTCTTTAAAAAAGTTTAAAAAGTACTTATGGGAGACCTTAAGTCAATCATCACGGAATTAACCAGATTTCAACAACAACAGACTGAGGAGAAATTTCAAAAGCTTTTACACGAGCAAAATGAAAAACAACAACAACAGCAAACTGAAGAAATGTTGCAAAATCTTCTCCTCGAGCAAAATATAAAGATGTGTCAGCAAAAGAAAGAAAATGACGACAGATTGGAAACACTTATACAAACAATATCGCGTAGAGACCAAGGGAATGAAAGGGACAACACGTTTTCGCAGAACGCCGTGTGGAACGCCATCGACAATCTCACATATTCGGAAGAAAATACGTTCGCAACATATTTTCAAAGATATGAAGATTTATATAGAATTGACTGCGAAAAATGGGCTGACTCAAAACAGGTTCGCCTGCTACTTAGGAAACTAAGTACCATGGAACATACGAAATTCGTGGATTTCATTTTGCCTCGGAAAACTAGCGATTTAACTTTTAAAGAAGTTGTAAAATTATTAACGGAATTGTTCAGTCCCAAGACCACGTTATTTCACAAATACTGGAAGTGCATAAACCTGGTAAAAAAAGACGAGGAAGATTACGCTACTTTTGCATCGATAGTAAACAAACATTGTAACGACTTTAAACTAGCTGAATTGATGCCGATAATTTCAAGTGTTTAATTTTCGTACAAGGATTAGTCTCAGGAAATGACACAGAGATTAGGCGTAGAGTCCTAAATAAATTAGAGAATGAACCAAGCCTTACACTGCAAAAGTTGGTCGAGAACTATCAAAGACTTATCAATGTAAAGCAGGATTCAAAAGACATTGAATTATCGGACATTACGCATATAAAAAAGTACATCAAAAAGCAAAAGTTCAACCTTATAAAAAAATAAGTCAAAACAGAAATAGTTATTTTTATGCAGCAAAGACAAGTCAACCAGGTAAAAAGACAAATAAATGGCCACCGAGCCCATGTTCACGCTGTGGTAGCCCACATTGGTACAATGACTGTCCTTTCCGTTTTAAGTCCTGTATGAATTGCAAAAAGGTCGGACATAAAAGTTCGTACTGCAGAACAGGCAGAGGAAATAAAACGCGAGTTCAAGCAACTAGGACAAAGAATGAAAAATGCATGAACATAAGAAAATTTGTACACGTGAGAATCCTGGATAAAAACATAAGATTTCAATTGGATTCGGGTTCAGATGTCTCCATAATAAATTTACATACGTAGAGAATCGGAAATAAACCCACTTTATTAAGAACAAACAGTCTGGCCTACACAGTGACTGGGGAAAGAATTAAATTTGAAGGAGAATTAATCACAAATGTGTCCCTAATGGGAAATACTAAAAAACTAAAAATACTGGTGCTGATGAATTCAAATAATCTTTTCGGTTCGAACTGGATGCAGGCATTTGATTTGTGGAAATTGCCAATAAATACATTTTGTAAAAAAATAAATAGTCGAGCAACGGAATCGGAAAGACTGCAACGAGAATTGAAAAAATCTTTTCCCGTGGTTTTTTCTGGCGGTTTTGGGCGCTGCACGAAGATGGCTGCCAGATTTCAACTTAAAGAAAATGTACAGCCGGTATTTAAAAACAAAAGAAAATACCCTTCGCCTCGATAGAAAAAATAAACGAGGAACTAGACCGACTTGTAGAGACTGGTATTTAATAAAAAGTACAACACAGACAATGGGCAGCACCCACGGTTTGTGTAAAGAAAAAATTTAATGAGATTCGCGTATGTGCAGATTTTTCAACGGGTTTGAATACAGCTCTAGAAGACTATCACTACCCACTGCACAGCCCCGGGGAAGTGTTCTCAAGTTTAAATAGAGGAATATTTCTTTCTAAAATAGACCTAAGTTAGGCATACTTCCAAATACCGGTGGATGAGGATAGTTTGAAGCTGTTATGTATAAACACACATCGTGGTTTATATAAATTTGAAAGGTTAGCTTTCGGAGTGAAAGTCGCGCCAGCCATTTTCCAACAAGTAATGGATACAATGCTGGGCGGACTAGATTTTGCGATAGTGTAGGCCGGACCCAGAAAGGGCTACCGCGATAGAAAAACATGCCGGCGCCAGAAAACGTCACGACATTACAGAGTTTCTTGGGACTAGCAAATTTCTACCAGGTCTTTATCCCAGAAATGCATAATTTGCGCGCTCCATTAAATGAGTTATTAAAAAAAGTCGAAGCCTGGGGGTGGACACCTGAATGCCAGGATGCGTTTAATAAAATTATAGAAAGGCTTATGACAGTTATTTCTAAAACATTACAACCCAGAATTTGACATAATCGTTGCTAGCGATGCTAGTTCATATGGTTTAGGAGCGTGTATCCTACATATAATGCCGAATGGGACCCATAAACCCATTGCACATGAATCTAGGACCTTGCTTCCCGCGGAAAAAACAGTATTCTCAAATCGAGAAAGATGCCCTAGCAATAATATTTGCGGTAACAAAGTTTCACCGATACGTGCATGGTAGACGATTAACTTTACAGACAGGCCATAATTTATGGATCAAAAAAGCCCTACAAAGATGGGGAACTATCTTATTAAATTACAACTTCAAAATGCAGCATTTGCCTTCAAATAAAATCTATCATTCAGATGGGTTTTCGAGACTAGTGCCAAAACAGAGAGAGGCTCTAGAAGACACAGTGATCGCGTCCCGAGAATTTAAAGAGATTTTGTGCAACGCAGCGAGAGAGCTCCCGGTGACGCTATACGAGATATAAAAAAAGAAGCTCCCGAGGATGAATTTATCACCAGCACAACAATGAAAATTGTGGATAAGGATGTACATGTGCAAAGAGTTTCTTACTCTGTGATGAGGTACTCATGCACAACGAAAGGGTGGTCATCCCAGAAAAAACACGAAAGAAAATTGTAAAAGATTTTTTCATGTTGGCCATCCAGGGATAAGCAGGATGAAGGGTTTTATGAGGAGTTTTGTGTACTGGCCAGGTATGGATGATGACATTGAAAAAGCAGTAAAGCTGTGTAAAGGCTGTGCCTTGGCGGCAAAAGCACCGCATATAAAACATAGCCCATGGCCAAAGACCGACCGTCCCTGGGTAAGAATCCACGTGGATTTCGCGGGACCACTGGAAGGTTTTTACCATTTAATCGTAGTCGACAGTTTTTCAAGGTGGCCCGAGGTACTACGCTGCAAGAGTCCCACGTCAGAGGTTACGATAAGATTCCTACATGGACTATTCGCCCGTTTTGGGGTAGTGGATTGTCTCGTGAGTGATAATGGATCATCAGATTTTGAGGAGTTCTGCGCGACGTTTCAAATCAGACATATAACGACTCCCCCGTATTATCCTAGGTCAAACGACCAGGCGGAACGCTTTGTAGACACGTTAAAAAGAGCACTAAAAAGGCCCGTGATACTCATAAGGAGAAGGTTTTGCAACAATTTCTGCAAGCATATAGAATTACTAAAAACGTAAACGCATATTCATTATCCCCCGCAGAGATGATGTTTGCGCGGAAAGTGAAGTCCGTGTTTGATAAGATACTACCTAAACCAAATAATTACAGTTGAATCTCTACGGTACCGAAGAAAAATATACAGCCCAGGAGATAGGGTATACTTTAAGATGTACAAAAACAACGCATCGTTCTGGGAACCCGGTACAATTGAAAAGAGGTTCAGGTCGATGGTCTATATTATAAAAGGACCACAGTTCTCGTATAAGAGACATCTGAATCCGATCAGAAAAATGCCTGTCAGATGACACTGACATCTCTCCACAAGTAGAAGACATGATAGACGTGATATATGACACTTTCAACTTGCCAGCACCTCAGGTAGTCACAAAGAAACGGCAGCCAAAAAGAAAACGAATGGCTCCGATCTACATAGAGATAACTCCGAAAAGGAAACGTTACTAAGACCCTCTGAAGAGGTAAGGCTTGGAAGGGGGGTGTTATGGTGCCGTACCTGTACGAGGTACAAATGGATTCGTCTATCCATAATTAAATGCGAGTAGCATTACAACTTACTGATTTCTTCCACCCCAGTTCTATACTGGCAGTCCAGAATACACTTCTTGTATATATATATTCTTTTTCTTAAATAATATATATTTGTTCCTGGAATTCCGTGTTTCCGTGTCTTTATATCGGCCCCCAATAGGGTCACAACAAAAATAAATAAATATTACGCTCTTAATTTTTTATTTTTAACTTTAATTCTCAATTAATCGAGCACCTTGCTGGGATTCTTCCTGCTACAATTACAAAGAAGTTATATATATATATATATATATATATATATATATATATATATATATATATATATATATATATTTATGCAAACATTGTTATATATATATTTATATATCTATGTATATATATATATATGTATATATATGTATATATATACATGTATATATATGTATATGTATATATATGTATATGTATATATATATATATATATATATATATATATATATATATATATATATATATATATATATATATATATATATATATATATATATTAGAGAAAAACGATAATTGGTGATCATTCTTTTGTTTCCGATTTTCTCTGCCTCGAACTTACCATTCATTTCTATCCGATTTTGTCTCCTACTAGAATTACCCCCGTTGGTAAATTTACTATCAATTTGAAATTCTTTAGTCCAGAATAAAATCACAGATTGCAGAATTCAGCCATATTATTTCTCTTGTATAACATGTTTAAGATGTTTATTATTTAAGATGTTTATTGTTTAAGATTTTTATTATTAAATATGTCTATTATTTAAAATGTTTATTATTTTATATGTTTATTATTTAACATGTTTAGTATTACTCTTGTATAATATGTTTAATAGAGAGAAAGTGGGGAAAATAGAGTGGAAAATTTATTTTCATTGAATACTGTTGCAATTGGCAAACTGGATTTTATACAAATCGTAGTTCGACGCCATCGATTGAGAACTTCCACGTTCCAAATTGGAACGGTATTCAATGTGAGTATTTGTTTTTTTTCTCTGTTTCGGCTCCATGATGTAGCTGGATGCGATCTTTAGATTTCTGAAAAGTTGCATATGTGAAAAGTCCACTATATATATGTCTAATCCTGCTTACTTATGTATGTACGAAACGAACCGTAAATTCAGTGAATCTCCCGAATCCTAAATAAATAATAAAAATGTGGTCATTGGAATTTAACGTGATATTGTTTATGTATATTACTATTCACATTTATCGAGCTTGTGCTTTGAAAAGTTAGACTATTTATTAAAAAATATACACACAAATATATTTTTATACACTATATATATATATATATATATATATATATATATATATATATATATGTAAATAAAAAATATGAAACTAAAAGTATACATTTAGAGGATAGAACCTCTAGTGAAATTGTTTAAGTACAATACATCAAACTCTGAAATACTAGTTTCTGTTCGTAAATTCCAGATTTCCAATCATCTGAACCTAATTCCCAATTGGAACCCTTTTAAACTTTCTGAATTATATATAAATTTGTATAAAAATTCGTTTTAATTACGGGAAACCACCTTTCAGAACTACTTACTTACTGACCTGAATCACTTCTGTTTTTAGCTTATGATAACCCCACCCCAACTCGCAACGGTGTATTGCTAACTAGCAATGAGCAGTAACCAAACAAACCCTTACCTTTCCCTCTTCCCAGCATCAGTCATAGTTCATTTAACTACCCCTATAACCCACCCCTTTATCTTTTTATTTTTACCCCTTTCCACACTACTTAACTTGGCCTTGTCTCCAACCAGATCTGTCGCTTTTCTTAGACTCGATCGAAGTCAATACTTAAATTCCCGACTGACTGCGTTTAATATACATATTTCTAACTCAACTTTTGAAAAACTACTTTCATTCTCGGTCCACGGAAATATTTTTAAATAGCTTTAATTCTCAAAATTACATCCGAATAAGTGTGCTCCATCTACGATTGATTTAAACATCTTTCTATTGGATTTACTTCATTTTGAACATTGTCAACGCTGCCTTCACGAAACCCCTTTTTTCATCTTTAAATCTTTTTTAACCGGACACCTTATCAACGGACATTCACCAACTGGACATACTCCATATTTTTTATACGAATACTCTTACTCTCCATTACTTTATATTTTTTCAAATTTTTAATTTGGGCTTTTCCACTGCCAACTTATCCATCTATGTAATTCCTCTGATGATAAGATTTTAATCCTTGAAAAGCCTTGGCTTAAGAAAAGGCAAATGAACATATTTTTACGGAGTACACCTTGCATTTAAAAATCGAAGTTCAAATAGATTTGTCATTCGTACATCTTTATCTCTCTTATTTTATTATTCTGTATATAAATATATATATATATATATATATATAGATATAGATATATTTATATATATATATATATATATATATATATATATATATATATATATATATATATATATGTATATATATACATATATACATACATATCGTATCTGTCTTCTCTACTTGTATAAGAGTCAGATACGCTTAAAGAAAAAGTACTGCTTCCACATCTGCGGAGATTTTGCTCATACCACTTTTCCATAGTCTTATCTTCTCTACAACCCATTTCATATAGACGAGATGTTGATATTCCTTCACCACTCTATCAGTATTTTGATTGTAGTTGCTCGATTGTTCTGGAATCACTAGTTCTTGCCTGTAAAACATTCATTGCAAGCTACAACGATCGCAAATAATTTTTCTGTCTTCCTCTGTGCATCAAATACTAAATGGAACTTAAACGAATAGATTGTTTCTATCCAAATACTTTTTATCTGTGGAACACAATGCCTTGAAGTTGCCCCCATCTGGCTACAAAATGATCGTTTTGAAGTCAAATGTTAAGTACCTGTTTATTTGTCCTCTTAAGTAAGTAAATTCTACTCATCCCATCCGTTGTTCCAAGCCCTCTCATAGTATTGTTCATAATCTAACCGATACTTTACTTAACTCTTACCATCGAGTTACTATTGGTGACTTATTAGTATGATGAAAAATACCCTTCTAAAGATATTAGATAACCTTGTGACTTATTAGTATGATGAAAAATACCTTTCTAAAGATATTAGATTACCTTGTGACTTATTAGTATGATGAAAAATACTTTTCTAAATATATTAGATTACATTGTGACTTATTAGTATGATGAAAAATACCCCTCTAAAGATATTAGATTACATTGTGACTTATTAGTATGATGAAAAATACCTTTCTAAAGATATTAGATTACCTTGTGACTTATTAGTATGATGAAAAATACTTTTCTAAATATATTAGATTACATTGTGACTTATTAGTATGATGAAAAATACCCTTCTAAAGATATTAGATTACATTGTGACTCATTAGTATGATGCAAAATACCCTTCTAAAGATATTAGATTACTTTGTGACTTATCAGTATGATGACAAATACCATTCTAAAGATATTAGATTACTTTGTGACTTATTAGTATGATGACAAATACCATTCTAAAGATATTAGATTACATTGTGACTTATTAGTATGATGAAAATATCTTTCTAAAGATATTAGATTACATTGTGACTTATTAGTATGATGAAAAATATCTTTCTAAAGATATTAGATTACATTGTGACTTATTAGTATGATGAAAAATACCCTTCTAAAGATATTAGATTACATTGTGACTCATTAGTATGATGCAAAATACCCTTCTAAAGATATTAGATTACTTTGTGACTTATCAGTATGATGACAAATACCATTCTAAAGATATTAGATTACATTGTGACTTATTAGTATGATGAAAAATATCTTTCTAAAGATATTAGATTACATTGTGACTTATTAGTATGATGAAAAATACCCTTCTAAAGATATTAGATTACATTGTGACTCATTAGTATGATGCAAAATACCCTTCTAAAGATATTAGATTACTTTGTGACTTATCAGTATGATGACAAATACCATTCTAAAGATATTAGATTACATTGTGACTTATTAGTATGATGAAAAATATCTTTCTAAAGATATTAGATTACATTGTGACTTATTAGTATGATGCTAAATACCCTTCTAAAGATATTAGATTACTTTGTGACTTATCAGTATGATGACAAATACCATTCTAAAGATATTAGATTACTTTGTGACTTATTAGTATGATGACAAATACCATTCTAAAGATATTAGATTACATTGTGACTTATTAGTATGATGAAAAATATCTTTCTAAAGATATTAGATTACATTGTGACTTATTAGTATGATGAAAAATATCTTTCTAAAGATATTAGATTACATTGTGACTTATTAGTATGATGCAAAATACCCTTCTAAAGATATTAGATTACTTTGTGACTTATCAGTATGATGACAAATACCATTCTAAAGATATTAGATTACTTTGTGACTTATCAGTATGATGAAAAATATCTTTCTAAAGATATTAGATTACATTGTGACTTATTAGTATGATGAAAAATACCTTTCTAAAAATATTAGACTAACTTGTGACTCATTAGTATGATGAAAAATACCCTTTTAAAGATACTAGACTAACTTGTGACTCATTGGATCACAACCACTGCTACTAATTTGATTTATTCTAAAATTCATAAACTGTCACAATATCTGTTAAGTCGTTTTATTTTCATTGATAATACATCCCTATTGATAATATAAAAATAAAGAGACTTATTATTTTGCCATCTAATTTAAATAGGTGTTCGTAGTGTGTTCCGATACTATGCAAATTAGTCATTCTTTCTCTAAATTCTTACAAGGACATTAAGTATGAGAGAGGAGTTGAATCAAGATAGTGAGAGGAACTGTAAAAATAATGTAAAGATGCATATATATTTAATTGAGAGATATGTGACTTGTTTAGTTAATTATAAATTACGACTAACTAGAACAATTATTACAGAATTCGTTTTCAAACATAAGTCAATCGCAGATGTAAAGTATATTTTAGCATGTATTTTGTGTAATCAAAGTATATGTGAATAAAAACCGTAGAGAAACGAACGTTGATGAACCTACAGTTACTATTATAATAGACGTGTATATATAATCTCGTGTTCGACGTCGACATGATCTTTTGCAAGTGTTTGATTAAACTTGGTTTTCATCATTACTCGAACTGGCGTATCATATTAGCATTGTATATGTTTTGCGAGACAGACGTAATATGACTATATTTTGTTTTCAACAACAGATGGTTCGATGTGCGTGAATTTGTAATGAATCAAACCACTAATTGTTCCCTTCGATTTCTCCCACTCATTTGTTCATCTTCTTCGTTGTCTTGATTGTCGTTTGTTTCCATGTCCATTTTGTGAAAGGGAATTAGCCACGAAGTCGACAAATAACGACTCATGTTATTAAGCTCAGTGATTTTCAACACAACAGCCAGACGGTGCAATTAAAACCCATTTGTTGAAAAACTTAGTTAAGCCGATTGAGTGATTTTTACAATCAGTTTCAAATAAAACCGATTTACTCATTATTATCATCATCATTATTATTATTATTATTATTATTATTATTAGTAGTAGTAGTAGTAGTAGTAGTAGTAGTAGTAGTATTTACTCACTACGAGTTCTCACACAGGTCATCAGTGATTGATCACCGACAACCGGTGGTATCCCCTGGAGTCTGAGTGACAACAAGTCTCCCCAGATTTCCAGTATTCTCCACCTGTTTTCAATAGCCACCGCAAATAAACTTACAGTATCACAACAGCCGTTTACCATTGATTTCTCGCTGATAAGGACCATTGGTCTTCTCTGGGATTTGGGTGGCAATAAGCCTCCTCAAGGTTCCAGCAGTCTCTGCACTTCCAGTGGAGGTCTGGTTTGTGCTGTCCCTCTTCTCATCCTCCTTGACCCTATGCAAATATTTTGTGTGGTGTCAGCCTAGGCTGGTACTATTTATTTTATTTTTTTATTTAAAAATTTATCATTTATTTATTTTTTTTTGGGGGGGGGCTGATGGTGTTTCTTTCTATTTCTGTTCATTGGTTCATGTTTGTGTCGTGTCAGTTGAGGCCGGTGTAATTAATTGGGGGGTGAGCTTATAAAGCAATGTTTCTTTCATTTTCTGTTTCTTTGTTTGTGATGTGTTCTTTCTGTGGTTTTGTTTTCTTCCTGTAGTAGATTCCGTGTGACCCTCCGTAGCTTATGCGGGTTAGTTTCTGCATTCAATGATTTTTCTTAAGATTGCAGCTGTTTTGATCATTGATGTCCTTTTATAGTTCCAATGATCCCTTTGATTCCAATTTCTCCCATTCTTTTTCCAAGTTTTTGAGATTGTTCCTAGTGCTCCTACGATTATTGGTATTATACTGACTTTCTTCATGCTCCATATTCCTTTCAGTTCTCTGGCTAGTTCCGTGTATTTGCTTCGTTTTTACGTTTCTTTGATTTTCACTCCGTGGTTTGCTGGAACGGCGAAGTCTACGATTTTGCAAGATTTTTCCTTCTTGTTGATTATTATAACATCCGGTCTCTTTGCTTGTATGAGTTTGTCTGTTTGTATATACATATGCCAGATGATTTTGTGTTTTTCGTTTTTCAGTACTGTTTCTGGTTTATATTTGTACCATTTGTCTGCGTATTCGAAAGGCAATTGTTTGCACAGTTCCCTGTGTACTGCTTTCCCCACACAGTCGTATCTGTTCTTATATTCTTTTTTGGGCTAGTTTGCTGCATTCACTTATTATATGATTTACTGTTTCGTCTCTTTGTCCACACAGTCTGCATTTACTGTTTTCCTGGGTTTTATGTAGTTTGTCCTAATTGCATTGCTCTGTGCAGCCATCAGTACATATTCCATTTCTCTGTTCAAGTATCCTTTTCTTAGCCATGCCCAGCTATTTTCGTTTGTTTCTTCTCTTGTCAGTCTTCTGAAGTGTCTATGTAGTTTTTTCTTCCCACTTTTCTTTTCTTGTCGTTTTGTTTCTGGTTTCTGTGCTTCCCGAGTTGTTAGTTGAAACGGTGTCTCTTGCTGCAGTGATAAGGATTTCCATGTGTTGAGTTATTTATTTTCCAGCTCTTTTTTTTAGTCTTCCACACAATCTTCTATACTTACCAGTCCTCTTTCCCTTCGTTTCTTTTCATGTAGAGTCTCTCCGTATTGTATTTTGGATGTAGTGCATTGCGCATGGTCATTAATTTTCTAGTCCTCTGGTCCAGGTGCCTGAGTTCCTCTTTGATCAAAGCTATGAATGGCCCAGAGTATCTTATTAGTGCTACTGCCCAGGTGTTTATTTCTGTTACTAGATTCCTGCTATATAAATTCGTTTATATGAGTTTTCTTGTTCTTCGTAAATATTCTTTTCCAATCTTCTCTTTCATTTCTGTAGATTTGATGGTGTCTGCTTCCAGAACTCCAAGATATTTGTAGCTATCCTGTTCGCCTAGCGCCATAATTTCCTCTTGGTTGGAGAGTTCCATGCCCTCTGTTGTCTCCAGTTTTCTTTTTTTATTTCTAGTAGTGCACACTTTTCCATTCCGAATTCCATTTGTATGCCCTGGCTGAAGGTTCTGGTCATATTTAGCAGATCATATTATTATTATTATTATTATTATTATTATTATTATTATTATTATTATTATTATTATTATTATTATTATTATTATTATTAGTAGTAGTAGTAGTAGTGTTGTTGTTGTTGTTGTTGTTGTTGTTGTTGTTGTTGTTGTTGTTGTTGTAGTAGTAGTAGTAGTAGTAGTAGTAGTAGTAGTAGTAGTAGTAAGATAATGGCTTGGACGCATATATTCGAGATGATGTTTGACTTACGTGGTTGTACCGGAGTCACCCCGTACAGTCAGTTCTGGTGTTCCCACGGATGCACGGTGACAGCTGACGCGATCTTAAAGGTTGCGGAGGTCAAGGTTCAGGATTGCACCTGGTATTGACAAGCGAGAGTTTGACGAGATTTTCCTAGCGTGAGAACGTTGAGTTGGATTTTAAATCAGTCTTGACTTGAAAGCGATAGAGTCAACATCGCAAAAATGTGACGCTGCGAAAAGATTTCCGAATGACGGAAATATACGAGATTAGAGCCGAATCTTCTTAGCCTCCCTCTCAGGCAGTTATGAGAGTAACTAGTGAAATTAGTAGCGTAAATTCTCTCTCTCGGATCAATAGACTCGCTCAGGTCGGCTAATTATATAGAAATAAAAAACGGCTCTTTGAAACAAAAAGAAAGTCTTGTTATAAGTTAAGTTGGATTTTCAGCTAGCGAGGACAACAGTCCGTTAAGAACGAAACAAGGCAGCTTGCGGCAACATGGAAGACGGATAGCAGTTGTCAACAAAATGTTGCAGACCCAAAGAATAGCTGCCGGCGACGAAGAGAAGACAGTAGTTTGCAGGCGAAAACGCAGTACGAATATTAGCGACCAGAGACTGAGAAACGCACGAGAGTCAGTATACGACGACAGCAACAAGCCGGCGATCGAAAGGTTAGTGCAAGCAGTTGAAAAACGCGGAACCAAAATACGGCATATCAATCCTCTGTAGAACACCTAGGGTTCTCTATACGATCGCGACGATGTAGAGATCTACAGAACGACACAATGTAACATTATTATTTGTTGTAGACCCGTGCTAGGGGTCACAAAGATAACAACCACAAATTGTGACAGGTTAAAATATACAATGTATTTATTCATAGCAATACAGTAACGCCACTAAATGTGGTAGGAGATGACCGGATTCCTACCATGCGATAAAACATGAATATGATTGTCCTCTGTTTGAGTCTTTGCAACCATTGTATTTATTATAGATGGTTGCTTCCATTAGTTCTTCAATAGGGGTGATTTGTACCCCACAACAACCCCCTCCCGAGCTTTTCATTCCCCTGGAATGATCGTATAGCTCTTTTTACTGGGATTGATCTCTATGGGATCGATCCTTTTTCTTTTTCTGGAAGACCGGCGTTGTTCGTCTGCTTGTGGTGTTACCAGGTCGAACGTGTCATATATATGGTCCATTACTTCTTGTTCAACAGGAGGTTGTCTGTCGTCATCAGTGACACGTTTCCGAATTTGGTTCAAATGCTTCTTGTGAGTGAATTTTGGACCTTCGATTATGTAAACCATCCGCCCGATCCTCTGCTTGACCTTTCCTAGTTTCCATATCATACTATTATTTTTATGTACCTGGAAAAATACCTTTTCCCCAGATAAATACATCTTTTTAGGAACTGTAGTATTCGGCGGTTTTACCTGTTTAGGCAAAAGTTTCTCGAAGACCGGCCTAATTTTCCTCGCAAACATTAACTCTGCCGGCGACATCTTTGATGGAGCGCTTTCATTTGGCGTAATTCGGTACACCTGTAAAAACTGTTGTAACGCCTTTTCGTTAAAGCGTTCCTTTAGCTTTTTTCAGGGCTCTTTTTAGCGTGTCCACGAACCTCTCTGCCTGACCGTTCGATCGAGGATGATAGGTTGGCGTTGTTATGTGGTTGATTTGGAAATCCTCGCAGAAACTTTAAAATCTGCTTACGTGAATTGCGTGCCATTGTCCGACACCAAACAATCGACCACACCAAACCTAGCATACAATTCGTGAAGAGCACTGATTGTAAAATCCGTCGTTGGACTCTTGCATCTAAATACCTCAGGCCATTTTGAAAAGCTATCAACAACTATTAAGTAATAGTTTCCCTCCAATGGACCTGCAAAGTCCACGTGTATCCTTGACCATGGATGGTCAGCTTTAGGCCACGGGCTAAATTGTATTGGGGGCGCTTTTGCAGCCAATGCACATCCCTTACACGACTTTACCATGTCTTCAATATCAGTGTCCATGCTCTTCCAGTAAACGTAGGACCTCATGAGGCTCTTCATTCTAGTAGCCCCAGGGTGCCCCGTATGAAAATCCTTTAAAAAAATTATCCTCAGCGTGGCTGGGATTACCACCCTTTCTCGGTACAACAGTACCTCATTGCACATAGATTAAACTTCCGCCGCCGATTCATCTGATTGCATTTTTTGTTTCGTTTCTTTGATTAAACTATCTTCTTCAGCCTCCCTTATTATATCTTTCAAAGTCACTGGTAATTCCCTGATCGTATTGCACAGTATTTGTGTATAGTCCTTTTCACTTTGTAGTGACGCTATTACTGTGTCCTCCAGCGGTTCCCTTGATTTCGAGATTAATCGCGACAATCCGTCAGCGTGACCTAACTTCGCAGATGCAAGAAATTCCATACTAAAATCGTAATTTAGCAGGATGGTCGCCCATCTTTGCAGTCTGTTGGCTGAGTAAGTTGGTATCCCCTTTTTTGAACCGAAAATGGTTATAAGCGGTTTGTGATCAGTTTGTAATTTGAATTTTCGACCATGTAAAAAACGGTGGAATTTTGTAACTCCGAATATGATCCCCAGTGCTTCCTTCTCAATTTGGGAATAATTCTTCTCGGCTGGCAGTAAGGTTCTCGACGCATAGGCGATCGGTTTAGTGGACCCATCCGGCATTTTATGTAGAATGCATGCCCCTATTCAATAAGCACTTGCGTCGGTTGCGACAATAATCTCTTGTTCTGGATTGAAATGAATCAGAAATAAATCTGATGTTAGTACATCTTTTAACTGCTTAAATGCCGACTGGCACTCTGGCGTCCACTTCCATTTTTTGTCCTTTTTTAATAGTTCATTCAAAGGCGCGCGCAATTTATGCATATTCTTAATAAAAGTTTGATAATAGTTAACGAGCCCTAAAAAACTTTGCAATGTAGTTACATTTTGAGGCTCTGGCATGTCTTTTATTGCCGTGGACCTATCCGGGTCGGGTTTTCTCCCGTCCTTATTTAATATATGACCCAGGTATTTTATTTGTTCCAAAAAAAATTCACATTTTGCCTCCTTCAAAGTGAAGCCGTATTCTTTTATTCTGTCAAACACTTGAAATACATGATCTCTATGTTGTTCAACATTTTGACTACGTATGAGAATATCGTCCAGATAGCCTATTGAAAAATCCAAACCGCTTAGCAAAGTGTCAATTATCTGTTGGAAAATAGCAGGTGCTACTTTTATCCCAAATGCTAATCTATTGAATTTAAAAAGACCTATGTGTGTTGATATACACACAAGTTTCGAACTATCGTCTTCTACTGGTATCTGTAGATACGCCTCGCTTAAGTCTATTTTGGAAAAGATTTTTCCGCCATTTAACTTAGCGAATACTTCCTCTGGGTTTGGTAACGGATAGTGGTGGTCCTTGAGCGATGCATTCAATCCGGTAGAGAAATCTGCGCATACTCTGATTTCTTTTGATTTTTTTTTATGTATACGGTGGGGGCTGCCCACTCACTATAGTTAATATGGGTCAAAATCCCTGTGTTAACTAGTCTTTCCAATTCTTCTTCAATTTTTTCTCTTGAAGCGAACGGTACGCTACGTGGTTTTTTGAATATTTGTTTTGCTTCATCCAGCAATTCGAATCTCGATTTTATTTTCGTGCAGCATCCAAGCTTTTCTGAAAAAACACTTGGAAAAGATGTTTTTAGATCTTTTTTTAGTTTGTCGGCTTCGGCCGTTAAATTTTCGACTTTTTGACAAAAATCACTCATTGGCGAGTCCCATAATTCAAATTCTTGGATCCAGTCAGATCCAAATTAATTTGATGTGTTCCTAAGAACGAATACTTTTAACTTTTTTGTCTTTCTTTTTAGTGAAACATTAATAATTAATTCACCTTCAAAATGTATCTTTTCACCAGTTACCGATCTTGCGATTTTATTCGTCTTCATCATCGTGGGATTACCTAATTTCTTCCACGTGTGAACATATATAATTGATATATCCGACCCTGAATCGAGTTGCAGATTTACTTCTCTATTTCCGATTCTCACCGTAACATATTTCCTTATGTTCTCTGTTGGTGATGGGTCCCTTTTTGCAGTTTTTATGTAGTTCTTTTTTCCTACTTTTGCTCTGCAATATGAGGCCTTGTGCCCTGCTCGTTTGCATAGGTCACATGTTATTTTCTTATGGTACCAACATGCATTGTACCCATGAGGTCCTCCACATTTACTACAAGGGGTCCTAGGCTTTTGTCTATCCTGATAATTTTGTGAAGGGTTCTTTTTGCCTCTTGGTTGGTAATAGCTGGCGGGTGAGTGTCCTTTATTTTTGAAGCGTATCTTTTTAATGTGAGCGATACCTGCTTCCTCTATGTTTCGGGAATCTTGTTTCACTGCCACGAACCGTTGACAATCTTCAGCCAGTTTCTGAAGCGTTAAATCAAGTTCTAATTCCAGTTTATTTAGAGCACGACGTCTTATATCGGCGTCTTTTGTGGCTATCAAACCTTGTGTGAATATTAGGCATCTAAAATTATCTGCCGTTAATGATGACAACTTGAAGTCGTCACAGTTTTTATTAACTATAGACGCAAAAGTCGTATAATCCTGATTTTCCTTATGTGTAATATTCATACATTTCCATCTTTTATGGAAAAGGCTTGTCTTTGGACAGTATAACTCCATTAACAGTTTGACTGCCTCGTCAAACGACAATTCGTTGGTTTTTCTTGGCAAAATATAATCCACGAATTTGTTATGTTCGGATGCACCCAACTTCCGTAGTAATAAACGAACCTTCTTTTGATCCGTCCATGAACTACAATCAATCTTGAATAAGTCTTCAAATCTTCTGAAGTATGTTTCAAACGTTAGGTCTTCCTCAGGAGCATAGCGAAAAGTATCAATGGCTGACCAGATCGCATTTTGCGAAAAAGCCGTACTGTTTTCCTGTCCGTTGTCCTTATTCATTAAAACTTGCGTTAACAAATCCATTTTTTTATCTGATTGGTTTTTATGCTGTAAATGTAATTTTTTCAATTCCAATATTTGTTCGTTCATTTCTTTCTTTTCTTCCGTGGCGTATTTCATCATTTCTTTTCTTTCTCTTCCCTGTTTTTCCTCGAAGTATTTCATTAAACTTAACCGCTTCTCGTCATTTTGTTTCTGTACTATCAATTGTTCTTCTCGAAACCTTTTTTCAAGTTCTAATTGTTGATTTTGTTGAAGTTTTATAATTTCCAAAATCTGTTTTGAAAAATTCTCCATTTTTTTTTATGACAAAAAAAAAAGCGTTTTCAGAAACTAACCAATTTTTTTTCTATAGTACCAATTTCCGCTTTAAGTGCGTAACAGAATATCATATTTTCTCATTAACACAACGTGTTATGCCGTACCATCTTGTCGAAAGTGTTTTTTTTTTCAACGTGCCAGTCAGTCAGAGAAAAATTTATTTTAATCGGAAAAATCCGACGTAACTTTTTAATTTTGTTTTTCAATGGTAATGCCTTTTTAAGACAATCTTTTTAGAACGAACAAATTCTTTTTTTTTTGTACTTACTGAAACTGTGAGTCGTTTTTTTTTCAGTTGTCGTAAATCCACGCCATTTATGAGTTCCGTTTTAACTCGTAGTTTAGGCTTTTTGTGGCTTTTTTTTCCAACAGCAAGATAAGACTTTTTTGACGACGTCTTTTGTTGTTTGACGTTTTTTTTTTCAAGTAAATCCTTGCCCGAATCTTCGTTATTCAGTTTTTTGTCGAATGATCCCGTAACTTTCTTGAGTAATCCTGGTAGCCAGTATTCGTGACTGGTATAAAATCAAAATCCTCATGTATGTTCTTTACTAAATTTCTCGTCGCCAGTGTTGTAGACCCGTGCTAGGGGTCACAAAGATAACAACCACAAATTGTGACAGGTTAAAATATACAATGTATTTATTCATAGCAATACAGTAACGCCACTAAATGTGGTAGGAGATGACCGGATTCCTACCATGCGGTAAAACATGAATAGGAATGTCCTTTATTTAACCCCTACCCACTATAGGAGTATGTGACACAAGGTCGGAAAGTGGGATTTGAAAAGCCAGCACCCGAGAAGGTGAGCGCTTTAGCCATTAAAAATTGCCTGGACAGCCCCGTCGGCATTCCCCGGTAGGGGCGCCTCAGGCAGTAAGCTATAAACTTACTCCTCCCTGGGAGGGTGGACCTCCTAGAACTGCACAGGACAGACCCATAGACCGGCGGAATCATGCCCCGAAGGCCAAGACAACACCGGTCTATAGGGTGTAGTATCCATCGGAACAGATACCACACGTGGTACGAGGACTCTCACATGATAGGAATGTCCTCTGTTTGAGTCTTTGCAACCATGGTATTTATTATAGATGGTTGCTTCCATTAGTTCTTCAATAGGGGTGATTTGTACCCCACAACATTATTATTATTATTATTATTATTATTATTATTATTATTATTATTATTATTGTTATTATTATTATTATTATTATTGTTGCTGTTGTTGTTGTTGTCGTCGTTGTCGTTGACGTCGTCGTCATTATTATTATCATTATTATTTGTCGTTGTTGTTGTTATTGTTTATACTCACTAGGAGTTCTCACACAGGTCATCGTCGGTGATTGCTCACCGACAAAAACCAGTTGTATTTCCTGGAGTCTGAGTGACAACAAGCCTCCTAAGATGTCCAGTGTATTTCACCTCTTTTCAATAACCACCGCAAATAACCTTGCGGTATCGCAACAGCCGCTTACCATTGATTTCTCGCTAGTAAGGATTATTGGCCTTCTCTGGGATTTGATCGGCAATAAGCCTCTCCAAGGTCCCAGCACTCTTCGCACTTTTACAGTAGAAGTCTGGTGTGTGCTGTCTCTCTTTGGTCTTCTTATATTATTATTATTATTATTATTATTATTATTAGTAGTAGTAGTAGTAGTAGTAGTAGTAGTAGTAGTAGTAGTAGTATACATTCCCCGGAAAAAATAAATAAAATAATTATCTTTTGCCAATATTCATATTCATATGAAATAACTTCTCAATCGGTGGAGATTTTGAGTATTTACGTGTGTGCAAAATGGTATAGGGGTTAACATGTGCCTGATTTCCAGTGAGTGATTGTATGTACGATATGGTGTCTATGAGCGTTCGGTGAGGGGTGTGTATTTTCTGTCGCTCTGTTTAGTATTTCGTGAAAGTTTCTCGTTATGCGCATGCTGCTTGGTGAGGGTCTTTCACCCCCAAAGGAGTTAGGTAAGATTGTGTCGTCTTTGGAAGAAAATAAAAAAGAGAAATACACTGTGTTTAGCTTGTTAAACTACACGCGAGAATTGGAAGTAGATATCTTCTGAATTTTGATTGGTTTAAGAAAAACCTGCTGATTTGAACTTTCGACCACTCGAGAGTCGATGCGTCAAAACAACATTCACTGTCGCTGCCGCTTAAAAAACAACAACTTTATTTCGCAGTGAATAATCCATTAGATATTTAATACAAATCAATTAAAGTTAAGAAAATAAACAAATAAAGTAAAAATAAATTATACAAAATATAAGTCACATTACGGAATCACAAATTCCTTTTCTTAATTATGACGTCTACAAAGAAATTGCATTATAAATACGATAAGCGAAATGACTGACATTCAAACTGGCATAAGAAGTACGAAATAACAATTTAAGAGAAAACTAGACAACCGCAATCATTCACAACTGGCTTTCATTATTTTCAAATTCCTGTTTTGTTTGCATCTGTATAGATCCAATTTCCCTCCTTTGCTTGTGTTACATTATGAGGGCCCCTATTTTTGAAAAGCAAAACTTCAGCTAGTATGAAATGTTATTCAAGTGGAAATTAAGAGTAAAGTGCAAATTGAGCTGAGACAGAACTTGGTGAAACAAATCTATTTTCCGACGGTTTAGCAACAGACTGATGACGTTAAGATCAAACGAACAAAATATTCGTGGTAAATAAAGGTCAAAATACAGATAATCAAATCGAGACAATGTTATGTAACTTATTCTGACACACAGAAATGATAGTTTTCGAGAGTCTGCCATGGGGCTTGAGGCGAGTGGACGTGCCACGATGAGCTAAACCTTTAAGTTAAGTCTTGGATGGGGCGTAGAAGGCCACTCCCCCTGTCTGCCCGTCTGTCTTGTATAAAACTGTCCTCTACTTAAAAATTTAATGAGTAATAAGTAAGGTATTAAAATGCCACAGAAGTATAAGACAATCCGGTCTTTCTTTTCGACGTTGCTTAATAGGTAGAAGATCAATAAAAAGCTCTTGGAACCTCTCAACATATGTCTTAAACTCTCCGTTGTTGATACTGCAAAGATTCGTTCACAGAGATGTCAACGCTACGATGATCATGGTATGAGAAGAAGAAATCGATCACGGCACTCCAAGAGATAAGGAAGACACGCCTACGACGCCCAATGAAGAAAAGAAAAAAGGTTATTCTTCTTAATTTAAAGTGGACACTGAATATGTTTATAAATGACAAAAGAGAGAGGAGAGACTTTGTAGTTTAAAAAAATCCACGGCACAGATATACATTGATACACGTAAAAATAATGTAATGATTGGATAATCTCCGGCATACATGATAATGAAACACGTAAGGAAGGTAAATAAAATAAAATGTGCATATATTCCAGTGTAGTACCCGAGCGATTTGTTGTGTCTCTATTTTTATACTGGTGTTGTGCTAGAATTAGGCATTCAGATACAATATGTGCTAAGGTTCCTTCCCTTTCATTACACAATCATTCGGCATATTATTATTATTGTTTTGTTGTTTTTCTTCTTCTTATTAGGTTTTATTTATTACCATTATTATTATTATCATTATTATTATCATTATCATTATCATTATTATTATTATTAATATTATTATTATTTCTGTTCATCTCTGGGGCACTGTTAAAGTAAATACTTAAACAAAAATGTGAACATAATATATTATCTTGTAATATAAGTGTACATATATGAAACAGCAATACATATGTATATATACATAGTGAATGGTGGAGACAGAGGGGGAGAGGTGATAGATATATAGAGAGTAAGTCTAGTTCTAAAAACCAGGTATATATCAGTAACAATCAGTTGCAATTTTAATTATTAATCCCAGAATACGAATCTGCGGTTTGTCTGAATTTGTCGCTGTGAACCTATCCAATCGAATCTTATTGGCTTGTCGGATATTCGTTACATCAATGAAATATTCATTCGGTATCCATGGTTACCGTTAGACGAGCTGCCCAATTACATTCGGCCTCTCGAGAAAATTGCTACACCCTCTATCCTTCTTAGAATAGCAAACAGTTTTTGCACCACGAATATTCAATACACTTTTTTTAATAAATGAGGAAGATACAGTAAATATTTTAAATATTTTATTTATAATCATATTTTTAGGTAGAAAAATGATCATTCTCTAAATCGTATATAAATAATTTAGTATCCATATTTTAAACCGTTTAAATAGAATTAATACACACGATTTCATGTATGTATACCTAAATGATTGATTGAATTGTTTTTCCCTTCACTTATGTGATGGCCCTTTAGGGAGAGGCGACATATTTTTGAAAAATATCGTATCTACTACTACTAATGCTACCAGTACTTATGATAATAGTAATGATAATAATAATAATAATAATAATAATAATAATAATAACAATAATAATAATAATAATAATTAGTATTAGTAGTAGTATTATCACTAATAATAATATTAATGATAATAAATATAAAAATGAGATTAGTAATAACACTAGTAGTATTAGTAATAATAATAATAATAATAATAATAATAATAATAATAATAATAATAATAATAATAATAATAATTAAAATAATAATAATAATAATAATAATAATAATAATAATAATAATAATAATAATAATAATAATAATAATAAAAATAACAACACGGATTTTCCAGGGTGATAGTTTTTCCCCTTTCCTTTTTTTCTCATTAGTTTGAGTCTAATGACACTTCTCTTATGTAATGTGAAGGCAGGATATGGACTTGAGAAAGAACTTTCTATAGTCAACCATTCACTCTTCATGGATGACCTTAATACGAATGGAATTTCGCATCACTAAATGTGTCATTTTTGTTATAAAAAGGGAGAAACTTGTCCATTCAAATGGCCTTGAACTCCCAACAACAGATCTGATAAAGAATATAGACAGTGAGAGGGGCTGCAAATACTTGGGAATTCTGGAGGCGGATAAGATTAAAAACAAGGCAATGAAAAACCAGGTCACAGCTAAGTACAACAGAAGAGTAAAGAGTATTCTTAAATTACACATCCACAGTCGAAATACAATCTATGCTATCAATGCCAGAGCAGTAGCTATCATTCAGTATGCTGCTGGTATATTTCACTGGAATGTAGATGAACCTAAATGTTTGGATACCCAAATACGAAAAATTCTTACAATTTATGGAGCTTTTGCAAAAAAGGAGATGTATATCGATTGTATCTACCTAGAAACGAAAGTGGTATGAGCATAAGCCATTAATAGTACAGGAGAACAACAATGTCAAACTTCATTGGAACATGCGCATACAGACTGATAAGGTTCTTGAACATCCGAAACTCGACTTAATCTTTCTAAACAAAAACAAAAGAACTTGCTTAATCATTGATATAGATTGCCCCTTCGATACCAGAGTGCAGGAGAAACAACACGAAAAAATATGAAGATCTAAAATGGGAATTAGTTAGACTATGGAAATGCAAAGAAGTAAAGTTGATTCCCGTTGTAATTGGAACACTTGGAACCATAACGAAAAGCCACCATAAATGGCTTTAACAGATTGACGAGACCATTTTTTTCCAATCATGCAAAAGGCTTGCCTGTTGGAAACAGCGAAAGTGTTAAGGTACAAAAGTGTTAAGGAATGTTCAAAAAAGAAAACTCCATCTAAAAACATCCAAACGTTTAGACTATAATAAAATAATGAATAATAATAATAATGCGCTTAGAACCAACATAAACGACGAACGTTAACCAGTCGCGTGTAAGTTCCAAC
The DNA here is from genome assembly GCA_963556195.1 of Sepiola atlantica. Lineage (NCBI taxonomy): Eukaryota > Metazoa > Mollusca > Cephalopoda > Sepiida > Sepiolidae > Sepiola > Sepiola atlantica. Next base: position 54,724,540 of record OY744537.1, on the reverse strand, counting down.
AGAAATAAGAAAAAGGAACACCACGTGAATCCGAGGAAACTAAAACTGCAAGAAATCTCATAATCTGCTTTCTCCTGAAAAAACAACACAATGATACGAGGCTGATACGAGGCAAAATAGTAATGAAAGGTCAAATAGTATGGAAACTCGCAAGGAAGAAATGAACTAACCAGACCTCCACTGGAAAGATGCGGAGTACATTAGGGCATTGAAGAGACTTATTGCCACCAAAACCCCAGTGAATACTAATGGTTTCTGCCAGTGAGACAGCAATGGCAAGCGACTGAATGGCAAGGAACACCACCGATTATTTTCAGTGTGCTGATAATAACCTGTTCGAGAATTCCTAGTGAGTTGTCAGTGATAATAATGATAAGAATAATAATCATAATAATAATCATAATCATGATAATAATAATGATGATGATTATAGTAATAATAATAATAATGATAATGATAATAATACTAATACTAAACATAATAATAATAACAATAAATACTACTACTATTAATACTAGTACTTCTACTACCAATAATAATACTAATAATACTACTACAACTACTACTACTAATACTATTACTACTATTAATAATAATAATAATAATAGAAATAGTTAGCATTTTGATCGAAATAGGAATAATGTAAATTAGGAAAAATTGCAAAGTAAAGGTTAATTGCCCATTACAAAATAATGGATGGATGCTTCCCAGCAACAATAATATCGACATAAGAAAAGTAACTAATGGATTTTTCGGAAGAATAGAAAAAAACTCTTATCGACTAATTTATGCTATTTAATAATGTTTGCCTAAATATATAGATCATATAGGAGAGGACTTGAATGCCTAATAAACACTGTCCTCGAGTGTCTAAGGTCTCTCTGTAGAGTGGTTTGCTAGGACAACCTGACATGAGGGCACTTCACCCTACAAGTAAGCCCTGACAAAATATTAAATTATTTCATAGTATTGGAAGCTCAACTAAAACTCCCCCACACGGCTTCACTAAAGGAATAATCTCAACTACAGCCACTCTACCAAATGCCCCTGCTTTACCTAAAAGATACATAGACACTCTAAACCAATTTGCCAATAAAAATAACATAATCATATCACCATCAGATAAGGAAGGGGCATACTAATTATGGAAAAAATCTCGTATCTTAAAAAAATATCTACTCTATTATCCGACGAAAACACATACACTAAAACTGACCGAAAAACTATAGACAAAAACATAGAACATTTTCAAACACCTAATTAAAAACAATAAAAAATAGATATCATATCACCACATTATTCCTACACTATACGGGCTCCCCAAAACAAGACATCGTTATGCGCCCCATAGTATCAGGCATAGGCAGTACCACACACAAAATCGCACGTGCCATAGCTAACATTCTCACCCCACTAATGGGCATAATCAGCCCCTCCCACATCAAAAACTCAGGCGACCTTTATAACAAAATAAAAAAACATTAACGTAGAAAAGAAAAACATACATAGCTTAGACGTAACAGAACTATATACCAATGCCTTCGTTGAAAATGCCTAAACTTACTCCAGAAAATCAAAACCGACTTACCATTTCCCCCCACAATTTATTAGAAACTGACGTAACATATTTCCAATTCAACGACGAATTCTACAGACAAAAATTTGGACCCGCTATGGACAATCGTTTAAGCGATGTATTGGCCTGCGTTTTCTTAGAATTCTTAGAATCCGGCCCTTTCAAATACCTCCTAATATCGACTACTTCAGATACATTGTTGATATTCTTATATTCCTTCCCGAAGACATACAAATTAATAACCTCAAAGACAAACTAAACAGTAGAACCCTCCATAAAATTTACACATGAAACTGAGATAAACAGCTCGATACCTTTTTTAGACACACTTATAATAAAATCCAACAACAACTAGCATTCAAAGTACACCGCAAAAGCACTCACTAAAACGACTATATACATTTCTTCTCTCACAACAATGACAAGATAAAAACAGGTATGATAATAAGCTATTTCCTACGCATTCTTAGAATCTGCAGTCCTCAATATATAGATGAAGAGATCAAACACATCATTAATTCCTTAAAAACATTGCAATACCCCACACATTTCATACTAAATGCAAAGAACAAAACCTTTCAAATATTCTCAAAAAATAATACACAAAACATCAAATACCAAACACCTCTCTCATAGACAGGCCTATTTTCTTACCCACGCATTCCAATTACAACACCTTCTGTAACACACTTAACAAACTAGGTATTCCAACAGTACAAACCACATCACCACAAACCATAAAACAAACATTAAACACAGAAAGACATTTCCGAAAAATGCACATCCCATGCCGGCCTATATACCGTCCCATGTAACAACTGCTATCAAATTTACGTGGGTGAAACGCAACGTGAATTGAAAAACAGATTGAGCGAACACAAAAGGGACATACAAAACAATAACTCTTTCAGTACACATTTTTCCTACGTATAAGAGCACGGTCATACTTTCAAGTTTGAACAGGCCAACATCATCAAACACATTCATAACAAAGCTCGGCGAAGACTACTTGAAACAGCACTCATCACAAACTCTAACCCCATGAGACAACGAAATTGTTTCTAGAATCTATCCCGCTTAATAAGCAAAATTATCCTGACCGAACAAAAACTAAACCTACATCATGGCTAACCCTATTATCGTTCTCACTTGTACTTATATACAGCTCCGTTCTCACATATATATTCATTCACATACTCATGAATCACCAACTACAAATCAAAACTATTTAACCACAAATAACAGCTTTACAAATGAACACAATTCACACATTCTTATGTATATTTAGATATTTAAACCCTTTTTTCTCATTTTACACTTAAACCATCAACACATCCTGAACGAAAACACATGTTACTTATCACTCCCCCAAAGTTAAAATCATTTTTCCTTCTTCTCATGCTAACCCTCTCGTCCCCAGCACAATCTTTCAAACACACTTATACTCACAAATTCCTGACATAGCCATCTGATCAATACCTCTCCTCGTCCCCCATCCCTTCCTCTGGCTTCAAAAAAAAATTCACACCTGACTACAAGAAAAATCTCACCTCTCCCCTGTCACCTCTTCCGCCCTTTTGACTATTTCCTTCACACTCTTACCGCCCGCCCATTTCCAAGTTATCTTTCATTTCTTCAAATCTTTTTATAAAATAATGATACCACCTACGTGCTAAACACACAGATTTTCCCCCTCCCTTCCTCTTTCCACAGCCTCTCGAAATCTATGCCACACCTCATCACGACAAATACCGTTCATATCTCCCACCCTAAGGCAAATTCACTAATATTCTCACCTTCCCCATTTCACTGCTGCCTTAATGGTACCTACTCAAAGCTCTTCATATTCATTTCATCCTTCGCCACCACTGACTTCTCACAGCCTGAATTCTCATCCAGCGCTCACAGTAGCCACGTCTACTACTTTCCTTTATCTCTTCATCATGTCAACACCAAAGTCTCGATGTACTTGCATGACATTTTCCTTCAAATTATAACCATGAGGAAGTCTTACAATCAAGACGAAACGTTGATGAATATATAAAAAACATCTCTTGGTTTTTTCCTTTTTCATTTTTTACGTAAGGAGAGCCATTTATGCAAGATTATGCTTTTATTATTATTATTATTATTATTATTATTATTATTATTATTATTATTATTATTATTATTATTATTATTATTATTTACTCACTAGGAGTTACACACTGGTCATCGTCAGTGATCGCCCACTGCCGACAACCTGTGGTATTCCATGGAGTCTGAATGACAACCAGTCTCCTCAGACTTCCAGTATGCTCCACCTCTTTTCGTTCATCACCGCTGATGACCTTGCGGTAATCGCAACAGCCACCTACCAACGATTTCCCGCTGATAAGGGCCATTGGTCCCCTCTGGGGCCCGAGTGGCAACACGCCTCCCCAAGGTCCCAGAGCTGTCCGCGCTCTTCCAGTGGAGGTCTGGTTTGCGCTTTCCCTCCTCGACCCTCTGTCCATAATTTTCGTGGCGTCAGCCTATGCTTGCGCCTCTCTCGTGCAGTTGTATTTTCCCCGGTTCTGTTGTCTTGTGCTTCCATGTGTTTGTTCTCCATTCGTTGCTTATGTGGGTTGGTTTCCGCATTCGAGGACATTTCTCAGGATTTTAGCTGGTTTGATCATTACTGTCCTTTGTATGGTCTCAGTTATCCCTTTGATTCTTATTTCTCTTTGTCTTTTCTCCATGTTTTTGGGGACTGTTCCTAGTGCTCCTATGATTATTGGTGTTATACTGACTTTCTTCATGTTCCATATTCCTTTCAATTCTCTGGCAAGTTCAGTATATTTGGTTCTTTTTTCCGTCTCTTTGATCTTCACTCTGTGGTCTGCTGGAACGGCAAAGTCCACGATTTTGCAGGATTTTCTTTCTTGTTGATTATTATCATATCCGGTCTCCTTGCTGTTATGGGTTTGTCTGTTTGTACATTCATATGCCATATGATTTTGTGTTTTTCGTTTTCTAGTACAGTTTCTGGTTTGTGTTTGTACCGTTTTTTTGCATATTCGAAATTCAGTTGTTTGCACATTTCACGGTGTACTTCTTTCCCCACGCTGTCATGTCTGTTCTTGTATTCCCTTTGTGCTAGCTTGCTGCATTCACTTATTATATGATTTATCGTTTCGTCTCTTTGTCCACACAATCGGCATTTGCTGTTTTCCTGGGTTTTATCTATCTTTGCTTTAATAAAGTTTGTCCTAATCGCATTGTTCTGTGCGGCCGTCAGCAGAGATTCCGTTTCTATGTTCAGGTGTCCTTTTCTTAGCCATGCCCAGCTGTTTTCATTGGCTTCATCGCTTGTGAGTCTTATAACGCGTCCATGTAGTTGTTTTTCTTCACACTTTTCCTTTCTTATTATTTTAATTATTATTATTATTATTATTATTATTATTATTATTATTATTATTATTATTATTATTATTATTATTATTATTATTATTATATCGTCACTAGGATTTATTACACAATAACAAGTGGTGATCGTCAGCGACGACAATCTCCATATATCTCTAGCACACTCCTCCTCTTTTTGATAACCGTTGCAGATGACTTTTTGTTATTGCAACAGCGGTTTACCATTGATTTCTCACTGGCACCTGCTATTGATCCTCTCTCTGTATTTTGAGTGGAAAAAAGTTTCACTAAAGTCTGTAATTTCTGCACCCTTCCAGTTGAGGTTTTGTTAGTACCTTTTCTCCTCGGTCTCTCACCCCCCCTCGACCTGTCTTGATCGTTTTGTGAGGTACCTGCCGAAGCTGGTTCCATCATGCGTGTGAGAGTATTATTTTTAGGGGAGAGTACGTTTATGTGATTTCTGACAGTTTCAGTTATTTTGGTTTTGTCGATGTTCTTCCAATATTTTGTATAATTTCTATTTCAACTTACCTGTCAAGATTCGTTGGCTACGTTGTTCGGTTCCTACATTCGGAGACGTTTATTAGAATTTCGGCTGTTTTAATCACTACAGTCCGTTGTATGATCTTAGTCTTCCCTTTGATTCCAATGTCTCCTAGTCTTTTTTTCAGTTTGTTCGGGATTGCTCCTAGTGTTACTACAATTATTCGTCTGATCGTGATTTTTTTCATGCTCCATATTCCTTTGAGTTTTCTGTGTATTTTCTTCGTTTTGAAGTCTCTTAGATCTTCACTCTATGTACTGCTGGGATGGCGAAATCCACGATTTGGCAGCTATTATCCTTCTGGTTAACTATTACCAGGTTTCTATCTGTGTGTACCTCTATGCCCCAGAGGATTTTGTGCTTAGCATTTTCAAGTGCTGTCCCCGACTTGTGTCTGCATGTTGGGATCGCACGGTAGCTAAGGTGTAGTGCATTGTGCATTCTCATTAGTTACCTAGTCGATTAGTCCAGATGTCTTAGTTCTTATTTTGTCTACTATATGAAATATGAAGAGTCTAGAAGATCTTACTAGTGATACTACTCAAGTATTTATTCTATTTATTAGGTTTCTATCATATAATTTGGTTACTAAGAGACTTATTGTTCTTCTTAGATATTCTTGTACAATAGTTTCTTTCATTTCTGTTGATTCGATGGCGTCTTCTTCCCAAAATCCCAAAATATTTATAGGTATTATGCTCGGGAAGTGTTCTTATTTCCTCTTAATTGAATAGTTACATGTCCTCCGCTGTCTTGAGTTTTCTCTCTTCATCTCTAATAGTGCACACTTTTCCATTCCAATATCCTTTTGACTGCCCTGGATTAAGATTCTGGTTGTGTTTATCAGACTTTCTAGTATCATTTTATTTTTTTTCAATAGTTTTAGGTCGCCCATATACATGAGGTTGTTTATTACTTCATATGTATCCGTGAACTTGCTTACAGCGTTGCATTTCCTGAGTATGTTACTGAGTGACATAATGGCTATGATAAACAGTAGGAGTGAAAGAGAGTCTCTCTGGAAAA
>OY744537.1:54698007-54713007 GCA_963556195.1 Sepiola atlantica | reverse complement strand
ATATTAAAATATCTCTGTATTTATATAGAAGGATAAATCACACAAAAAGATTATCTTACAGAGAGGAAAATATTTAATGATACTGCATTTTATTACCATATGTATGAAAGCTTTTTTTAAGAAATAGATTGTTGTGAGTTCAACTTGATACAACTGTTCAGTGGATTTTGTTTTGTTCATTGCTGTCAAATCAAGTTTGGAGAAATTCGTGAACAGAAATCTTTATGTTGATGAAAATGCATCAATTCAATACAAAAAAGAGTGCATTATCAAATATATTTGTCAAGATTTATTGTTTGTTTCAGTGTCTCAAGTCACGTACAGAATAAATACACAACGTTTAAGAAGTAATCTTGAAATGTTCCCAGTCTGATTATCTATTGATCTGTAAGAACAAAGGAACTAATTATTGCTGCAAGAATCTGATGCATGGCACACGTAAAATTTAAAATGATTTTCTTATTGAATAAATCTGCTTCATTTTGCAGTATTGCATGGATATATAAAAGATATTAAAGTATAACCAGTTTTCTTTTTAAAACATGTAATGTTTATTTTTCATGATCAGTCAGAAAAAAGTCACTAATAATAAAAAAAATCTTATATGCTATATGGTGTAAATCTATATTTTTGAATAAATTGTAACGGGTAAAATAACTTACTTTGAATAGCGGATGTTTTAGTTTGTGATTAGTTAGCAGTAAGAAAAGGTCATTTATCATTTAAAAAAAGAACGCACAGTTTCTGCAATATCATTTGACAAAAAAATAATATTTGTGGCGTTTGAGTTGTTCTATTATGGCGTAAGAGTAATACACTTTCTCTTTTCTCGATACAAATACGGCTGAATTTTGATGGTAACAAGTCACTAATGCGTCACTGTCTGTTTTATATGATAACCCATAGATGTGTATTTACTGGATCTTGTATTTACTTATTCCATCTTATAGTTTAAATAATATCAAGTAACACTGGAAATTTAGATGCTGAAATTTCTTGTTTAAATATTGTTTTGTGGGTTCAAAAAGACAAAATAGAATGAATATAGTCTAAATGTTTTGATAAAAACAATCAAAACGAGAACGCTCTTTTTAGGTCCTCCTTTGAGCTTGTTCTGATTACTGACTATTTTATTCCGACGTTATTTGCTTGGTTATCTTATATGTCAGAACTCTGGCAGTCGAGATTAAATCGTTAATCATCTGGGGGTTTTAGATTCGGCAATTGTTGGGGGCCCCAAAAACGTTTTTTTTCTAGGAAACCGTAAAGATGAGTCAGCTTCACGATCTTTTCCGCACAATTAATCACAAATCCTACTAATTCTGCTAGTTTTTGTATATTAGTTGCATATACGTCGACTGGCTCAATCGTACACATAATCCTCCGAGCTTCACATACGTAGACAAACTATCTACATTTACTCAATCCTTTTCGCTTAATTGGGGGTATAGGGTAAAAGCGTCTCCTTTTAAAAAAAGGGGTAACATCGTGTAACGTTTGACATACATTACAGAATTGCAATCAGCTTGACTTTCTGTGTCTGTATGATGGCAATTGCCAGTCAGCATACGTTACAGAATTGCAATCAGCTTGACTTTCTGTGTCTGTATGATGGCAATTGCCAGTCAGCATACGTTACAGAATTGCAATCAGCTTGACTTTCTGTGTCTGTATGATGGCAATTGGCTGTCAGCATACGTTACAGAATTGCAATCAGCTTGACTTTCTGTGTCTGTATGATGGCAATTGCCAGTCAGCATACGTTACAGAATTGCAATCAGCTTGACTTTCTGTGTCTGTATGATGGCAATTGGCTGTCAGCATACGTTACAGAATTGCAATCAGCTTGACTTTCTGTGTCTGTATGATGGCAATTGCTTGTCAACACACAACATATTAACCGTTGTTTCTGACAAAGCAGAGTCAGAATCACGCTTATAAAGCCATTTCCTTGCTGGAACATGATATTTAAAAAATCAGAAATCGAAGCTTTATTTACACACAAAATTCAGATTATGCCATTGTTTTTAACATTTGCAACAGTAGCTTAACTTAAATAACTGTAACGTGTTAACTCATAATTCGATTCGGCTCCAATCTTGATAGGCGCCCTCTGAAGTTTTTTACTTTGTAAAAATCGTACGGGCCAAAATACTCGGAATCCGGGGTTCCGAATCGCATGACCGGTAGTGAATAGTTATATCTCTATGCTGATGAGCCCCGATTATAAAGGACGAAACGTATACTACATAGATAATAAACAAAACCAATATTATATATATATATATATATATATATATATATATATATATATATATATATATATATGTATAGTAAGTAAGCTATGAAAATATATTTATGACAATTAAGCTACACAGAGGCTCCCCCGGGGATGAAACGCGGAGCCTTTGTATAGCTTAATTGCCATAAATATATTTTCATAGCCTGAAGATTACCCCGGGGATGAAACGCGGGAGCCTCTGTGTAGCTTAATTGCCATAAATATATTTTTATAGCTTACTAGCTAGCTCTACTCACGTATTGAGCACTGTTGAAGTAAATACTGAAAATTGAACCATAAAAGATGGTATCTCCTTAACACATTTTATGTGGATACACAAACTATTATATATATATATATTTAATAGAAAATGGCCAGTATACTGAAATTATATGCCCTTAATTGTATTAAGATGAAAATTCATATACACCAAATGTACAAAAGCAAGGAAATTCCCAAATGTTTACACTTTTATTGTCATTAAGGGTATGCGAGCACAACAGGGCTATGTATTTTACTGGTAGGAATTCTTCTTCAGCGCACATCACACACTTCATCCACTCTTGTGCTCGCATACCCTTAATGACAATAAAAGTGTAAAAATCTAGGTTCACATATAATCTACCTTAATGAGAGAGTTTTATTGCAGACATCCGATAAAACATTCAACTTTTATAAAACAACGAAATACTTTATAAATCAATTCTTGGATTCGCAAAAAGAAAAAAAATGGACGTTTATTTCAAGTTGTAAAAGTCTTCACGTGCTTTTTTATTTCTAATTATAATTCATTGTATTGCCCTTTCGATTCTTATTTATTTGAAAAGACAAATGTCATTTGAACAATGTGGGAATGGCATTCAATTATATTTAAAGTTTTTCAGGGATAAAACTTTATTTTTTTATTATTGAACGGCGATTGTCATCGATTTTATCATGAAGATGGAAACAGAAACAAAGTTGGGTCTCATTAAAGTTTCAAAAGCTATAAACAGACGTCTTTTTCTTTCTTTTTTCAGTATTTTCTCTTTTTTTCCGTTGATAGGTCAAAAGTTATTTCTCTCGAAACACCCCCTTCAAACTATGCTATATTAAACTTAGCATATTAGCGGTTGAACTTGTTGAACGAAATCTATATTGGTTTTCACAAAGTTGATTGTTTTTGCTGAGCTAGTTGACACTTGCTTCATTTATCGCAGATTTAAACATAATAATTGATCGCTCCGTACTAAGAGGCAGAAAAGTGATCAATAGCATTCTAAATACTGGGTAGATCAACAAAGTTTTTCAAGGTGATGTGAATCAATTCTCCTTTACAGCAACGGCTATTTTAGTATGCTTGAATAAGAGAAAGTTCTGATAGTAGATTTCTAGGTACAATGATTAGAATGTAGTGAAGACCAGTTGAATTTCTGGTATTGCGGTTCCAAGTAAGTTTAGAAACGCGTCTCAGGCCGCTGTATGTCTATCAGTAAAAGTAATGTCAGTCATAGAAGAAGATTCCTGATCACAAAGGGTCATATTTGTAGTCAAGCTATTTTCTGACGGTCTTCACATTGTCAAAAAGAATTTCTTCTTCTACTCAACGTTGCTTTCCAGCAACCAGGCTGAGAGCGGTTTACATGACTCGAACCTTTTTCTCTTCTTTTCGTAAAGATGTTTTGCCAGCCAATCAAAAGAATTCTGTTGTTTATAAATTCCTGTGTCAGTGTGGAGCTGACTCCGTTGGCAAGACATCCCAAAGGTTAGAAATTAGAATATCCCAATACATACCACGTGATATTCTTTTACACAAGGTTTTGAGATCATCCGGGAACTTTAAAGCACAAGAATCAACCATCGGTAATCACCTGGTTAGTACAAATAGTTGTTCAGAGGAGTATTCCAATGGGTGGTTTTCTGTTTTACACAGTGCCAGGTCGAACTATCAATCTCAATATTATTGAGGCGTTAGTTACTAACAATTATTGACCGAGCCTGTGTAGACAACATATTTTGAAGCATCAGTTGACGATCTTTAATGATTCAAATCCATCATAACTTTGAGAGATTTACGTTACTTAAACAATTCCCCCCCCTCTTATCTCATTCGATTTCCTTAGTTTTTAATTCATCATTCTGACGTTTCCTCTTAGAGAGTCAAATTATAAGGCCTTAAGGAAAATTTTAGCAATTTTCTTTCTTTTCCACCCGCCCGTTTCATTGATTAAAAATGCTTTCTTTTGAAATATATATATATATATATATATATATATATATATATATATATATATATATATATATATATATATATATATATATATATTTCGGCAGCAAGTCATTTATTATACACGCGTCGTTGAAGATGCACCCCCCTCACACACACACACAAACACACACATATATATATATATATATATATATATATATATATATATATATAGCACATACTATGTATGTTTGTTCCACCGCTGAAGTTTGGAGATGTTTTTCTGAAACACAGAATATTCTAGAGATTATTTCGTTTCAATCTAACGAATTTTGTTTTAAATCTGACAAAAGTGTCGTATATGTTCTGATACTACGTTTCATATGTCTGTCTTTAGTTTGTGCAGGAAACATCAATCTAGACTGGTGCATTTTTATACCAATCCAGTGCACCTTTCTGAGATGTGTTTTCCCCACAATAACATTTTTATGTACCAAAATAAATGAATATATATATATATATATATATATATATATATATATATATATATATATATATATATATATATATATATATATATATTTTTGATTGGATGAACTTAGGAAGTGAGAAACGTTTAAATAATGTGCCATGTTTTTATTTCCCCTCAATTCTTTTTAATCTTTAATTTTAATTTTAATTTTTATTTCAGCGTTAACTATCATCATTTAGAAATAGTCCATAAATGCAAATTATTTTAACCCGTCTCACCTAATTTTCGTGATATTTCAAACCGCTGACTCCTTATCCCTTATATTCTCTTGGTTTGCAACGCTTAGGTTTAAAAAAACCTTTTCTCAGATTTGGCATGCTAAAGTTGTACACGTCATTTTAACTACATTTATAGGATGGATGGAATTGAAGAATATCTATTCCTTTTTATGAACTAATAATATCTTAGTGCAATACGAATATAAAATATTATTAAAAATATAAAATCATTGTTATTTAAAATATAACATATTACTAAAAAAGACCGTATTTTCCAGCAAAATAGTGCAAAAAAATGTGTTGTACTCTCGCCAGTAAACAGTGTAAAAAATGTATTGATTTACCATAACTATCTTTGCGCGTGTTTAACTATTACTTTATTTTGTATATCTTATTTTTAATCGATACATAAAAACTAACATCGCGGTGTTTTATTTCATGTTTGTTGTTGTAGCCTTACCGAAATTTAGTGCTGCCTTATCGTTTGAGTCTGTCGTTGTAGCCTTACCGAACTCCACTTCTGTGCTGTACTGTCGTTTGAGTTCGTCCAATTCTATGGAATCATCTAAGTGCATAAAATAACACAAAATAAATATTTGACGACTTGGAAGCATATCTATTTTTTAACACTTTAAAGGACACAACGTGTAATGGCTTAAGCTGATGGCGTATGTTTTTTTTTGATCGCATCATAAATATCTATCAATATTTCTTAAACTATACTTTTATAAAACGAACATTACTTCATACTCAATTTAGAGCTTGTTTATGGCAGGACTTAGGGTTTCAGTCATATAAGTAATGAAAGTTGGGTCGAAAAATAAAAATTTATTCACGTATCCCATGTGTCATTGTATGTATGTATGTATGTATGTATGTATGTATGTATGTATGTATGTATGTGTGTATTATGTATGTATATATGTATGTATGTGATTATGTTTGTATGTATTGAAAGTAACTTCATGAGATTTAAGTTTTTCTATATATAACCAGAGCAAAAATAAAAATAATAATTGCATATAGCAATATATACCTATATATACGCGCATAAACATGTTACATACACATAAATACATATATATATATATATATATATATATATATATATATATATATATATATACACGCATAAATACACACATATATACATATATATGATAGATAATTTACAATTTAATTATTATATATAACAGATAGTAAATGATAAAATTACGAATAAGACAGGTTAAAATGAATAAGAGGAACATAAAAGGAAGCAAAGTATTCTTGCTATAAATACAACAAGTAAAAAACATTAATTTATAAATTGCCTTTCTTTACTCTGGATAAGAAAGGAGATACACATGATTAAAATACATTCTCTAAAATAAAACAATAAGGTACCTGTACTTTAATAGAGAAAGCGTGAACTCCTACACTACACAACCACACCTGTTTACTTTATCTGAATGAAAAATTAGTCATTATTACGTTCTCTGAAATTAATAAACTACTGAATCAAAGAGATGAAATAAGTATTAGCAGAAGACACTTCAAACAGTTAAAACTAAATAAATATTGTAGCAACCCAGTGAATTTACCATAAAACTCTATTGAGTAACCTAAAGAACCTACTATTTAATAGTACAAACTTTCCTAGCTAAGTATAACACTAATATAACTTTGATTTAAGTAAAGATGAACTACTAAATCAAAGAGATTAAATAAGTATTAGCTATAGACACTTCAAAAAGTCCAAACTAGATAAATATTGTAGCAATCTAGTAAATTAACCATCACACTGTATAAAGTACCCCTCATAAATCATACTATTTAATATTACAAACTTTCCTAGCTAACTATAAAACTAATAGAACTTTGAACAATTGATTTAAGTATTCAGATATCTTTTAACATAAAAAATTGTGATTCGTGATGTGGTTGTTCAATATAGTCAATTGAGCAAGTTTATATCTAATTTTAACAAATCGAAAAGTAAATTGCTATAACAATATCTGCCTCACTACCACTATTTTATACGTTGAATTAGGGTGAATTTATAATTTTTCATTAAATGTGTGTACATGCTCCTTCATGCATGTAAACGATATATCTAGTTTAGAAGTACTTGTAATGAGATTTGACAGTAATCTCTCTGTTTCTAATATCTTCAATACGGATTCACAGAATCTTGTTTTTCCATGAGTTTGTTTGTGTGGGTCTCTAATTATCGATAAGTTAAACTTTGAAAACTATATCTTTGTTTTTATTAGTTTGGTTTAATAATATGTATTAAATTCTCAGGTTTAGTAATTACTAGTAAAACTTTCTTCTTATGTAATTTATTAAACCCTGGTTAATTAGAGTAGAGATATAACTAATTGAGTCAATACATGATTTAGATTGTTGTACAATTCGGGTTAACATAAGTATATTTCTCATTTTATTAGCGTGTCCCAATAATAATAAGTATTAAATTATCAGGTTTAGTAATTACTAGTAACACTTTCTTCTTAGGTAATTTATTAAACCCCGATACATTACAGTAGATAAATAACTGTAATTGAGTCAATACATGATTTAGATTGTTGTCTAATTTGGATTATCAGATATATTTCTAAATAGGTTTAGTAATTACCGCTTTAGTATTTTAATTCGATAATTTATTAAACTTCAGTTAAGTGCAATAGATTGCTCTAATTGAGTAAATAGATGATTTGCGATTCGGGATGACTTGGGATGCTTTACAATTTGAGATTAAAAAAATATATTTTTTGGTTTATTAGATTGGTTCAATAATAAGTATTAAATTGATGGATGTAATAATTATCGATGTAACTTTCTAATTATCTGGTTTGAGTATAAATTAATTTAGTTAACACTAGTTAACTACAGTAAATTGTAAATTTAAATTAAGTAAATAGAGGGTTTAGAAAATTGTACGATTTAAAAAAAAGATGGATAAATTTCTTCTGTTTTTGTAATAATATTATAGTATCCAAATTAATTATATGGAACTTGTTAATGCAGAAGTATTAGTGCATGTAAACTGAGTAAGTTTGTTTGCGAACTATTAGTGTAAACTGTGTATGTGAATATTTAAGACAAGGTGATATGGTCGCGTTATTTCAACCATATCGAGACAATAGAAGTGTGTATGTATATGTAAGCTGTTCTCGCTTGTTGCTAAGTCAGCATTTATGTGTTTGAGTATACGTTAGGTCCGTGCGTGTGTATGTACGAGTGATAAGAAATGTTTGTGCGAATATGCAGATGGATCATGACTTGTAAGCGTTTACGTCTTCAGAAAAAGTGAAGATTTTGAAATAATTTTATTTTGAAGGCACACATATGGGAAAAGGAAAAGAAGATCCGATTGGACCATATGAGAAGACTTTAAGTGACATTGAAATATGACAAGTTGGTGACACATTCTTCTTTATTTCTTATTCTTTTGTCTACCACAGCATTTCATTTTCATGAATTATCGTGTACCTTACACCATATATATATATATATATATATATATATATATATATATATATATATATATATATATATATATATATATATATCATTATTACGCATATGTGCCAGTTACACGTAAAATTCTCAAATGCGTATATGTGTGGGGGTAATTATAAAATATTCTACGTGCAAAAAATCTTTAACGTCGCCCTTGCTACAGTAGTTAGGACCTTAGAAAAAACGTCGGTTGTATTACTTTTTGTTGGTAGTCGATAAGGCTAGCAACAAACATAAATATAACTGACGTTCTCTAAAGTTTCTGTCGGATACCTTCAGTTATTGTCGAAGAAGCCAGCCCTGAGCGATGTACGACTAGTACAGAAATACTGATTAATTAGTGTAATGTTTATTAAAATTGTATTAAGCCTTACTTTGTATTAAGAACTTTTGTAAAAATAATGTTAAGTTCATATATATATATATATATATACACATATATATATATACATTATACATATTTATATATAGTATTTCAGATTAAAAGAAATGAAATACAATTAAAACAACAATATATCAATGTGTATTGCGTGTTTCAAAAGTATATATATATATATCCAAATATACCAGTGAAGCATGCAAATACATGTATATGCGTATAGAAATCCATATATACTTATATATTTAACGATTCGAAAAGTATAAAATAATGATTATGTACTCACCTAAATCAATTAAATTGAAAGCTTCTCTAATAAAAATACAGTTAAATCTTTATTTTTATAATAAATTCATTTTCATTTGCCAGTTCCTTGTCTAGTAAATTGTACACTAATTAAGAAAACTGAAACAAAATGCAGGAACGGGAAAATGAATGATAAAAAAAAAAATTTAACTAATTTTTTTAGATTATAAAATATACCTCATAACAAGAAAATAAAAAAATAAAAAAATACTAATATTGACATTTACACTAATAAAATTATAGATGACAATATATTCGAAACGAAAAAAATATTTTGATTTACAATCCATCTCTGTTTCTGCCGAAAAGCTCTTACCGGTAGGTGTCTTCATATACATATTTGAATTAAGCTTGAACACACATCTGAAGAATAGAAATTTTCCTCAGCAAATATCATATTATACGGGTCTTCCATCATACAAAACAGGCGCAAGAAAGACTGTAATATATATATATATATATATATATATATATATATTATCAATAAAAAAATAAAAAAGGTTGAAACGGCAAAACACATTTCATCGTTATATATCTTAATTTGTTTCAGTTATTATTTATCCGTAACACTTCTGCATTGTATTGCTTTCTATAACAACCTTTATATACACACACCAAGCAATGCTTCAAGCAAGTTACATTATCAGCTTATAATAATTTATATTTTAAATAAGTCAATCAATTTTAGACATTTTATTCACTTGTGCTAATGGGTAACATTTTAGTCTCTATTTTTCGAGAGACGATTTCGAACCCGGATGCGCTTGATAACTATTTCTGGAATGTGTCTTATTAAATTATTGACATCTTATCCTCAAGATGAAAACAAATATGAGATGTGTTTGTCTGTCTGTTTTCTTTCTTCCTTTAAGTTATCAATATATTGTAATCATATTTTAATAAAGAGTTTTAATACATTAATTCATAATCTAGGTCATAATCATAAACATGGTAGTTTGAAAAAAGTGTTTTCGTAAGTTTTTGTTTAATATTAGTTACTTATATATTAGTTACTTAGATAGACTTTTCTCGAATTTTTGGTTTCATATGAGTTGCTTATATATTAGTTACTTAGATATACTTTAATCGCATTTTTGGTTTAATATTAGTTACTTATATATTAGTTACTTAGATATACTTTACTTGCATTTTTGGTTTAATATTAGTTACTTATATATTAGTTAGTTAGATATACTTTACTCGCATTTTATGTTTAATATGAGTTACTTATATATTAGTTACTTAGATATACTTTACTCGCATTTTTGGTTTAATATTAGTTACTTATATATTAGTTACTTAGATATACTTTACTTGCATTTTTGGTTTCATATGAGTTACTTATATATTAGTTACTTAGATATACTTTACTTGCATTTTTGGTTTAATATTAGTTACTTATATATTAGTTACTTAGATATACTTTACTTGCATTTTATGTTTAATATGAGTTACTTATATATTAGTTACTTAGATATACTTTACTTGCATTTTTGGTTTAATATTAGTTACTTATATATTAGTTACTTAGATATACTTTACTTGCATTTTATGTTTAATATGAGTTACTTATATATTAGTTACTTAGATATACTTTACTCGCATTTTTGGTTTAATATTAGTTACTTATATATTAGTTACTTAGATATACTTTACTTGCATTTTTGGTTTAATATGAGTTACTTATATATTAGTTACTTAGATATACTTTACTCGCATTTTTGGTTTCATATGAGTTACTTATATATTAGTTACTTAGATATACTTTACTCGCATTTTTGGTTTCATATGAGTTACTTATATATTAGTTACTTAGATATACTTTACTCGCATTTTTGGTTTCATATGAGTTACTTATATATTAGTCACTTAGATATACTTTACTTGTATTTATTGTTTCATATGAGTTACTTATATATTAGTTACTTAGATATACTTTATTCAGATTTTTTGTTTAATATTAGTTACTTATATATTAGTTACTTATATATGCTTTACTCGCATTTTTTGTTTCATATGAGTTACTTATATATTAGTTACTTAGATATACTTGACTTGCATTTAAGTTAGTAGTAATGTTCTGCTGATAAAACTTCCAAATATTTCATGCTCTTAATTTAACAAACTTTAATTCATCAGCCCAACTTGCTAACGATTAAACTAAATTTAAAAATCACAGTTTTTATTGTACAGATTTCTTTACCGATAGGCATAATATTTGGGATCAAAATAGCGTTCATGAATTATAACAATAAATTGATAACTGAGATAAAAAAAAACTGTTTTATTTTAAAATTCATTTCGTAGACCATTTTCTTTTACTAAGCGTAACTAAACTTCCATTTTCTTTTTATTCTAGTAATATTTTCCCGGCTTAAACAAAATTAAAATTAAAAACCAGCCTAAAAAGAAAAAAAAAACTCTATTGAGTAAAAATGAAACATATATTTAATGGGGGGAAAATCGTATTAGAATTACTTTCTCAGAGGTATATTTATAAAAATTAAATTGTACAAAGTTACAATAAAATCAAATGAAAATAAAATAAAAATAAATATTAGACAAACAAGAAATCCAAGTTTAAAAACCGTATGAGAGAAAATCTAGAAACAAAAATAACCACATTTGTTATCAAATAACATAACATAAGGATATTGATCTAAAAGGAAAAGGAAAGAAGAAACGATGATGACAAAAGAAAAGAAAGGAAAAGAATAATACTATTTAACTTTATATATATAGGTGAAAACATATAGGTTAGCGAATAGAATATGGGTGTGTGAGATTTGGTTGCATCTGTAATTCAATGCACTGTTAGTTTGACAGGTTGTGATTGAGAAAATCCGATAGTGCCTTCGTAAAGGAGCCCTCTATACATTGTGAAATACGCGTAAAAGTAACTATAAGCTATAAAAGTAGAACAACATAGGATTATTTTGTTAAAGGTTTACTTACGTCCCGGTCTGCTGGAGTAAATGCCTTGCAAAATAACTAGATAATCAACTGCAGCAAACATACTGCTTATGTGAAACATAACGATAAGAAAGAAACGACAGGCATAACCATTTGAAGTACATTGCATATATTCATATTTTGAACCTCCTTAATAAGACAATAGCTACGTGACACATAACGATTAGAAGCAACGTAAAAATTAACCATTTGAAGTACATTGCATATATTCATATTTTTAACCTCCTTAAGAAGACAATGGCTACGTGACACATAACGATTAGAAGCAACGTAAACATACCCATTTGAAGTACATTGCATATATTCATATTTTGAACATCCTTAAAAAGATAATGGCTATGTGACACATAATGATAAGAAGCAATGTCAAACATAGCCATTTGAAGTACATTGCATATATTCATATTTTGAACCTCCTTAAGAAGACAATGGCTACGGGACACATAACGATAAGAAGCAATGTGAAACATAACCATTTGAAGTACATTGCATATATTTATATTTTGAACTTCCTTAAGAAGACAATGGCTACGTGACACATAACGATTAGAAGCAACGTCAAACACAACCATTTGAAGTACATTGCATATATTCATATTTTGAACTTCTTTATCAGAAAATTGCTACGTGAAACATAACGATAAGAAGCAACGTAAAACATCACCATTTGAAGTACATTGCATATATTCATATTTTGAACCTCATTAAGAAGACAATGGCTACGTGACACATAACGATAAGAAGCAAAACCAAACATCACTATTTGAAGTACATTGCATATATTCATAGTTTGAACTTCTTTAAGAAGACAATGGTTACGTGACACATAACGATAAGAAGCAATGTGAAACATAACCATTTGAAGTACATTGCATATATTTATATTTTGAACTTCCTTAAGAAGACAATGCCTATATGACACATAACGATAAGAAGCAATGTCAAAGATAACCATCTCAAGTATATTGCATACATAAATATTTTGTACCTCCTTAAGAAGACAATGGCTACGCGACACATAACGTTAAGAAGCAATGTGAAACATAACCATTTGAAGTACATTGCATATGTTCATATTTTGTTACCTTCTTAAGAAGACAATGGCTACGTGACACATAACGATAAAAAGCAGCGTCAAACATAACCATTTAAAGTACATTGCATATATTCATATTTTGAACCTCCTTAAAAAGATAATGGCTACGTTACACATAACGATAAGAAGCAACGTCAAACATAACCATTGTAAGTACATCGCATATATTCATATTTTTAACCTCCTTAAGAAGACAATGGCTACGTGACACATAACGATAAGAAGAAAAACCAAACATAACCATTTGAAGTACATTACATAGATAAATATTTTGTACCTACTTAATAAGACAATGGCTACGTAACACATAACGATAAGAAGCAACGTTAAACATATCCATTTGAAGTACATTGCATATATTCATATTTTTAACTTCTTTAAGAAGACAATGGCTACGTGACACAACGATAACAAGCAACGTCAAAGATAACCATTTGAAGTACATTGCATATATTCATATTTTGAACCTTCTTAAGAAGATAATGGCTACGTGACACATAACGATAAGAAATAACGTCAAACATAACCATTTAAAGTACATTGCATATATTCATAGTTTGAACTTCCTTAAGAAGACAATGCCTACGTTACACATAACGATCAGAAGCAATGTCAAACATAATCATTTGAAGTACATCGCATATATTCATATTTTGAACCTCTTGAAGAAGACAATGGTTACGTGACACATAACGATAAGAAGCAACGTCAACCATAACCATTTGAAGTACATTGCATATATTCATATTGAGAACTTCTTTAAAAAGACAATTCCTACGTGACACATAACGATAAGAAGCAACGTCAACCATAACCATTTTAAGTACATCACATACATAAATACTTTGAACCTCTTTAAGAAGACAATGGTTATGCGACACATTACGATAAGGAGCAACGTCAGACATAACCATTTAGAGTACATTACATGCACTAATATTTGGAACCTCCTTAAGGAGTCAATAGCTACGTGATACATAACGATAAGAAGAAACGTCAGGTGTAACGATTTAAAGTACATTACATACATTCAGCAGACAATGGCTATGTAACACATAACAATAGGAGGCAACGTCAGGCATAACCATTTAAAGTACATTACATTTGGAAAACACTGGTAAAGAAATGAAGGGCAGCTACGTTATGTATTTAAATTTTAGAACAGAAAATAACGAAATGAGATAACAACGATTTAAACTTAAAATATAGTTGATCCATCTTAAATTTGGGTTTCTAATTCTTTAACTACGAATTGTTTGTAGACAGCGGGTTTAACCTCCACTACATGCCAACAACTTACATTACGTTTTTCTTCACTAAGATGTATTTGATACCTGAAATCTACATTGAAATCCTTCCTGTATCATCTAACTAAATACACCAGCCGGCTATTTACTTTTCATGTAAGATCACATTTGACCCGTCATTTTATAACCCGCAAAATATACGAAATAGTCACACATGGCAAATCATATACAGACTTAAAATTTAAAATTATACTAGTGCAATTCTATGATAGT
>OY744537.1:54675507-54693007 GCA_963556195.1 Sepiola atlantica | reverse complement strand
AAATATTAAGTAACGGAGAGTGAGAATGTGCGTACATGTTTATCCATCTTCTTCCATCTATCTTTATAATTGCTCTATCTCGTATATTGAGCTTGAACTATTTCACTATAGGTTCTATCTCCTAAAAGTATACTTTTAGTTTCATATTTTATATACATATATATATATATATGTATATATATACACATGTATATATATATACATACACACACGAACACACACACACACATATATATATATATATATATATATATATATATATATATATATATATATATATATATATATATATATATATATACCTTCTTTGTAAACCGGCGGTACGAATGTTCTACTTATTTTTCTGTACCAAAATAATATATATATATATATATATATATATATATATATATATATATATATATATATATATATATATATAATCCATGTAAAGTAAACATCTAGGATAGGAATCCAAAAGAATTTTTAACGGGCTCATAAAAAGTGCTCAATATAAAATAGAGCTTCTATGTATATTATTATTTTTATTCATACAGACATGTACAATATCTGCGACAATAGAATGTCGATGTTATCGATCTACATCTGTTTAAAAACTGATCATATTTAGAGAAGAATAAAATGGTGGAGAAAAAAAGGGGAAGGAAAAGAAGGAGGGAAAATTAAAATTTGGAAAGTCACGTGGTCAGACTTGAGACCGTGGAAAATCAAAAATAATCTGTCGTGGCAAAAACATTTTTTTCGGCTATGAATGATTTTTATGCCGCATGTGTGTCTTCAGTAACAGTTTCCTAGTTGTATGTCGTCTCATTATGGCATTTTCTTTCTAGCTTTTCAATATGTATCGTACCGTTTAGCTGCACGCATTCGTCTCCTGAATAAAATAAAGTCAATAAGGAATTCGGCTATTCGTTCTCTTTTTCATGGCTTCGGTCTCTGCTTGAATACATCCGTAATTTAAAGATTACGCCAATTGTATTCATAATAATTTTATAACTTATTCTTCTTTTCTGCAAAGAAGAATCGACCTAAAATTGAGTTTTAGAAGCAAATCTAGCGAAAGTGATGAAAACTATTCAAAGTAAGCTGTTATGGATACAATACGTACACTTAGTTTTACTTTACTTTTAAGATAAAATAAAATTAAAAAATATGCAGCACGTGAATAAATGAATCACTTGTTTTGGTGAAAATAACAATTGAACATAATGCGCAAAGCGGTGGAAAACGGTGTAGAATATTAGATAGAATTTCGTCAGACGTATCTGTGGTGTTCTTCAATCTCTACAATGGGTCAACTTCGTTGTAAGAATCGACTGATCAGAATTATATGGTCGCAGTGATGATGTAGCACTCGAAGGTTCTATCTCTTTCTCTTTAGACAGATAGGAATGAAGATAACTGAGTTTCAGGTTATGTATGTGTAATGTAAGTTGGGTGTTCTTTAATTCCCACCACGTGATCACCTTGTTTACAGAATAATCTTTTCCGGTTTCTATAGCCGCATTCGTGAGGTTCCCATCTTCTCTTCTGTCGTTGTTTTCCTCTTATCAGTAAAGACATTCATAAACGTTATTAATGCAGAAACATCGATGAAATATCTTTCGGGTTTTCTACTTCCTCCGTAGCATACATGTATATACATAAAAAAATCCAACTTGATCCCCCCATAGATGGTAGTAGCTACCAATACCCAATTGTCTATCTCTTTTGGCTCACTCGAAAGAGAGAAATATTCCTGTTCATTCGGAGTGAACCGGTTCAATATAACCTAGTTTCCCCATGACGATATTTTTGTGCATGGCTTCTTCGCTTTTTACACTATATCGTTTCGCTTGGCTTAACACATTGGTTTTCATAAGAACACCAAATAATTCACATAAAATGAGCAACGCGACTGATTTGACCACTTTCTTTATTTTTTTCCTTTTTCTTCGCTCATTGCATCCATACATCCATATTTGAAACATTACGAAAAATGTATTCTCATAAATGTTCCAGAAATGAACAAAAAACAAACAAAACAATTCCAAAATAGATTTAAGAAATACATTTAACTTTACATAATAACTTTTCAGGTCAAAATATTTAAAAATAATATTGGCGTCTTAAGAGGTATGTCATTTGGGCATGAATTAATCTATGAGTTGTCCATAAAAAATCGCTGTTTAATAAAATTTTTAAAAAGCTAAGAATATACGGAAAGCATTATATATACATATATATATATATATATATATATATATATATATATATATATATTTATTTATTTATTTATGTATATATATATACATATATATAGTAACAGATAGTACACTCTTCACTATACATTTTTGTATTGTCGAGGTATCCTTATCCCTAAACTTTCTCTTGATGGTACGAAAGGTACTTTAGTGCTTTCATTTCCATGTAAACCCGTTTTTATATAAATGTTAAAGGTTTCAAAGTGTGGCCGGTAGAACTTGGCTAGTTCTGCTTGGAGAGCCAGAGCATTTGGACTGTATTGTCTTCAGATCACCGAAACAGTCGCTCTGGTAGTCAACTGACGAGCCCTCACTACTCAACATGACAGCTAGTACTATCTTCAATATATATACATACACATATATATATATATATATATATATATATATATATATATATATATATATATATATATATGTATATATGATTATTTTTTATTTACACCGACATTCAAACAAAATCTGCGACACTGGCATGTCGATGTTATCGATCAACAGCTATTATAAACTGAGATCTCATCAGGCAAAGTTAGAATCCGATTTTAACCTTAGATCATATTTGGAAAGATACCAGATTTTGTACATGTCTGTGTAAATAAAAATAACCCTATATAAAAGCTTTATTTGATATTGAGCACTTTTTATGAACCCGGTTAAAATTCTTTGGATTACTACCCTGTGGCTGTTTTTCCTGGATTATATATATATATATATATATATATATATATATATGAAGGAAAACGGAAAGTTTTCGTAGAATTTTTCAAGATGACTGATTTTAAAAGTATTATAGTGATGAATTCGTAGATACGGGGTGCGTCTATGACGTAAAAAGAGTATTTAAATTCAATATATGTTGTGTATTAATGAAGTATAATAAATGTTGTTTTACTTTTTATTTTTAAGTATCGTGTACAAATATTTGTTAAGAATGTAGTTTGAAATACCAAGTCTGTTAAATTTCAGTTCTGATTGTTTATTATTTGTTTTCTGATTAAATGCGATCAATTGTAAAAGCCGTTACGTTGGGAAATAATGTCAGAGTTTATAATTGGTACTGATTCAAAAAGTCAGTTTCAACGTCTATGTCTCGCGTCGAAAAATAGAATAAAACAGTATTTCTACATCATAGACGCACCACACATTTTAAAATGTTGCCTTTTATGTTTTTATTAAAATCAGTCATATTAGAAGTCTTTGAACTACCAGTCGTCATTCCAATGATTGTATCACTGTTAACACGAGTTATATCCCTGGAATCTGAATTCCATTCTCTTGTGAATCACCCTATGCCTTTATAAGTAAGTTTTTTTTTACTGATAACGGTCGATGACCTTCTCCAGAACGCTTTACAAATAAGCTTGTTCAATATTTTAGTATTTTCCATTCATTTCGAGTTAAAATCTGAATAATGCTATATTTCCTCGAACTTTCAATCCTCATATATTCTTCGCAGTCACTTTCCTTAGTTCAAACCGGTGTTTGTACCACGATGTAATGTTATAATAATAATAATAATAATAATAATAATAATAATAATAATAATAATAATAATAATAATAATAATGATGATTATTATTAAAATTATTATAAGTATTAGTAGTCGCAGTAGTAGTAGGAGATATATTATTATTCTATATTTTAGAAATAACCATTTACTAAATATTACCCGCATAAATGAAAAACTAACCCAAAAACAGTTCATATATATATATATATATATATATATATATATATATATATATATACACAAATAAATATTTAATTTTTTCTACTTACATACGCCGGCATTTCAAGTTTAAGCTTTCATCAGTGTAAGAATTGACAGTAATGTATATATATATATATATATATATATATATATATATTTTACAAATGGTATATATTTTTTAAACGTATAGTCCTTATAATATATTAAATGTTTCCAATTTTAAGCTCAATGAAGTTGTAGTGATAAATTGAAAGCATATATATCTTAATTTTTCCTTGCACTGACCATAGGAAATCAATCCAAAACCATAATTCTCATATGTTTTTACAATCTTTGTATTTCTGTATTTAGATGAGGAAAGTGCATCTTTTTAGTCGAATCTTGTCAATCATCAAGTAGCATTATATATTGTTGAATTGTGAAAGAACATGTTACGTCAAAAACACAGAAGAGTAAAAAAAAATACGGTGAAATTCTAAATTGAGTCCTGATAAAAGTTTAGCAAATGGAAGTACAAAAATAGATAAAACGATGACAAATTCAAAAAAAATAAAAATAAAATAAAAAATTCGTTCCCAAAGATAACCACATTCAAAAACTCGAATCACCTCCCTTAACAATTGCTTCGCCTTTCACAAGTTCTACTTATGTCTTTTCGCAATCTAACCATGATGCTGTTTGCTTTCCTGAATCGTTTGTTGAGTTTAACATTTAGTGAAAAAAGAAAAGAAGGTTGCCGATCTTTAATTATATATATCTACCGTCTTATGGGTCTCAAGGGTGCAATTATCGATGCTGACATCAGCAAAGGGTGCAACACTCTACCTGTTTGTTAGTCTTCTGTGGGTAGGGTTAGGGTCAAGATTAGTGTTCTACAGGTTGATGGTGAGCCCAAATCTTTCGCATTCTTGGTCAAGGAATAGAAAGAATCTTTTGTATTAGTCACGAGAACCGAAGCATCAACGGACATATTTGCTTGATGAAAACGCCCCAGAGCTTGGTCCTACATAGTTCCGCAGAGTTGAATTATATATCATCAGATCGGATGCACAGGTAGTCGTCGTCATTAGAGTCGAAAGTATCCACCAGGAAAGTATAAACAAATTACAAATAGGGGTTGTTCCAAGATAAAGGAAAGTTTCACCTCGTTGGTAATGGGAAAATGATCCGAAGGAGTCCTATTTTGCTGCTTTAATATTTGAAATTAATTGACGACATCAAATGAAATATTGTCTAGCGAAGTATATTTAATTTTTGTGATGCAAATATCACCCTCGTCACGTTAGGTTATTGTATTCAAGTAGATGGACGGTATTACATGGTGGGTATCACTAGCTTGGTTGTTGCCAACATGCATTATATTCCTCAAAATATCCCGACCAATGTCATATCCAACATCATATTTAACGCACAGACACAAAAACGCGCACAGAAAACTTAATTTATATAGATTGTCTTCTTACATTATGTTACATATGAACTAATTCGGTTGCTCGTAATACTTCGAGGTTATTTTCCTACGTGGGGACCATAATTAAGAATTAGTTGTCGCAATAAAGGACATTATTATGATTGCTTAAAAATTCTTCCGGTGTAGAAGAAACAAGTTGGTAAAAAGTTATTATTAAAAAGGAAGATTGCTTTTTTCATCGACAGAAATTCGGCGGACAGTTTTTATGGAAGTTTTCATCTGGCAATTCAAAAGAAGAAAAAAACGGTATGAAAAAATAAAAATTACAGAAATGTCTATCTATGTACAGCGAGCTAATTCTGTAATGAGACAAAAAAGAAAAAATTAAGAAACTAATGATGAACGACATGAAAAAAGATATGAAAAAAGATATGAAATTAGATATGAAAAAAGATATGAAAAATAGCCAACCAAAAACTAAACTGTGAAAGGATAACGTTTTTAAAGGCAAAAGTGATTATGAATAAAAGAAAGAAAGAATAACGTTTTAAAAAGCTAAAATTATTATGAATAAAAAAAAAGAGGGATAAAGTTTTAAAAGGCCAATATGATCATCAATATAAAAGAAAGAAGAGAAAACAGTTTAAAAGGTAAACATTATTATAAATCAAAAGAAAGAATGGGTAACGTTTTAAAAGGCAAAAATGATTATAAATAAAAGAAAGTAAGGGCAACGTTTTAAAAGGCCAAAATGATTATGAATGAAGGTAAGTAAGGAATACGTTTTAAAAAGCAACAATGAGTATGAATAAAAGAAAGAATAAATAACGTTTTAAAAGGAAAACATGATCATCAATATAAAAGAAAGAAAAGATAACGTTTTAAATGGTAAAAATGATTATAAATCAAAAGAAAAAATGAATAACGTTTTAAAAAGAAAAGTGATAATGAATAAAAGAAAAATGACTACCTTTTACAAGGCCAAAGTGATTATGAATAAAGGAAAAGAAGGGCAACGTTTGAAAAGGCAAAAATTATTATGAATAAAAGTAAGAAAGGACAACGTTTTAAAAGGTAAAAATAATTATGAATAAAAGAAAGGAAATACAACGTTTGAAAAAGCAAAAATGATTATGAATAAAAGAAAGGAAGGACAACGTTTGAAAAGGCAAAAATTATTACGAATAAAAGTAAGAAAGGACAACGTTTTAAAAGGTAAAAATAATTATGAATAAAAGAAAGGAAATACAACGTTTGAAAAAGCAAAAATGATTATGAATAAAAGAAAGGAAGGACAACGTTTGAAAAGGCAAAAATTATTACGAATAAAAGTAAGAAAGGACAACGTTTGGAAATGCAAAAATTATTATGAATAAAAGAAAAGAAGGACAACGTTTGAAAAGGCAAGAATTATTATGAATAAAAGAAAGAAAGGACAACGTTTGAAAAGGCAAAAATTATTATGAATAAAAGAAGGAAAGGACAACGTTTTAAAAGTAAAAAATGATTATGAATAAAAAAAATAATGCACAACGTTTGAAAAGGCAAGAATTATTATGAATAACAGAAAAAAAGGACAAAGTTTTAAAAAGCAAAAATGATTATGAATAAGAGAAAGAATGGACAACGTTTAAAAAGGCAAAAATTATTATGAATGAAAGAATGAACGAACAATGTTTTAAAAGGCAAAAATGTTAATAATAAAAGAAAGAACGGATAACGTTTAAAAAAGCAAAACTGATTATGAATAAAAGAAAAAAAGAATAACGTTTTAAAATAGAAAACATGATTATGAATTAAAGAATGAAAATACAATGTTTTAAAAGGAAAATAATTATGAATGAAAGAAAAGAAGGACAACGTTTTTAAAGCCAAAACTGATTATGAATAAAAGATAGAAAAAACAACGTTTTAAAAGGCAAAAATAGTTATGAATTAAAGAAAAAGGATAATGTTTTAAATAGCAAACATGATTATCAATACAAAAAGAAAAGACCACGTTTTAAAAGGCAAATATGGTTAGAAATAAAAGAAAGAAAGGACAACGTTTTAAACATTATCATCAATATAAAAACTGAAAGGACTACGTTTTAAAAGGCAAAAATTACTATAAATAAAAAAAGATCGGATAACGTTTTAAAAGACAAAAATGATTATGAATAAAAGAAAAAAAGAACCACATTTTAAAAGGGAAACATAATCATCAATATAAATAAAAAGAAAAGAGAACGTTTTCAAAAGCATCAAATAATTATGAATATAAGAAAGAAAGGACAACGTTTGAAAAGGCAAACATGATTATGAATGAAAGAAAGGACAACATTTTAAAAAGCCAAAATTGTTATGAATAAAAGAAAGAAAGGACAACGTTTTAAACGGCCAAACTAATTATGAATAATAGAAAAAAAGGACAACGTTTTAAAAGGTAAATATGATTATAAATAAAAGAACGAACGGATAACGTTTTAAAAAGCAAAAATGATTATGTATGAAAGAAAGAAAGGGCGACGTTTTAAAAGGAAAATAAGATCATGAATGAAAGAAATGACAACGTTTTAAAAGGCAAAAATAATTATGAATTAAAGAAAGGACGGTTAACGTGTTAAAAATCAAAAGTGATTATGAATAAAAGAAAGAAAAGACAACGTTTTACAAGGCAAAAATGATTATGAATAAAATGCAATGAACGGATAACGTTTTAAAAGGCAAACATGATTATGAATAAAAGAAAGAAAGGGCAACGTTTTAAAAGGCAAAAATGATTATGAATAAAAGAAAAAACGGATAACATTTTAAAAGGCAAAATGATTATGAATAAAAGAAAGAAAAGTCAACGTTTTAAAAGGCAAAAATGATTATGAATAAAAGAAAGAAAGGATTACGTTTTAAAAGGCAAACATGATTATGAATAAAAGAAAGAAAGGACAACGTTTTTAAAGGCAAAACTGATTATAAATAAAAAAAAACAGACAACGTTTTAAAAGACAAAAATGATTATGAATAAAAGAAAGAAAGGACAACTTTTATATTGCAAACATGATCATAAATACAAGAAAGAAAGGACAACGTTTAAAAAGGCAAAAAAGATCATAAATAAAAGAAAAAAAGGACAACGTTTTAAAAGGCAACATGATTATAAATGAAAGAAAGAAAGGATAACGTTTTAAAAGGCAAAAGTGATTATGAATACAAGAAAGAAAGGACAACGTTTTACAAGGTAAATATTGTTATGAATGAAAGATAGATAGAACCACGTTTGACAAAGCAAAAATCATCATTACTATAAAAGAATGAAAGGACCAATTTTTAAAAGGCTAAAATATCATCAATATAGAAGAAAGAAAGAACAACATTTTTAAAGGCAAAAATTATCATGAATAAAAGAATCAAAGGACAACGTTTTAAAAGGCAAAAATGATCATAAATAAAGGAATAAATGGACAACGTTTTAAAAGGCAAACATTATCATGAACAAAGAAAGTAAGGATGACGTTTTAAAAGGAACACATGATCATCAATATAAAAAGAAGAAAAGATAACATTTTAAAAGGTAAAAATGATTATACATAAAAAAGAATTGATAACGTTTTAAAAAGAAAAGTGATTATGAATAAAAGAAAGAAAGGGCAACGTTTTAAAATGCAAAAATGATTATGTATAAAAGAAAGAAAGGACAAAGTTTTAAAAGGCAAAACTGATCATGAATAAAAGAAAGAAAGGACAACGTTTAACAAGAAAAATATAGTTATGAATAAAAGAACGAAAAGACAACGTTTTAAAAGGCAAAAATAATTATGTATAAAAGAAAGAAAGGACAACGTTTTAAAAGGCAAAAAAGATCATAAATGAAAGAAAGAAAAGACAACGTTATAAAAAGAAACAATGGTTATGAATTAAAAAAAGGACGGACAACGTTTTAAAAGGGAAGAATGATTATATATAAAAGAAAGAAAGGGCAACGTTTTAAAAGGCAAACATGATTATGAATAAAAGAAAGAAAAAACAACGTTTTAATAGGCAAAAATTATTATGGAAAAAAGAATGGATAACGTTTTAAAAGGCAAAAATGATTATGAATAAAAGAAAGAAAAAACAACGTTTTAATAGGCAAAAATTATTATGAAAAAAAAGAATGGATAACGTTTTAAAAGGCAAAACTGATTATAAATAAAAGAAAAAAAGGACAACGTTTTAAAAGGAAAAACTTATTATGAATAAAATAAGGAAAGGACAACGTTTTACAAGGCAAAAATTATCATCAATATTAAAAAAATAGACAACGTTTTCAAATGCAAAAATAATTATGAATAAAAGAAGGAAAGGACAACGTGTTAAAAGTACAAAATCATTATGAGTAAAAAAAAAAGGAAAACATTTTTAAAAGCAAAAATTGTTATGAACAAAAGAAAGAAAGGACAACGTTTGCAAAGGCTAAAATTATTATAAATAAAAGAAAGAACGGATAACGTTTTGAAAGGAAAAATGATTATGAATAAAAGAAAGAAAGGACAACGTTTTAAAAGGCAAAAATTATTATGAATAAAAGAAAGAAAGGACAACGTTTTACAAGGAAAATATAGTTATCAATAAAAGAAAGAAAGGACAACGTTTGAAAAGGCCAAAATGATTATTAATAAAAGAAAAAAGGAAAACGTTTTTAAAGAAAGAAAGGGCAATGTTTTAAAAGGCAAATATGGTTAGGAATAAAAGAAAGAAAGGATAACGTTTTAAAAGACAAATATGGTTATGAATAAAAGAAAGAAAGGGCAACGCTTTACAAGGCACACATCATCATCAATATAAAAGAAAGAAAGGACAACGTTTTAAAAGGCAAAAATGATTATGAATAAAAGAAAGAAAGGACAACATTTTAAAAGGAAAACATTATTATAAATAAAGGAAAGAACGGATAACGTTTTAGAAGGCAAATATGGTTATGAATAAAAGAAAGAAAGGACAACGTTTTAAAAGGCAAACATGATTATGAATAAACGAAAGAAAGGATAACGACTCGACGGGTATTTCTTTACACTAGACTTGATGACGACCCTGTTTTTGTCGGTTGGGTAGCAGCTTTGTTGTATTTTGTTCAACAGATGGGGTTTTCTATGAGAGAAACTTTTTTCATGGAGGTTCCGTTTTAATTTTAGTACAGATAGGACAGAAAAGTTATTATCTGTTATTGTAGCTCGACTAGTTTTTGCTGTAAATATTTTACAGCAAGGACGTTATTGGAGCTCAGTCGAGCACCTAATATTAACATAATGATACAGTAGAGAGGGGCTAGCAACACCCCTTCTGTGTGAAAGAGGCTTCAGGAAGGAGAAGAGATTATCGTGCACGAGATTGCAAAGTATGCTTCGTACTCTTTCAAGGCAAAAGAGAGTGCGCCGAGGGACGTTTAGATTGACTAAGAAACTCCCCTTTTCAGCGGCTGGTTTAAATAAATATAAATGTAATTGGTGAGTATGTTAGATAGTTTTGTTTGTAGCTGACAATATGTATTACAAATGAACCACAAGCGTCAGAGGTTCTATTTTAATGAAATATAGGGATTATTTGAATGAGACTGTTTTTAAGCGTGAGAAAAGTAGTGAAAATAAATGATAGAAAGTAACGTGATGGAGATGAAAAATACTTTGATTAAGCTAAAACAGTACCGCAGTAGATGCGATGATGGGCAGACGTGTTGAAATGTAGTGACGGTGCAGAGAGACCGAGGGGTAAGTGGCCAGCACTAGCGTATGTCGGCTGTAGAAACGTAGTGATCACACGCGTGTGCGAACCTAGAACTGCTTTATTACGAGGTGCTAGTGGTAATTATGTAACATTGTGGCCGTTCGAGATGGCTGGATAAAAGGAGAGATTTTTTTGCTTGTGGAGTCAATTCTGTTTTGGATAGCACGTTTGTCGTTTAACCCGATTGTGTTGGTTATATTTAGAATCGTGTTGCTGACGTGAGCTGAAAGGTGAGATACTGTAACTACCAATGATAAAAGCGAACGTCTCGTATTGTTGGCGAAGATATGAAAGAGAGAACTGCTACTGCTGCTTATATTAACAGCGAACGTTGCGACTGTTGATGTTTTTGTTGGAAGTGAAAGAAGGATGAATACTTCAGCACCCGTCTGAATACTGAGAGCTCTAGATAATTTACGTGACTGAAATAAGAATTAGTTGATCAAATGCGACTTAAACAAAAATATAGGTTAATATATAGGAAAAATAGGAAATGAATCCGTCTCCCTCTCTTCAAACAAGAACAGTGTTCTTCATATTAATATACTGATATATGTGTAACATTTCGTACTGAGCAAAAGCCAGTATTTTTGTAGATTGTGTAATTTCTCTGCTGTTAGATTGGTGAGTCACATTCGGCATCACAACAATCTATATGTTTGTTGTTGTCGTGGTAGTTTGATTGTTTTATTTATTTGTTTTCGATAGTTAGTAATCAACTAAACAAAAATATCATACGATTTTTTTTACCATTTGTTTTTATTAATATGCACGTATCGATTGGTAGCTATTAGTCATATTCCACTGCAACTAGTGTAAGCTAATGAAGAGTGGCACAAATGAATCGTGGACGAGTCCATTGTGGATGGGACGTCGAGAAAGAAAGAAAGCGACTTGATAACTGTTAAAAGGGAGAAGGTTCCGTAGTGCAAAGAGACTTGAAAGGCGGCGTTTTCAGAAACGCGAAGAGTCGGAGCGCTTGGTGATCGGAGTATCGAAGTACCGGAAGAATGGGAGTTTACCGATGTTTATGGCAGCGATGAAGCTTTATTGGCTATTGTACCCAAGCCCGTCTTGCTGTTAGGCTTTCGTATCCGCTGACTAAAAATGCGACTGATAAGCAAGTTGGTACTCATCAAACAGACAATTGGAAGTTCTTGTGGAACAATTGCCTCAGTTCATGCTAGGATAGACAATGCAGAGCAAATTGCTTTCTAATCGGATATATATATATGAACGAGTTTCTAGCGGAAACCAAGTCCCCGACGAGAAAAAAGACTTTCATAAGACAAAAGTATGTCAAAAGTTTTTTTAATATGTGTGTGCGTAGCCGGCGTAAACCATCTGGTGCAGGGAAATACAGCAAACCAAATTTTGTCCATATACTACGTTCTGTTCTTGGTCATTCTTGTTGGATCTAACCGGGTACCCCGAAATACCGGGTAATGCGACACTAGTACCGCTGTGTGACACTGTTAGCTTTGGTGAGTGCGTATATGTCTATCACTTTTCTGTGTGCAACTCGATATTCTCCACTGAGTGACTGATCGATTTTTGCTTTTTTTCTCTATACAAAATTACTTTTACTTGCAATGGTTTCTTTGTTCGCATAACTTATATGAATGGGAGGTGACACGGACGGAAAACCTGAGTGTGACAAGTTCAAATCCAGTTCGTTCCACAGAAACACTTTCACTTAGGATGTTGGCAACTTTCACGTAGTCCATCGTAAGTACCCGATGTTTTTTCTATAAAGAATTCTAACTAGAAAGACATCGGTTAAACGAATACCAACAACAGAATCATCTGATTCATACGAAATAAAATGACTGAATGAATCATATGAATGTAGGTTACAATATCGTTTGAATTAATTTTATTGCATGTTTATTATTTTTTCAATAAAAGTCTTTCTTGTTGAAAATATTCGCTAACAACGTAACCGACACTTTGAAGCAATCTTCAGCTAAACCGATGAACTCCTAAACAAATGTAGGCTGATCTTTGTTTATCTTTTCACACAAACATTTTCTTCATGTGTTGTTTCAATTCGTATTTCCACCATCACTATCGCACCCCACCAGTTTTCCTTCTAATTATTTGTACAACGGTTTTGATATAATTATTCCTTTCTATGTTTTAAGGACAATACATCACTAAATTGGTCTATTTCAGGCTTCCTTGACATTTTCGACGGAGGTCGAGGATTCTAGACGTAGAGCATGATGGTGACTAACGGTCGGGGGCATATGTAACCGAGGTATGGAAATTCAAAATGACTGCACAATTAAGACACCCGCAATATAAGATATGGACTAAGAGTTCAGTGAGTTGTAGCAGTACCAACTAGACAGCGTGAGGGAGCGTAGGGCCTATTTTACCCTCTGTAATCATGGCTATCTAGACAATGCAGTCTAATTGAAGAGTTAGACATTAACACTGTGATTTATTTATTATTTACTATTTTCAATGTTACCTTTTTGTTAACAATCATTGCTTATCTGATTTAATTCTTGTTTATCTAATTTATTATTTAGTAATATGTGTCTTATATAGTTTTATCGTCGTTTTATTCATCATTATTTTTTATATAGGTTATCATTTATTATTGGTATTATATATTGAATATCGGCTATGACCAAAATTAGTTTTAATTACTCATTATATTTCCCCGTTTCCCCGACCGTACTGACATACAGAGGTTTCAAACCGATGTAAACAGACATCTCACTACACAGCTCCCAACTACGGATGACACTCAAAACCTACACCTTAATTCTCAGTAACCCCTTACGTTTACCTTGGCAGCCTGCCTTGTTTGGGGTGAAATATGTTTTAAAAAAGGATGTATTTAAAATCATTTAGGGACAAGCTGTCTGCTATATATATTCATTACACACACACACACACACGTATATATGTAGTTATATATATATATATATATATATATATATATGTGTGTGTGTGTGTGTGTGTGTGCAATGAATACATACCTAATCGCACATTCCCATTGTTATATAAGTGTATATTAAGTATTATACTTTAACTAAGTCGATCATTAAATCCTATTATCTTATATAGTTCAATTATTCTCAATACATATTTAAATGTTACTTGGAACAAGTTTTTTTTCATGAATCCATTTTAATTGTTGTGAGTCGTAATTTTCAATTAACTCACAAAGTCGACCATCTTTTACTAAGTTTCTATTCATTACTCTCACATTTTATTATTGTGTGTCGATTGACCTCTTTTCTCCCTCCTACTGCTTTTCTCTTGTTCTCTCTGTGTTTATCCTTAATTTACAATTGAAGGTAGTAAAAAAGAAGATTGGAATAGTCCATTATAAACTATAGGAAACACCAGTACACCATTTATACTATTTAGCCCATAGCTGGAGAAGAAAGAAAAGTAGATAGTGTGTGCGCGCGTGTGTGAGATAGAAAGAGAGATAATGGAAAAGAGAAAGAGAAAGTGACATATAGCGCATAGAACGAGACTAATGTGGATTTTGTATTTTTATTTTAGAAATTAAACTGGCTTTGCAAACTCACTATCCCTGATTCAGAGAATCTTACCTGAGCTCAATTGGTGACTCAACACTTCACATAGGTTTTGTAGTTCGTATATAAAACTTGTTAAATATAAAATATCTATGTTGCATTATTTGTATTGTTCAGACTATTGTTCTCATCTTAGATCACCATCACCATCAGGGGTTTTGATCACTCCTGGAGGAGGTTCCCCTCCCTGCTTTCCGACACCTTATTAGTGACCGTCATTCAGTGGTGTTGCCATAGTCGCCACGCTAACCACTGCGGGTTAGCAACGCTATTTGCCCATAGCTAGGTGTCCACATAAAGCACCTGGTATTCCCAAATGGTCACCTATCCAGTAATCTCCAGGCAAGACATCGCTTAACTTCGGTGATCTAACAGGAACCGGTGTGTCTACGTGATTAAACCATATGTCTTGGATCTTATTCTTAATTCCCGAGTTCGGCAAGAACCACCTAGAGAAGGTCGGATGTTACATCGACCGAAACTTTGTGTGAATAACATCCAAGATGACAATAGTAGTCCGAATAATTGAAATAATACATACCATATTTACTTTGAACAGAAAAAACAACAATAATAAACGTGTGTATGTGGGTGCACACATTCGCAGCAAAGTGATCCATACGGTTAGTCGACTGTGGTTACTACTTTTTCCCCGACGGTCGATCGTATAACTGCATGGCTGAAAAAGTTATCCAGTTTGTTTTGTACCTCACCGGTGCTTGGCGACCGTCCAACAAACAAACACAAAACTGCAGCCACGGTAGATGGTATACCAATTCATCGATGATATAAATTCGTCCTATTTTTACCTTCGATCCGATCGAATATCACTTTGCGATGATTAATCGAATTTCCACGTGACATTCTGATATCACAGGTCGGTTGAGGTGAGGGGAGTGATACATCCGGTCGCTGACCTGAGCCAAGTACGTATGGTTACACGGGGCATAATATGCGTCAACATGGCTGCCGGTCACACATTACCTAATGATACGTAGTGTAATTCAATGGCGCCTCGGGAAAATAATGTTGATGCATTCTCTACTCAGAGAGGACTGAATAGTAAAACGGGTTGTCCCTCACACTTATACTTTGTGAATGACGAACAGATGTATCAGTTTACAGTGTGGAGTAAACAGTTACAAAGTGACAACATACTCCCGAGGATTATCAACACAAACAAATATACACTCACACATTTTCTCTTGTTGCTCTCTCTATATTATTTATTCTTTACTGGCTCTCAAAACACATGTTTTCCAAATCGTTTTTTTCTTTTTAGAATGTGTTTCCACAACAATGTTTTTCACATTATTTTACTATGAATTTTTTTTGTCTGTTGTTTACATATATAGTTACCATGTTACTGGCGGAGCTTACCCCTCTCCAATAATGGAGGCTACACAGCTGCTAATGGATATGGCTATAGTGAATGTCATAGAAAGACTCACCAATGAGGTGAGAAAATTTAGCAACGTCTTTTGACTGATTTACTACATCACACTGTCACTCAAAACGAACTCCCTTATATTGGGGAGGACGGGACCGGAGAAGAAGTATCTTCTAGCCGGGTCTCTTATATCCGGGTCTCTTATATCCGGGTCTAACTTATAGACATTAACACAGGCTGTAATTTGGGACCAGAGACAATGTCTCTTATATTCGGGTTTCTCTTATATCCGGTGCTCTTATATCCGGGTTACACTATATATATATATATATATATATATATATATATATATATATATATATATATAGAGAGAGAGAGAGAGAGAGAGAGAGAGAGAGAGAGAGATAACCTTTAATCGCTAAAAATAATATCCTTTTTTTTCATGATTCTCAACGACTTCTCAAGCTTCATCAGTGCGTACACCGGATAAAAGCTCCTTGTGACATATAGGAAGGAATAAATAAATATAAGTTGACCACAATTGGTAACCTTCAAAGATAAGGGTGTATTTTTCGAAATACATAGACTAGAAAGTCCGTGACAATCTACGATGAATAGCTGTTTTTATAACAGACGCCATTTTGAGTCGAGTATTTGTTTTAGTTTTTATTATTTCAAAGACAGTTTTAAAAAAAAATTATTTTGCCTTTCTCTCTCTTTCTCTCTCTCTCTCTCTCTTTATATATATATATATCCATATATATATATATATATATATATATATATATATATATATATATATATATATATATATATATGTGTGTAACTTTATACAGTTATGTATGTGTATATGTTTATGTGGGCTATATGTAGTTTTTAATTTAGCTTCATGCAAAAAAGTAAAAATAGCATGGACGCCTTTTGTGAAAGTTAAGATAACTTCGAATTTTGTAAAGTTTTAACAACAGGTATTAGATATCAATGTGTGAGTGTATTTATTCCGATTTTTTAGTTATTTGTGTATATTTATTAATAGAAAATGTTGTATGGGATGGTTATTCAGTTTCCGATGTTAATTTTTGTTCCATCATAATGAGTTTGCTCATCGGTAGAGATGAATTATAAAAAAAAATCTCTTTGTTTGATGGTGTTGGAGTTGTGATGAGTGCTGCTCTAATATTTTCAAGTTATTCACACACACCTAAATAAACCAATTATATTTCAATTCCATGTCTTCTCACACTTTTCATATAAAATCCATATTATATTAATGCCAGTTGGTTAATTAATAATACACTAATAATTGAATAAATGGGAATAAATGAACACATTCACACATAATTTAAGATATGAATATTATATCCTCACGTTTTTACTTATATTCACATATTACATATACATGCACGTGTATAATCATAAACATTTGTAATCATTACTGATCAA
>OY744537.1:54525507-54670507 GCA_963556195.1 Sepiola atlantica | reverse complement strand
GGTACGTTTAAGGCGTGTAGAGTTTCACTGCTCATAATGGTGTTGTAGGTGGAGTTTAAGGCGTATACACTCTCACTGCTCATAATAGTGTCGTAGGGTGAGTTTAAGGCGTGTAGACCTTCACTGCTGATAATGGTGTGTGCTTGCAAGTTTTGCCGGAAATTAACTTTTTTTCAGTCATTTTTGTTAAGTAATAAGAGTGACGGTAGGCTTGGTTAATGGATTTACATATTTTGTGTAGCAACCGTTCGGTGGATGTGGGAAGGGATGATTTAGTCTCTGTGAGATTATTAATATGTTGATGTAGTTCACAACTGAGGTGTTGGATGTTTTTAAATTACAACAAGTGTAGGACATTTCCTGCCGAATTAAGGCTAGGGAGAAAGAAACATGTCAGTAGGTGAATGTTTTTAGTGTTGGATGTAATATTACGTCTGCGCCAAAATAGATTTTGCAGCTGACCCCAACACGTTTCGTCGAGAGTTAGAATAACTTTTTGACACATGCAAACTTTGTCGAGCCAAGACTAAGTTATAAACGATATGACAGTTTGCTTGAAGCATTCCTGGTAAATAAGTATTTAGGTACTTGAAGAGGCTGATAGAAATGCAGAAAACAAAAATGGTAACAGAAAGAATAAACAAACGGAAAATAATCAACGACAATATTTGAGGTATTGATCTTGACAAATATCGATTTATTGTTCGATTAATCGATCACAGTTATCGGTAAATATGAGACATATTCTAAATATTAATAACATCCAGGATGTTGGAAATTTATTTGAAATTTCGGGAGAAAATCTCCACAAAAAGTTCCATCAGTCTAAAGGAAGGAAACGTTAGAGATGGCTGCCTCTATAAGGATAACGAGTGAAGAAAAATCATATTTATTCAGCATACGACATAAACTTATTTTCTTTTCCATAAATATCATTTTTGCTATCTAAAATTCGCCTATCTGATCATATTTTTCTTTTGTTAAATGAGTATTATTTCATTTGTTTATTTTATTATTAAGTATTTAGTATTAAGTATTATTAGACATTCATTTCTTTACATATATATGTGTATATATCTTTTTCAGAACTACTAAATAATTAATAAAAATAAAACATGAATAAAAATACATATATATTTTAATAATACCCTATCTCCATAAACTGATTCAATAAAGCTAAAAAAATAAATAAAATATATTGAATTGGTCAATTAAAACACTTTAGTAATTAATAATTAAACAAACAAATAAAATAATACCTATTTTTTATAAAATAATAATATATTAATTTAAAAGTATAACATATAGTGAATTTGAAATAGCAGAAATAATGTTTATAAAATATAAAATATTTGTATTATCATCTTTCTGTGATCTTTAGAAAAAGCCATCTTGTACATTTCTTTCATTTAGATGGATATAACTTTTTTTTGAGAAGGAGGGATATTCTTCCGAAATACGAGAATATCTTCTGCCATTACAGATGTTATTGATAATAAAAGTAAGTCTTATATTGTATGTGAAACTTTTATCGAAAAATGAATATATAATTGTTAAGATAAATAACTCAAATATTACCCTCGATTATTTGTTTTTGTTTATCCTGTCTTTTACCATTCCGGTTACTGCATTACTATCAGCCTCGATGTCCACCTATATATATATATATATATATATATATATATATATATATATATATGGTACTGATATAGATTGGGACTACGTATCCACCAACTTTGCGTAGTCATCTTCCGGCAATTTACGTTAGTCACCGGAACAAGACAAGATTAGCCAATCAGCTGTCTGCAGACGACTAATTGTCAAGAGATCTTGATGTTGATTAAATCAAGAAATATTTGTCAAATCAGAAAATGTATTTCAATGATTTAGCTAAGCGAATTCAATCTCCGGAACGAGTCATCTCTTTCTGGCAAGAACGACGTTTAATAGCTCAAATAAAATGCACAAACTGCGAATATCTGTGCAGGTTAAGCCGAATCAGCAAGCTGACATCTAAAGGTTATTTTAATATTTAAATTCTCTCGAAAAAGACTTATTTTGCAATGTTTCGCTCTGTATATATATTTAAAAAATAATTTTTTTTCTAAGTTTTTTTTGTGTATATAACAAAGACTGTTTACTAGTTAACTATGTTCTATTTGTGAGAACAAAAATGTTATCAGAAACTTTTAAAATAAAAATTATTATTAACAATTAGATATTTTTAGCTTATTTTATATAAACAATATTTTCGTTCAAAAATGTATTATTAACAGTTGATTAGCTATAGCAATTGATTAGTTCATTTTATCTACAAAAACCAGTCGTTCCATCTAAAAGAATATTTTCCTGGTAATAATATTTATTTTTAACAGTTGATTAGATATGTTTTGGCCAGACTAATACAAATAGACAGACATTTGTAGAATCAAAAATAATTTCAAGACTGTAATAGATGAATAAAGAAGATGTTATATAATGATTACCAGAAAACGCATTTAGTCGCATTAGATAGGTTCTCGTGATTTCTGGAAAATCTACAA
Organism: Sepiola atlantica; assembly: GCA_963556195.1. NCBI lineage: Eukaryota > Metazoa > Mollusca > Cephalopoda > Sepiida > Sepiolidae > Sepiola > Sepiola atlantica. Next base: position 54,667,964 of record OY744537.1, on the reverse strand, counting down.
TAGTGCGATGAACAATGGACAATTCCTCCGCTGTCAAACCACAATGATGTCGTTTGCACGGCAACTAATAAAGCTGAACTACTTGCCTAGTGTTTCGCCTTAAACTCACTTTGGACTCCGCAAACCACTCTCTCCCTAATATCCCACTGCAGACGGAAGTCACACTCGATGGTCTGGTAATCACTCCATCTAATGTCAGAGATATAATCAAAAACCTTGACACAGCCAAAACATGTAGGCCTGATCTTATACCAGTAATAGTAATGAAGAAATGCTCTGCTAAACTGGCCTCTGTCTTCTCCAAACGTTACAGCAAATGCCTTGCCGAATCTTTCTATCCCAATAGCTGGAAAATTGCCCCCTTTGATACCAGTCTTTAAGTATTCTGGAGATAGAACTGAACTTCATAATTATCGCCCCATCAGTCTACTCTCGCTCTTCGCTTAAATCTTTGAATCCTTAATCAATCTAGCGATAATCTGTCACCTCGTTAATGCTAAACCTCTTTCTGACCATCATTATGGATTTAGGCAAGCACGGTCTACTGCAGATATCCTAACGGTCACCTATGAACGCATATACCATACACTGGGCAAGGCATGGGAAGCTAGGGCCGTAGCGCTTGATATATCCAGATCCTTTGACAAGGTCTGGCATAAAGATCTCATAAAAATTAATTCATATGGTATTACTGGACGAATATTTTATATAATTCCTTTAAACAGCAGATCCAGGTTGTCATCGATGGTCGTTCATCCAAACAACATGCCATAAATGCATGTGTACCCCAAGGATCGATCCTTGGACCTTTATTGTTTCTGATTTTTATAAACGGCCTCCCTGATGATATTTTGTCTGAGATGGTATATTTGTTGACGACACTACGCTATACTCTCGTAATGTGGGTAAAACCGACGCGAAAATATCCGAGGCAATCGCTGAATCCTTAGAAAGTGACACCCACTATCTAGTGGAATGGGATAATAAATGGATAGTAACATATAATACTGCTAAGACAAAGATCCCTTCTTTCAACAACTACAAGAAACATTTTCAATCACCTATTGCCATGGCAAATAACCATTTACCTGAAAGTTCAACGTTCAAGCTTCTCGGCCTAACATTCACAAGTAACATGAATCGGAACAAATACATATTTTAATGGGTCCCTCATTACCATCAAGCTTTAGTCCCTGTCCCACTGTCGCAATTTGTATCCTTGTTCTTGTTTTACAATTAGTTCATTGAATGTGCTCCGATGAAATTGCTACTCCGGTCCCTCTTAACGTAAATACACTCGAGAGCCTTCTACTCATATAGCTTTTTTGCTAGTATATAACATGTCTACATCCTTTGATCATATTTTCTCTATCAAATTCTTAATGTAGTGCATTGATTATTAGGTGTCCAAGCATGCACCATTCTTCCGAACATTTTCGACTAGAAAAAGAATATGAAACACTGTCTTTAAACTCTAAAGGAAGGCGTATATCGGTGAAACATTTAAGATCAAAATAAAAAGCTGTATTGAATGGTTTCTGAATGGTTTTAGATTATTTTACGATAATTAAAAGTTCTATATTTTCACAATGCTCATGAACAAGAACATTTTTAAATTCCAACTTCAAAATTTTATATTTTGTTGCAAATCTTAAAGGTTTAAGAATTAAGTACTTTTTCTGTCTATTATGTAAGATTCAATTGCGTAAAACATAATATCAATAACATTCTAAAATTTTTGTTTAGAATAGTGTTTCATAACAATAATAATAATTCCGTGAATTTCAAAAGTTTGAAGAACTTTGTTTATTTAATTTTACGTTAGGCTTTTTACTATTACTTTTTACTACTTTTGCAAATATTTGTTTCGCTGTATATAAGTAATTTGCAAAAAACTAGAATATCATTTTATTATTCTGTAAAAATTCGGAATTAACAATTTTGTAAACGATAATAACAGTTTGAAAAAGTATCTGCAAAATAATTAAAAACAACTTTTGTGTTGCGGATCACTTTCGTATGTAAATGTTAGCTAAAATTATCACCCACTTCCAACAGGCAGGCGTTAACGATCACGAACTAGATACTGTAAGAGAATAGATTAAATAACTGATTCAAATGATACTTTGAAGTTTTTTTGGATGAGAATAGATAATTTGTATTATTTCAATTATTCAGAATTACAATTTTACCCCTTAATTTAGGATACATTTCTCTAGTTCGTCAGTATAGACCGGCTAGCAGTCTTAAGTAATTCTTAATTATAATATTTGTATCGCCTGTACTAGGGATTGAACATTCTAGAAGACTGTCACTTAAAACAGATTAATACTTATTACTTTATCTGTTGCGCTACGTGAACACCTGGAATAAAGAGTCTGGATCGAAATTCCGTATAGATTCCCGAGTCTGACAAGAAAAATATATACGTAAAATATTTTATTATTTTATAATATTATATATATGAACTAGTATATTTTATTCTACCAGAATCATTTGCTTATAAAACTTATTAAAGCAGTCATAAAAATACAGCATCCATAGACAGAAAACAACGCCTTAGATATAAGAAAAAAAAAAGGTCGAAGATTACATCAGCCGAAACGTTGTGATAATAACATCAAAGATGAAAACAGTATTTCGAAGTATTTAAGTAATAGAAATTATTTAGATTATCTTTTTCTTGTGCTTATTCGTCTAAGGTATTTATATACTATGTGGCTGTTTTCATCGACCATGTTTGAAACCTTTTATATACAATGACTTGTAGACAAACTTTGAAAACAACGGAGTACTAGAAATTAGTTTTCATTTATTCATTCTATGATATGGCCTTGATTCGCCAGGCTATATGACTTATAGTAACCATGGGACGCCCCTATAATCCGAAAGGGTCACGGAACCGTCGACGTTACGTTCACGTTTTACATAATTGAATGCCTCTGAAAGGTCAGGGTATGCTCTCGGTTCGCCGATTCCCCAGACTTTATGGATAACCAGAATATATGATTCCACCGGACAGTTCGCCCGAGATGACGATACGCCAGATAATCAATATTAGTTGAACTCGCACATCTTTAAATTGTTTTCATGCTAGTGTGAAATTGGCTTTCTGGTGTGTTTCCTTCCCTCGAGTGACAATTAAGATGTGAATTTAGCAGGAAAACATCAATTTAAGCCGAATCGATTCAACTGAAAGGAATTATCTATGCTTATTTATTTGTTATTGATTTTACTTTCAGATTTGCGTTAAAAAAGAATTGCTCAATTAGAAATTAAATAATTTCAATTTTGCTTGAACTAGCCGGAAAATCGCTGGGAAAATCGGATGGCTTCATTGTTGACTCATAGCAATCTATTTCTTATTTATTTATTCAAAATCTTACATTTTGTAATTCCAAAATAAATTATGTAATTAAAGAACCTAATAACTGATTTATATGTCTGTGTTTATATATATATATATATATATATATATATATATATATATATATATATATATATATATATATATAGGAAATGAAATCAGAAAAAAAGCAAGAGAATTTTTTTATATAATCATTAACGTTTCGTCTTTATTGTAAGACTTCTTCAGGATTAATCTTTGAAGAAAAATGTCATGCAAGTACATCGAAATTTTATGTTGACATGATGGAATGATAAAGGAAAATTAGTAGCCGTGGCTACTGTGAGCGCTGGAGGAGAGTCCAGGCTGCGATAAGTCAGTGGTGGCGAAGAATGAAATGAATATGGAAAGCTTAGAGTGGGTACCATTTAGGCAGCAGTGAAATAGTGAGGCGTGATAATATTAGTGAATTTGCCTTAGCGTGGTGGGAAATGAAAGGGGACTGAGATTTCTTTCGTGGTGAGGTGTGGCATAGATTTTGAGAGGCTGAGGAAAGAGGAGAGAAGTGGGAAATATTTAAAAAAATAAAAATAACATGAAAATGGGCGGGTGGGTGGTTATGAGTGTGAAGAAAATAGTCAAAAGAGGGAGAGAGGTAAGAAGGGGATAAGGGAGATATTTGTTGTGGTCAGGTGTAAATTTTTTTAATTTTTGAGGCTGGATGGAGGGAGGGAGGGACGAGTCTTGACCAGGTGGCTATGTCAGGAATGTGTGAATATAAGTGTGTTTGGAAGAATGTGCAGAAGTCTGCTGTGAGCATGAGAAGAAAGAAAAATGATTTTTATTTTGGGGAAGTGATAAGTAAAATGTGGTTTCGTTCAGGATGTGTTAATGGTTTGAAAGTAAATTGAGAGCAGAGGGGGGTTAAATATCTCAGTATTTGTAAGGATATGTAAATTGTGTTAATTTGTAAGACTGTTATTTGTGGCTACTACTTATCCTTTATCACTCCACCATGTCAACCCAAAATTTCGATGCACGACATTTTTCTTTATTTTATCATCTCGAGGAAGTCTTACAATAAAGACGAAACTTTGATGAATATATAAACAAATATCTTTTGTTTTTTTCTTTTTTCATTTCCCATTACGTTGTCCTTAATCATATATATATATATATATATATATATATATATATATATATATATATATATATATATATATAGTATGTTTTTCAAAGGCTGTCGGCAATGCAAAGTCCCGGGTAGAATGTAAGCTGGAAGGAACAAAAATAATCAATCAAAATCGAAATGGGCCTTACTATTTATTTTTTCTTAAAATCTTAGATAACAGCAAGTGTGGTGTTAGTTGTTTGTGTGTTGCCCGGACGATTATTAAAAATTATTCATTTAATATTTCAGGAACAACTTCCCTTTGTCAAAAATAATAAAAACCAAAGAATAAATCCGTCTGTGTAGAGAATACACCTAAATGGATGCGCATCCATTCTGGTGAATTTAAGAAAAATATAAATAGTAAGTCCCATTTCGATTTTTTATTTTTGTTCCTTCCAGCTAACAAACTTACCCGGCACTTTGCATTTGCTCTCAGCCTTCTTAAACATACTTCTACTATTCTCAGCAATGCTTCAAGCAAACTACCATTCTCTATATATAAATATATACAAAGAGGAAATATGGAGTGAAGACGTTAAATTAAACGTTTTACAACTCTATTTATTTTATTTGGAAGGTAAATAATTTCTATTTTAATGTGATAAATTCTTCCTTTCTATAACGCGTTATAGCAGAAAGCGTGCCTATTACATCTTCGGTCGTGCATATATTTAAACAAATAAAATATGTATTGAATCGAAATATACTTACTTGCCAATAGTATAGTTTCATTCTACTGCTAAACCTTTCCAACAAATTAAGCAGTGTTCGGGTAAACACTGAAAATATATATGTATAATATGTTATTATATTATAATATTACATACATGAACTTGTATATTTAATTATACTAGAACCATTTGCTTATAAAACCTGGTAAATAAATCATATAAAGACAGCATCCACAGACATACAACAGGTCCTTAAATATAAGAAAAAACGCGCAAGAAACTGTGGTCTTAACTCATGGCCATACACTATATATCTCTCTATATATTAATTCTTTAACTAGAGATGTTAAAACTCTTATATTTGACATAACAAACAAATTATTAAGGAACCACCCATCCGTGCTTAAAAGACAACCATCTCATTTATTAACCTCATAAAAAAATGAAAACATTTACATAACACCGCACAGCATGGTAACTAACCTGCAATAAACCTAGATGTTATGTGTGTCAGCAGTTAATAACATATCCCCCTTTACAATTCTAAATACACGTATCTTGATATTACCGCAACACCTTGGTTATGTTTGCCATTATATTATATCACATCTTTTGTACAAAATATAGTGGATAAATCGCCGAGACAAAATTACATTCTAGATTTAATAACCACAGAATAGCTATTAATCAAAACATATTATACCCTCAAATAGCCCAACATTTCAACCAAACAGATACTACACTCCATAACATCAAATGTATTCTAACAGACACCAAATTTCCGTCTACATATGTGCAAACAAAAATAAATCAAATGGATAAAAAAACTGAACACACACAAAATGGGTCTGAACTCCAATATGGGAATCCCGAATATGTATAAATATTTTACAGAATAAAAAGTATTTTTGTTTTCGAAAGGAAACTTTGTTGAGTAAAGGAATTAATTGCTCTTGACGGGAATTCACGCCGAGATTAATACGCACACGTTCATTTTTTAAAGACAACGGCTGTCTTTGTGATTCGGTAGTGAGATTTTACGTGATCTGACTTACACGTAAAGACTAAGAACAGACGCTGCACAAAGTTAAAAATTCCAGTATTTCACAACAGTTTAAGTTTCATCTTTTTAATCATTATTTTAATGATTGCTAGACACATTAAAACTATATATAATTTAAATATATTTTCTATGAAGCTATTTTTCATTTTTAAATATGAAGAAATTAATTACTTTTAGCCAGGAAACGTATCATACAAAAACAAATCGCACCTCCGTAATTTACTCACACACACAACCTTCACAGAAACCTCCAGAGCTCTCAACACAATTTACTCCAGACACCTCTACCTATAACTTCAACTCAAACATCGAAAACTGAACAAAGTAATCAACAATGACTACATTTTGAAACGCATATACAACCAACAGAACACATACACCCTGAATAGACTACTCAGACATCACAACACGCACCACATCTCCTAAAGAACCCAACACGCAAACATTGCTAACTTATCAGACTACCAACTATCGGAGAACGAAACCACACTATTAGCCAAATGACTTTCATTCTGCCCATCCAAAAACCTTAACCCAGTGGATCTATGCTAGGACATGGAAGACTACGTCAGAAAAATAAAAGTTACAGAATACTTCCAAGATGACAACCCACCAGCAAACACTAACCACACCTCAACCAAACAGGCATAATCCGACAATAGATGCACATAACAACATAGCGGAAAAAACACCCAGACAAGTTCATCAAAGACAACCTTCACAAAAACACCTACTATAATATCACGAAAGACGAACAGCAGGCCATACAATCCATACGAAACAACAAACGCATCACCATAAAACCAGCAGACAAGGGCGGCACAATCACCATAATGAACACCAATGAATATATAACAGAAATAGACACACAACTAGCCAACGAAGAATTCTACACAACACTCCCAACTGACCCCACACACACATTCAAATCTAAACGTAACACCCTAATTGGCAATCTAGGTCAGCACACAAGAACCACCGTCAAAAACTTGATACCAGAACACCCCAATCCAGCTATCTTCTACACCATCCTCAAACTACAGAAACTCCCCAAAATAGTCAAGAACTTACTCAACCACCTCTTACCCGACAACACCACGAACACCGAGACACCGATCAACGAACCTTCAAAAATATACCATCTAGGTAAGGCCTTCAAGGCATTACCACCCGGCCGACCCATCGTTTCGGGTATTGAAACTCTCACTGAAAACATCTCGGGATACATCGACCGCATCCTCAACCCATTGTTGCCGAAAATCCCCAGCTACCTTAAGAACACCACACACTTCCTACAGATTCTACACAGGATAGACAACTTACCCAGCAATGCAATTCTCGTCACAATGGATGTATCCTCACTTTATTCCAACATTCCTCACTAGGAGGGAATATCCGCGTGCAGAAATTTCTTACACGCACAACACCTACAAAACACCGACATTAAAGATATATGCAACATCATACAATTTATTCTGACACAACAACTTCACATTTAACAACCAACACTTCCTACAAGTAAAAGGCACAGCCATAGGAACTAAAATGGCTCCCAGCTATGGCAACATCTACATGCACACATTTGAACAAAAATACATACACACCTACCACCTAAAACCACCACACTACTACAGGTACATAGATGACATCTTCTTGATTTGGCAACATGGAGAAGAGTCACTGATGGATTTTTACCGACACCTAAACAACTGCCACAACAGCATAAAATTCACAACAGAAACCCTCCACCACACACATCCCATTCTTAGACGTCCTAGTACACGTTAGAAACAATCACATCACCACATCACTCTACACTAAACCCACCTATTGACACGGTTACCTAAACTTTGAGAGCTGCCACCCGTTAGCCACAAAAAATCAATCATACATAGTCAATGCCTACGCATCAAAAGAATCGGCTCGAACCCAACCGAGTACATAACACAGGTAGGTATTTTAGCCAACCACTTCCTTCACAGGAAGTACCCTTTCAAAATAATAAAACAATCTATAAGGGAAGCATCCAACACGAAGAGACAAAACCTACTAACATAAAATAACAGCAAAAAAGCACACTCACAAATACCAATGGTATTTGACTACAATCCCAACACAAACAAATTATACGCCCCTTTCAAAAACATATGCACCCAGCTACAGAACGACCCCACGACTAACAAAATATACAAAAAACCGCCCATCTGCGCAAAACGACAGCCCCCGAAATAACATTCTCTTCTTACATCAACCAAGATACATCACACCCTCGCACCACAGGAAAACAACAAATGTAACAGACCCAGATGCCAAATTTACCAATACATCACAACCGACGACACATTCACACCTCCAGGCACCAATATCAAATTTAGCTCCCCCCTCACCTGTTATAGCCCAACGTAGTTTATTTATTATACTGCATCCGAAAACGCTTCAATAACCACAAATACACAATCAACAACAAGCTCAAAGAACACCCAGGAGCCAAACATTTTAATCTCACAAACCACACCATAGACAACATGAAATACATTCTCCTAGCCTCCAAATTCAAATCACAAAAAATACAGAAGGAAATATAAGGTCAAATTTATCCTGAAACTAAACACGCACACATTAGGACTAAATAGAGATCTGGGACTTCTCAGCAAGTACACTTTTTACAAAACCACGAACTAACCAACATTTTCAAACAGTAGGTGGCATCCATTCATCTGCCTATCGCCCCTCTCTCACCACACGCACAAACACGCACACCCCCTCTGCCTCTCTCCATATGCATGTGTGTACACATATGCCCTTGTGGACGAGCTAGTATGCATGTATATGTCTACACACATAAATGGGGATGTGTACGTACGCCTTTGTGGGTGTGCATATACGCATGTATATGCCTGCACACATATAACTTTCTATGCCTCCCCCTCTCTCTCCACATGAATGCGCGTGTGTGTGCGTGGCCATATTTTATTTATTTATTTATTTTTTCATTAACTTTTATTTATTTTTCATTTTTTATTCTTTCATGTGTCAAAGTTCACGCACACTCCACGTACTAAACTTCACACCCCTACTTCGATTTTATATTACTCTAGACAATTTGTCTGACCACCCTAAGCTTTCTTCTCCCCCTCTCTCTCCTGCTTTGTGTTTGTATGGAGATATGCCTGTGTGTGCACATGTGTGTGTGAGTCTATGGGCGCGGGTCAGTGTGCCGGTTTGTTTGTGTGTATGCGTGGATACGTGTATCGTATTTTATCTGCTTATCCATCTATTCACACCCTCATGCCAGGTCACACATGGGATAAGTTTATGGTCTACTCGACCATAGAGACAGACACATGCTTGATCATCATTTCACTGTTTTTCCTTTTTTTCTCTCCTAAAGCCACCACCCACCTCCAACCGTGCACCTACGGTTCTTCAGTACACTGACGAAGGCAGAAGGATTACGGCCGAACATTTTGTTCTTCTTTTTGGAGAAAAAACTTTTTTCTATATAAATGAAAATTTATATTCCAAACGTCAAAATATAGAAAATAAATTGTGAAAATACATAAAAATATTTTTTTCGCATCGATTGTTTATACACCCCCCCACACACACACATATATATATATATATATATATATATATATATATATATATATATATATATATATATATATATATATATATATATATGAGAAAGGAAAGGTTGAGTATAATCCGACGTAATGGGAAATTAAAAAGGAAAAACAAGACATCTCCCCTCTCCCATCAACGTTTCGTCTTTCTTGTAAGATTTCCCCAGGATGATAGTTTGAAGAAAAATGTCATGCAAACTTCAGATCTACTTGCTGTCATGCAAGTACATCGAAGTTTGGGGTTGCCATGGTGGAGAGATGAGGTAATGTAGTAGTCGTGACTAATATGAGCACCGGAGGAGAGTCCAGGCTGGAGAAGTTAATGGTCGCTAAAGAATGACATGAATATGGAAAGCTTTGAGTAGATACGATAGAGGCAGCTATGAAATGGGGATGGTGAGAATATAATTGAAATTGCTTTAGGGTGGGAGAGGTGAAACGGGGCTGAGATTTTTGTCGTGGTGAAGTGTGGCATGCATTTTGAGAGGCTAGGAAAAGAGGAAGGAAAGGGGTAAACACTGTATGTTTAGCATGTAGGTGGTATCATAGTTGTAGGAAAGGATTTGAAGAAATGAAGGGAACTTTGAAAATAAGGAGGTTAAGAATGTGATTGAAATGGTAAAAAGGGTGGAAGAAGTTAAAGGGGTGAGGTGATATTTTTGTTGTGGTAAAGTGGGAAATATTTTTGTGGCACGGATTTTGAGAGGCTGGAGAAAGGGGAGGGAGGGAGTGGGGAAATATATATATATATATATATATTTACAATTAAAATTGTTAAATAGAAATAAAAATACATACATATATATACATATATACATATATACAAATGTATATATATATATATGATGCGTTTCCTAGCTAAGCTACGATGCTAACAATGATTACTAATTGTAAATGCACTAGTGTTTTACATATTACTTGCTGAAAGCCGAAACAACTAGTCTTACACTATTGAGCTATTACAATTGTTTTATGTTATAAAATTTATATTTGAATATAAATTTTTTAAAATATAAATAAAAATACATACATACATATATATATATATATATATATATATATATATATATATATATATATATTGAAAGAGAGAGATAAAGTTAGGTATGTATATATGTTTATATATTTCTATGCACAGGATCTACTCCTAAACTAATTGACTGCTAGTTATGAGTTTTCAGGCAGCTGCTAGGCGTAAGAGCTATATTTAGTTTACTTTACTTTAATACAAAATGAGCAAAAAAGGTGGAAACCCGTCTTGAAAGGATTCCTATTATTTTTTGTGAAATATGTACAAAAAGTATCGTACACCAATTTATAAATCTTCCAAAAATGTCAGTTTTCGTTACAGTATTTTAAAGCGTTTTCCGGGGTCATAATAGTGGCACAACCTCTCATTTTTTTAAACTTTAAATATATTAGATTTGCATTAAATCGTATCCATAGTCATTAGAAATAAGTTATGCAAGCAAGCTACCCTAAATTTCAATTTCTTCTTAAGACCACTCGGACGTTTTCGATTCTTTGTCGAATCCTCATAACGTGACGAAAACAAATAAACAAAAAAAGCTTGACAAAAAAGATAATTTCAAAAATTCAATCAATTTGTTTTTTTGTTTTTTTATTAATATCTATCTTATTAATATCAATTTTGTGTACAAAGTTTGTTGGATACGTGGTGTAAAATATCCCGCTACATTTCTAACAAAACTGTGTATATAACATCGATATAAATCGTAAAAAAACAAAAAACAAACAACAAAAACAATACAAAAGAAATCAAATTAAATCACTTCATAAATGCAGTACAGATTTTTGATTCTAACGGCTTTGTAACTTCAAAAAAAGAAACAAAAACATTTGTTTCACGTTGTAGACGCACCACACGTTTGTAATTTTAACGTCTGTGTCTGGTTCGAAAAAAAGAACATTATTTTCACGTCATAGACACACAACGTATTTTCAAGTATTCACTTCTATGTTTTTCTTCATATAAGTTATCTTGAGAAAGTCTTGGAATAAAAATGGAACGTTGATGAATATTTTAATAAATTTTAGATTTTCCCTTTTTGATTTTCCATTACGATTGATTATTACTTCCATATATAATTTATATATATATATATATAAATATATAATTCATATATATATATATATAAGACTGCCTGTAATTGCGTATATATCACTAATCAACTGAGTCATTATATTTAATGTTCGATCGCCTACAGCTAAACGCAACCACGAAACGTAGATGGTGGCGCTTTCAATTAAAGTAGATAAGCCATATTAGAGTAACGCTATCTTTGAAGAGAATATAAGATACCATTATGCGTATTAATTAAGTATGAATTAATTACCCGTTCAAATGACCGAAATAAGATCATTAATTATAAGAAAAGTTTGTCTGAGATCATTAGCCACTAATTTGACCTTAAATACGAACAAGGCGATTTCTCTAATGAATTGAAGAGTGACATTTTTATTATATTTAGTTTTGTTAGTTTTACGGAACAGAAACACATTCATTTATTTGATGACGAAATACAAAACGTGTCGTTAACTTTTAATGGCACACACTTTTGACTACCACCTCAGCAAAAGCTATTTACTTAGTGTCAAGCAATAGTGATTTCCTCCTTTAAGATACAAAAACTGACGCGCTGACTGTAATATAGCATTGAATTAGTGAATTTATCGACAGGGGCTTCGTATCTAGGGTGATAGCTCTTGACAGATCTAGGGTTAGGGTTAGGGTGAGGGTACAGACCTCCGATAGGGTTAGTGTTAGAGTTAAGGTTACAGGGTTACGGTTACAGGCCTTTGCTAGGGTTAGGGTTAAAAGGTTAGGATAACAGGGTTAGGGTTACACGGTTAGAGTTAGGGTTACAAGCCTTCGATAGGGTTAGGGTTACAGGGTAAGGGTTAGGGTAGGGGTTACATGCCTTCGATAGGGTTTGGCACTAATATCTGCTTTACAGGCTTGCTAGCTACGGAATACCTTGACATATCGGTTCAACCATCAAATCCTGTCATCCGATAGGCCTATAAAAGTAGTTGTTCATGGCGAGAACTCTGAAGAAGATAGTTTCAAAGCCGGCGATCTTAGTTTCCATTTTTGGGCGAAATTTTCTTCCTGATCTTCATCAATGATCTTCCAATAAATAGTCTTAGATTATTCGTTGACATCTATGCAGACGACAACACCATCTATGGCAGCACTTCTAAGATCAACATCTTGCTGATTCTCTCTTTCCGACCTTAAGCACGTGTTGCAATAGACACAGCTTTACAATTAATGTAACTGTCATGTTGCGATGGTCATCCACCATATTTCCTGGTTATATGGACTCTTCTAAACATTATGTATAGAAGAACCTACAACGATGGGTGAACAGTCTTTCTAAGACATATTATTCTGTACTTCTGTAAATATACACTCTTGTGAATATACTACCGTGTTGTCCTATTTATTATTGGCCCTTCAGAACGGAAACAGAAAGTCAGGTCTATTCAAAAACGACAAAACTCAGAATTATGTAGCAAAGAACACTGCTAACTAGAAATCAGACTTATCCCGGATACACATGACAATTACTATAAATGGAGGTGTTACATTTTCGAAAAAGACTTAGGTCGTGTGATGTGCTCGAAATAATTGTTAATTACAACAGTATCAACAATGAGTTAAAAGCCATACTGGATTTTGAACACACGAGGTGTACGGAATTTGCGATAGCAAACACTCAAACGTCAGAAAACTTGATAAACCAATGTGGTTCTTTAGGGTGATGAAAAAAATTTCAAGTCATTCCCTTACACAAGGTTTTAACATCTAAATCGTTCGACCACGCGAAAATAGCAAGAGGTGTATGGCATTTTCTTTGTTATATTATTGTTTAATCAGGGACAAATAAATAAGTTTGAACAAACTTATTTTTTCCCTCGCTAATAAGTGAACAATTTATCTTCCAACGCGAAAAGTTACGACTGTATAAAAATAAAAACACGAAAAATTTGGTAGCCTATTTTGAGTGACAAATATGGATAAACTAAAAAAGTTAGATAAAATTAAACACCAACAAGAAAAACAACTACGTATTGAAATGAAACTTCAAGAAAAACGATTGGAACAAATGAAAGAAAATTAGGGAAATGTTTCTCTATACGCACAAACAACAGAGAGAATTATACGAATTATTGAATAGGGGTCAACATTTTAAAGATAAAGCATTTCCATAAAACGCTATTTGAAGAGTGATCGATATTTTTACTTACGGCCATGAAAATTAAATAACGTTTGTTTCGTATTTAAATCATTTTTGTGATATTTCACCCCTAACAAGGAAGGACACCACTGTAGACATAAGGGGTTACAGAGAATTAGAGAGTAGGTTTAGGGTGTCATTCTAAGTTGAAATCTGTGCAGCGTTATGTCTTTTTCCATTAGTTTTAAACCTTTGCATGTCGTTACTGTCGGTGAAACAGGGGGCAGAAAGGGAGTTCCAGAGGCCAGCAACACGAGGAAAGAAGCTATTGGAGTAGAAGGCCCTCCGGCATCTGGGGACCTCCACAGTAAATTGATGGGAATTAGCGGATTATCGAGTTGGTCTAATGAATTTACGTCGAGGGGACACTAGAGTAGCCAGTTTATCGGAGCATCATCCATTGAAGTAGTTGTAAAACAAGCACAAGGATTCTTCATTGCGGCGATGGGACAGGGGCTGGAGCTTGGTTGACAGTTAGGGACCTATCATGTTGGCGACTCTTTTTTGGACCTTGTCAAGGAGGGAGAGCCTAGTAGATGATGCACCAGCCCAGATGTGGCAACAATACTCCATGCATTGGCGGATGGTGGCTTTGTAGGAGTACAGAATGATGCCAGGTGTGAGGAGTTTACTAGCACGGTAGAGGGATTCCACCTTCTTTGCTGCAGCTTTGGCAATTTTAGACGATACGAAGATCTTTATACTACAGACCGTGCGAATTGGACTGATTTTAAAAGGTTCGTTTCTTATTTAGAGAGTTTAGTACAGTGCAACATAACTAATTCGTCAAGTATATATTGCCACAAAAACAGCAACCTTTGTTTAAGCGGTACAATTATTAACTAAATTGTTTAGCCCTAAAACGTCTCTTTTTTACAAAATGGTCAAAATTGATGGTGCTTACTGGGAAAGAAGCCGTAGACAAACACTCCGATTATTTCAAATTGTCAGGGTTGAGCGCTAACAATTTTAAATGTATAATTTTCGCACAGGGTTTACTATCAAATACAGATGCAGAAACTAGGCGAACGGTTCTTGAAAATAGAGAATGCACCTGATTTAAAGCTTCAACATATTGCAGAAGAATGCAAAGGTTTTATTAGTGTTTAACAAGTTTCAAGAGAGATTGAGCATTAGAAAAATACGTAACAAACAGAATATTCACTCATGAACTAAATTTGATCAACTAAAGAAAAAAACTTGCCTCATAAACTGTGTTTCCGTTGTGGACAATAGTATTATTATAAAGATTTTCGATGTGAAATGAACTAGTGTTAAAAGTAAAGTCGCATAAGACACAAAAGTACCGAATTAAGAGTTAAAAATAAAATTAAAAACAACTTTATTAAAATTTCTAAAATTACGAAGCTGAAAATATCAGAAAATGTGTGCAGGTAAAAATATTAAATATAAATATTACGTTAAAACTTGATTCTGGCTCAGATCTGTCAATAATAAATCTTCAATCGTGGAAAAAAATCGGAAAACCAACTTTGATGAGAACGGGTAGACAGCTAAAAGCGTCACTGGTGAACAAATCAAATTTGAAGATGGGCTAATCTCTAACATTACAGTAAAAGGAAAGATTTTGTAAATAAAGAACTTCCTAATGTAGACTTCAAACAATCTCTTTAGTACGTGCTGGATGGAGAAACTTTAATTAGGGATTAATAAACTATTTCTGTCAAAATATTGAAACTTTAAATGCTGAAGTAGCGAGCATAAAGAAATAATTGAAATAAACTTTTCTGGACATTTTTATCTGGGTTACTGGGAAGATGTCAAAAATATTTTTAAAAATTCAATATTCAATCAGTTTTTTAAAAGAAGAGAAATGTTCCATCAGTGTCATTAAATTAGATTAAATAGACTCGAAGAAATTGGAGTATTATCGAAAGTAGAGTACAGCGAGTAGGGTTTGTTTACACTCCATGTTAAAAAGTTTCAGAAATCCGGATTCATGCATACTTCCCTACAGGACTGACCAATGCACTAAAAGAATTGCTACCACCCTCTACCTTGTCCAGAAGAGATTTTAACTAAACTCAAGAGAGTTTGTTTAAGTGATACTTATCTACAAATAGTTGTTTATGAAGAGTGCTCAAAGCTAATTTGTATACATACTCACATTTGAAAGGCCACCATTTGGTCTAGAGTATTTGACACATTGATTAGGAGACTGGAGTTAGCGACAGCCTACCTAGCTACCATTCTAGAAAACTGTAAAAGCACCGAGCGACGCTAATCGTTTGCACACGAAGTGTTTAAGAGAATCCACGACTATGGATTGAAATTTAAGGGCTTTTTGTGTTTTAAATCGACCATAAGCCACTGCTTAGGATTTATGAGTAAAAAAAAGGATCACCAACGCATACTGCAAACAGACTGAAGAGATGGGGACTATTCTATTCAATTACAATTATAAAATTATGTCGTGCTGACGGATTATCTATACTTATCCTAAAACATGCTGAACCCTAACCCTAACCCTTACCTCCCTACGAACTGAGAAAAAAGTATAACATACATAATGTAGTGCCATTAAGGAGCTTCTTTGAAAAATTCTTTGAACAAACAATCTATTACCGAATAATAGTGGACAGTTTCTCATCCGAAAATATTCAACTATAAAAACAACCACGGAAGTAACCATTAGTTTTGAAAGAATTGTTGGTTGTTTCAGGATCGTTGATTGTATTGTGTCAGACAATGAACACAATTTACGTTTATTGAAATTAAACTATTTTGTCAAACATTTGTAGTGGATCATATCAAGACGCGCCGTATCAGCGAGAAGTCATGGCCAGGCAGAACAGTTTATGGACACGTTTAAAAGAGAGCTTAATAAAGCGCCTACAGAAAAGGCCATGCAATCATTTTTGCAAGTATATAGGATGACCTCAAATAACAATACACCAATTTCCATTAAGGCATCAGAAGTAATATTTGCAAGAAAGATTAAAACAGTGTTTTATACGAAATCTGTATGTCTGTGTTTGATAAATTATTGCCAACCCATACGAAATCTGTATTTCTGTAAATATACCACCGTGTTGTCTTGCTAATTATTCCTTTTTTAGTCTTCATAATATGATTCGACGAAGAATTGAAAGTCCTTATGATAAATATGGAACATTTATTAAGTATTGTGACTTTGAAACAAAAAAGATTATGTATATATATATATATATATATATATATATATATATCTTAATTTTTCCTTTTTCATCTCTCATATTTATATATATATATATATATATATATATGAATATGTATATATATATATATATATATATATATAAGTTATTTATTCCATCAGTATCTCTCTGTTACAGTAATAAATAAATATGTACATGTTACATTCTTTTAATCTTTTTTCATTATCTCTACACATTATAACTTTCTATCAATTTAATATAACTGGCCAGCTGTAGTAAACCATATACAAACCAAAACGCAACCCATCGGCACGATGAAGTTTCTCTAATGTAGCCTCGATGGCAATGTTTTTAAATCAATTAATGATCTCACTAATGATATCAAAGCATCAGCCACCTTAATGGGCGAAATGAAAGCAACCATTTATCTTGTACGAGGCATTTTTCAAGATCAACTGATTAGTCGATTCATTTCCTGGGTCAATTCTGAGATCAAAGATCGACCTTACGTTTCCTATGAGTCATTGCATAACAATAGTATTTAGACTTTCGAGGAAACCTCATTTAGCATAATTATGAAGAGTTCAGCAGAACTATTAAAGATGTGACATCCATATAAAATAACCGATTTAATATTGATGTAAGGAATTACGTATATCTTACTCACTAATTACGGTGAGACTGGTATGAGCTCAAAGTTCACGCAGCTATGAAAAAGTAGCAACTTGTTTTCAAGTAACTATATAAAATAAGTCGATAGTGAATTTTTATGAAGAGTTAGGATTAATATGTTAACCCAGCCCCTGTCCCATCGCCGCAATGTTGCGTCCCTCTGCTTGTTTTATGTTCGGTTAGTAAAGAAGTTAAGAACATTAATTTTCCTCTCCCCACTTGACCTGTATTTATGTTATAGTATCCCTTTCTTGTGGTCTATTGGTCTTACTGGATTCCAAGGCAAGAATCTATCTGATCTGGTGGAGTATCCAGCTAAGTGCTGTTACTTGAGGCAACATTACTTGGAGAAGATGCGTCATTCCTCGTATGAGCCAGTGTATAGCCGTGTCGAGGTGATCTTATTTGAATACAATGTTAGTTTGAATATTTGGTCAAGGTTTACTTGTAGGGTGATGTATCCCTTTTGTACAGAGAGACTGAGGACACTCGAGGATAGTGTCTAGTAAGTAATTCAAAGTTCCCTGTAGGTAATTCAAACTCCTTTTTTATTTTCTTATCTTTTTAATTATGCTGGGGATGGGGATCCTACCGGAGGTCAGATATCCACCGGCTATTTCAGACACTCTAGCCGAAAGATCTTTTTAAGATTCAAACCGTCCCTTTAAGTGCAATTGTTTATATCTCCTTTACACTCGGTTAACTAGGTATATTCGCCAGATAGTTTTTTCCCCTTTTTCTTCGGAGAGGGTAGATTGTTGAATCTTATCAGCTAGAATCTCATTGGATGTTTGGCTCAACTTTTCAAACTTTGAGTAGTGGTAGCAAAAAAATTCTATTGCACCATCTTTTGTGCAACATTCCATCGTTGGGCTTTTAAGCCTCTTATGTTTATTTTTTGTTGCTGCATTTGATGGAAATAGGGGGCCAGGACGTTTTGTCTCAAGGCCTGATGGCTGACCCTGGTTGGCCTCTGTATTTGGTGGAGCACCATTTCCAGAGACAGGAAGGTTTATACCATTGCTTACATCTTCCCGCCTGGTGTATGAACGAGTTGGTGGGCCCTTTTTATCCTGGGTGCCGGCCTGCCAGTATTTATTTTTGTTTGTATTCATATTTTGTATTATTCATTTCCTCATTGTCAACGGCTTCTAATTCTTTATTCGAAGCTGCCCTCTATTAATAGAGGGGGTACCCCCGTCTACAATTCGGGAGACGTGCTGGATGGGTTGAGGAGACAACACATCATATTTGGTCAGGGTTTACTTCCCCTATATGTATGTGTGTGTGCATGTCATCAAATATTTTTATATCGTTTATTTAGTCGACAATAATTGAACACATTTTTGAAAACCTTTTTTTAAAAAAAGCTTTTCTATAATTATGAAAATAGTTCTGAGGATTTCATGTTTGCTAAAATGATTAACGATTGTTTGTGAAATAGAAACCTCGTGTGTTTGTTCAATAATATTTCTCTTGATTTGCAATTTACAAAATAATTTTCTCATATTGGAGTTATTTCATCACAACGTCCCAGTCAGGAACGTTTGTGTCAAGTAAACTAATGCTGACGTCGAATTTAGTTCAGCGATTAGTTTAATAACCGACGTGCGCAACGTGAACATTCGGCCGCAAAATCGGCTCGTATGTTCGATATTGCTTCATCCGTTCTTTTCTTTTTAGAAAAAGAAAACAAAAACATTTAATTTAGAATTGAATGCTCCTGGCAAACAAGAAAGAAAAAAAAACTTGTCTTGTAATCATTTACAGTTGAATGAATGTATCTTGCTTAATCTAATATTGTATGTACAAATTATTCTGATTATTTCCAGCGGCTATGATAATCCGGCAACGAATATGGACTTGATTCAGCTGAAAAATCTGCGCCCGCTTTCTCAAGATGGTGGCTGAAAGTGCCATATCCTCTACCCCTTCTCATAACATGGCGTCAAAAGGCTGGTACAAGGACAAGTAACAAAATTCACAAACACATCCGGAATTAAACTTGTACCGATCAAGTGATTCAACTGCTGCAGATACACTTGGGCAAGGTGTATTACTCTACCTTAACTAATCACGCTTAAAGCAATTTTTGATTTCTATTCCTACCCTACTTTCAAACCCTATCAACTACACAAGCTCTGTCTACTACAAATTTGTCATGAGTATGACTTCAGTCTCATGCGGTGCCGAAATCTTTGATTTTGAGTGTGTATGTAGTGTCAATCCATAGTTTCCATTACTCCCAGGTTCACTCTGACAAGTTATGTAGTACAGGTCATGGTCTCACGCATAGGTAAACTATAATCTGTCCTAGGTATGACACGAAACTGCATCAGATGCATTTTGAACTGCTGTTTCAGCGCATAGTTATCATTACTCTTAGGACCACTCCTAATCAGAACAGTAATACCTCTCAGTCCAATATATACATTAAATAGAATATATCGTTTGCAAAGTAGAATGTGGACATTAGGTAAACTTTCAACAGGTTCGTAACTCTCACTTCCCATGTTATGCTGTCGATCTCACATTTTATGAGCGCTGTTTCTGACAAAGGGAGAAGAATCGCTGTTTTATGTGTAGAATGTTGCTTTCAGTGGGTGGTAGATAGCTATTGGCTATTGTTTGATTCTCTCATAGTATTTATCATTATTCAACTATCAATTTATCCCTCTCATTAATGTTTAACTTCGAGTGATTCTTGGCCCTGATATGTGGTGACCCATTAGTTAGAAAAGATTACGTATTTATGAAACATATCCCAACAAACAAAAGAATATGTACATATTAAAAGAAGCCTAAAACATTCAATAAAAATGACGTCATTAAATTTCGTTTTCTTGGTAAAAAAAGTTACGCATCGTTTAAAAATAAAGGTATTTTTCTCTTCACTGTATTCGAACTCAGGCTATTTTAAGTTACTTTTATATATTACCAATGACTTCATTATCATGCATCTTCTCTTCCAGGACGGGTAAAAAAAAAGTTAAATACAAGTTACTGCTGTCTAATGAGATTCGGGATGTTCTAGTGTAATCCTTAAATCAGATCTACATTCCTTAATCACTGACGTCAAATATTGACTCCCTGTAAAACATTTAACATTCGGACGCACCCAGTCGAAACTATTACGACTGTTGCTACTAGTACTTATGTGCACCTTTGTCTTAGGGTAATTCCTATTCTCTTAATCTAACATAAATCTACCGAATTTCTATTAGAGGGTCAGTTTTGATACATCCTTCTAATAAACGTTTGATAACATTTCTCTTTCCGTTTAAAGTTTGCTTTAATTTGGCAAACGTTATTTAATGATTTGTTTATCAAAACGACATGCGCAATGAATAGATATTTAAAATCCAACTATTCTGAAGCGAGTCTTGCGTAATGAATATATATTAAAAACTCGACCATTCTGGCACGGGTCCTAACGCAATTTTTGTTGCAGATCAGTGGATATACTGGCTTTGAACGTTGTTCATTTTCTAAACGCAATCAAAGGCCAAACAGCGGATAACCTGTATATCTTAATCGGTACGTTAACGATCATGTTACTACCTAGACGCTCAAAAGATTGCATGTCAAACCGAAATGAGATATTTTACAAACTTTTTCTTGCGTATTGCAAACAAAATCCGAGTGAAAGCTCGGACAAATATCTCGAGAATTTTAAGCTTGTCTTGTACGACTGTAAATTTCAAACAGATTTTGCGGAATAGTGAAACAATGAAGAAGACAGAGTCGCTTTAATGACACGCATCTAACTTACATTTGACAGTTTTCACTTGAAAATAACATTTTCGACCCAAACAGGGCATTCAAATTGGCCCAACTATTGGATATTGATTAAAGAAAATTGGATCCATGTACGAAGCTTTGCTATACCTTAACGCAACGGTTTTTAAAAATAATAAAGAAATGGAAACTCTTATAAAACAAGGGCAGTCGCACTGAGGACTAGATGTTACTTTTAGGGATTTTGAAGGCGCCCGTGGAGTGAATGCTCATATAACAAGCTTGTCTTTTGATGAGTGTATAACATATAAGCCACACTTGTTTTCTCGGGTCGTTTTCACCTCTGTCTTCGACCAATTAACACGAACACGAACACGAAGAAATAAGAAAAATTACAACTTTTACCTATTCTAACTATCTTTTCTATACGTCTGGCATCCCCACCCTCCCTCTCTCTCTCTCTCTCTCTCTCTCTCTCTCTCCTTCTCCCTCTCTTTATTTCTTCATTTACTTATTACAATAAAACAAGGTTAATTAAATTCGGTTTATTTTTATTTATTCATTTTTACTTTTCAAAATATACTTAACCTTAAAGTGTAGTATCTTAATATCTTCTTTTCTCGGTGAGTGAAAGAGAAATCTTTCTAGAATGCGGCAATTTTTTCGTCTACTCAACTATTTGTCAATTTTACAATTCGTTTCTTTGTGGTTTATTTTTATTTCTTACTAAGTACTATGATAATATACTTATTCTTTCCTCTACTCAGTCAATGAAGAAGAACTCCTTCTAGACTGCGGCAATTTTAATTTTCTCTTCCCAGGAGATGGATTTGGGACCCCCCTCTCTCTCTCTCTCTTTATTTCTTTATCTACTTAGTACAATAAACATAAAAGGTAATTTAATTCGGTTTATTTTTGTTTATTCATTTTAACTGTTCTAAAATATACTTGACCTTTGTAGTATCTGTTACTACATCTCTTCTCTTCTTAGTCAGTGAAAGATAAATCTTTCTAGACTGCGGCTATTTTCATATTTTTATTACTGTTCCTCTATTTAAATATTTGCTGATTTTACAATTCATTCCTATTTTTTGTTGTTTATTTTAATTTTTTACTAAGTGTTACGATACTATACTTATTCTTTTCTCTCCTCTGTCAGTGAAAAATAAATCCTTCTACACTGCGACAATTTTAATTTTTATTCAAGGAGATGGATTTTAAACACATTACAAAAAACACGATTGATGTTTAATGTTGGTAAATTCAATCCTCTACCAAATTAAACACTCTGGATTGAGATAAAAATTGCCTCTGTCTACAACGATTTTTCCTTCGCTGACCATTTCGTTCACAGTTACTTATTCTTTGGGGTGGAGGAGGACAGTGGTTTTTATTTTTACGAATGACCTGTTACGTATACTCGTATGGGGAGCAGTCACACATAACATAAATACATCTATTTCGTTTGATTTAGTCACTGAAATAACTTACAGGTTTCTTCTCAACTTCTTTTTTTACGAATTAATACTCTAATATGTATATATCTCTCCCACGCAACGCCGATACACGGGTCCTGCTAGTATATATATATATATATATATATATATATATATATATATATATATATATATATATATATATATATATATATATATATAAATCAATGTTAAAGGTATATATTTTAATATATCTTTTATTTATTTTCTATTTTTTGACGTCTAGGAATATCAATTGTCCCTTATGTCTAAAAAAATTCTAAAGTATTTTCTGAAAAGGAGAACAACATTTTTGCCGCAATCCTTCGGCCTTCGTCAGTGTAATGAGGGATTGTGTGTGTACGGTGGGAGGTGGGTGGTGGTATAATGAGAAAAATGAAATGGTGAAAAAAAAACAGGAGTTGTCCCTAATAGCTGAGAGACAAGAGTCAAGTGGTCATAAACACACACACACACACACACACACACACACACATATATATATATATATATATATGTATATATAATTAGTACTTGTATGTATGTTGTTTCCTCGATGTTAATCCAATGAAGCTTCAGTGCTCAATAACAGGTATAGATGTATAACAAAATAATTACTTTTATTTATCCAAACATTTTGGCTACGTTTGTGCATACATCTTTCAGTTGCGAATTGATTAAAACAGAATTTTCGGGCCATTAATTAAGATGAGATGAATAGAAGAATTACATTCTTGCATATCGTTCTCGTTATAGGGGAGGGGAAAATAGTAGAAGAGGCAAAGTATATATCCGCGCAAACACAATTATGTATCTATATAGTCATACACAACTTATATTCGCATGCATATGCATTCGTACAGATGTGTGTATATACAGGAATACATATTGAGTCAGTCACACACACTCATACTCGTATATCTTTCCGTTGTAGAGTCTTATTCTATGGCTCATTTTCAAGTGGGTCTTTAAGGCGCTGTCTGTTTTTTAGTCTGTGGGTCTCTGGTAAGGCCACACACATTCATTAGCTTATGAATAGTAGTGAAAGAACGCATAAATATATAAATAAACACATACTCACGCTAACATATATATATATATATATATATATATATATATATATATATATATATATATATATATATATATATATATATATAATTTATTTAGATACTGTATATTACGGGCGTGTCTACAATCATTTCAGCTTGCCGATGATTCTACTGGGCACGGAGATTTACTAAAGATGTCTAAATTTGCACTTTTGGATGAAATCGCGGTACATTGCTGAAATATGTAATATACAGTATCTAAATAAATTATATTATCTCTCTTATATGATCAGGCGCTTTATTTGATTTCTTTTCATATACAACCTGACACTCTATATATATATATATATATATATATATATATATATATATATATATACATATTCTAGGAACATAAATATTAGGGAAAATGATGGAATTTTATATTATTTTCAAATTTACGAAATGAAAAATTAGTAGATACATAAAAAGGAAAGGGAAAAAGAAAAAATTACGAAAAAAGGGGAGAGTTCATATTAATTTTCTTGGTCCTCATCTGTCCCTTTTTTTGTTGCATTTTTGTACCCATGTCATCTCATAAGATTGAAAATACCATGAACTCCCCCTTGTTCCATTTTTATTCTTTAATGTTTTTGTCGTCAGCTGTCCCCTCTTTTTTGCATTTTCGTACCCCATGTCATCTCATACGATTAAAAATTACATGAATTTCTCCTTGTTGCATTTTTTCTTTAATTTTCTTTGTTATCATTTGTCCCCTTTTTGTTGCATTTTCGTACCCCATGTCATCTTATAAGATTGAAAACAACATGAACCTCCCCTTGTTCCATTTTTCTTCTTTAATCTGTCTTTTTCTTTTGTTCTCTCTCATGCCTATGCACTGTTTTTGTTGTATGTGCGGAAATATGTTTATAACTACGACGAAATATTAAAACTCTTATGATATAAGTTGATTTGCTTATATCTTCTATTCTCTCCTTTTCCCATACATCTCTCTATTTTATCGGATTCCGAACATAACTAGATAACTATTCAAACACTTATGTTCGTTTTATCATAAAAACATCTTAAACAGTGCATCTGGCAACGCCGTCAGCATTTTATTTTCCTCGGATAGTAAGAAGTTTCGAGTCTCTTTTATCAGGGAACTCACGCATAGAAAGTTGCATTTAATTAGTAAACCCAGACCGCAGTTTTGTGATACATAATTTATCTCCGTTAACATGAATAATTATATTATCGACTTTCTTTGTCTTTCTGTTTTTAAGAATTTCAAGAAACCGTAGTCTTCCACATTCAATCATGCGTTATAATAAAACCTAGAACAAATTTAATCATTTCATACTTAATTTACTTGTTTCCTTTCAACATAATCGGCTCTGTCTAGCACATAACTGAGCGGTATGGCGATCATGTTTCTTTTCTTGGTGTTGATTCACTCACATCTTAATAAAAATTATCTCGACAAAACATGTTCATCAGATGAGCTGCAATGGGAAAATCACTACTTACAATTACACATTTTAAAAAGCGTTTAGAGTTACGTGAGAAACCTAGAGTATTGGTTCCTAGCGCCGTCAAAGAATATTATTTTCTGATCATTTAACTGATTCCCAACCACTAGTCGAGTACAGCAGCATGAATGAGAATCTATGATGAAGTGATGGATACATTTGTAAATCTGCGAGCCTAATTGTTTCCCATCATGGCACAAATAATAATCAAGACTAGTTAAGCATTTTATTTGATCCAAGTTATTCTATCGTGATGGAACTGTTTCTGGAGGGAAACGCAATCTTTCAGTATGATAATGCGCCAATTCACATAGCGAATACATTTATTAAACGGAACAATGAACATTTTAGTGGGTCTAAATATATTATCTGGCCATCATAATCCCTTGGAGACTGTTTATATAAATAAAAGACACATACTTATTTGGAAACAATTCAACATTTATAGGATTTCATATCTCATCACACCTACCAGTCTCCAATATACCTACAAAGCCAACATTCACCCATGCATGAAGTATTGTTGCCACGTCTGGGCTGGTGAAACAGCCACTAGTCTCTCCCTCTTGGAGAGGGTAAAACAAGTCTCTAATCTAATAGGCCCACACTGTCTACCAAACTCTAGTTCATGTCTCATCGCCGCAATGTTGCATCCCTGTGCTTGTTTTACAAGTACTTCAACGGATGTGCTCCGACAAACTTTCTGCACTCTTAGCGTTAACCCTAACCCTAACCCTAACCCCCAACCAACCCGACAAGCAGAAAACTCGCACCCTTCTCTGTAGAGCTCCCTGGATACGGGAAAACTTTCTGCTCTAATTGCTTCCATCCTCGAACCCCCTGCCTTTGGGATTCCATCCCTGCTCCCTGTTTCCCCGAATGTATCAAAAATGTAAATATAATGTTAGCTAGCATCTCGATGCGAAACTCCCTACTTAGAATGCCCCTTAAAATCTGGCCCCTAATTAATAGTAGCCCCTTACGTCTCAGTGGCAGTGTGCCTTGTTTAAGTTAATTGAAGTAAAAAAACGAAATTACTGCCAATGACGGTCCTTACCTATATAATTGTTTTTTTTTTAATTTTAAGGTGTTTCCATTATTTTTTCCAACCGCTGTAAACTCATATGTATATTCTTAAAATATATAGATCGATTTTCGTCTGTCAAAATATTACAAAAAGGGAACGGTTAACGGTTAATCACTTGGTAGAGTTGAGGATAGATCAGATCAGTTATTCTGTGGCAATTCTTAATATAATTGAAATGTCATGGATGTATTTATGTAAACAAAACTCTAAATATTATTCGAAAGGAAAATGATTTTAAAACATGTAGTTCTACATGACTACATTGTTACATGGATGTAATGTCTTATTCCATTAATATCATTTTATTTTACATAATATTCCAATGATTAATTATCAGCTTACAGACACAGAATCTCCATTATTGTAAGTATTTAGTTTTTTTTAAATTGATTTCGTAATTTTACGTGTCAGTGTGCCCCAAAAAGTTCAAAAACAAATTTATACCACGTCGCTAAGAGTAGTTAAATATTAGACGACGAACTATTTAGCCAAACATTTAATTTAAAATAGAATTTTCCACGAGATATTTGACAAACAAATTATGTTATTCAGCTGTATAAGCGTTAGAAAGATGATGAGTATCCTTGTTAGTTACATTGCATCAGTTATTCTAAAGGAAAATAATGTTGAGGCCACTGTAAACTGCAGAGATGTTGTTGAAAATCATCTTATTCATGGAAAACACATATGTTGATGAAACGTGTACTAGGAATCTCGGGTGAATTTATAGAATCCCAATTATTTATGAAAATACATTGTTTGATCAGTGGACACCGAAATATTATTTGTGACCACAATCTTGCCTTTTATTTTGGTTAGTGAATAGTTGTTATCTTATATATAGAGTAACGTCAGAATGTCCCCTTCTTTCCGTACACAGAATTGAATCCTGCTTCGTACATGTTTTAGTCGCTTATTTGTACGTGCCTCCAGAAAAAAAGTAGTGTCGTTCGGATTAACCGAGTTTTATATTTTATCCAGCAGCAGTTTTCTCCATGCTTGGTAATTTATTTAGTTTTTTTTTATTATTTTTAATTATTATAGCACTTTGAAAATTATAATCCGGTTATTGTATTTGTTTCTCTCAAAATTAAAACAAAAAATTACATTTTTTTTATTTAAAAAATAAAGCACTAGAATAAAATTCGAATTTACGTTTTAAAGTTTCATTTATTTTTTAGACCAAAAAATATTTGGACTCTATTAAAAATTTATTACACACAAATACAACTTTTTTTACATTCAAAATACACTTAAAAAATACAAAACAAAACAAAAACGAGTTTTAACTGAATTTTACGAATTTAAAAACAAAACAGAAGTTAAAACATACATTGATATTTCTTTAATAAAAAAACATGCCGCCATTTTCTATTAAATTTAATTTTATATATGTTATAAAATAATGTCCAAACCAAAAGTATCATTTAACTAAGAACCCTTTTTATCCAACATTTAGGCGAATATCAAGCAACATCCGATAGTATTTATTCTGCAATCGGACCGATATTCGTTATTACAAAGTACACTTTTATAAAACCAACGTTATAAAGTAAGCTCAAATATCTTTTCTAACTAAGTTATTCGTTATAACGGACAATCTCTTGTGACAAATTTCTTAAATATTCCGAAATGTTCCTCATAGTTTCTTACACTAAAGATAACATTTAAAAACATTTATTAAACATAGTTCACCCCAAACAAGGAAATGCCACCACTGTAGATGTGAGGGGCTAATGGGAAAAAATTCTGCATGTCAGTAACGTCAGGAAAGCAGGGAGCAGGGTGGGAGTTCCAGAGTCCAGCAGCACAAAGAGAGAAGCTTTTGGAGTAGAAAGCTCTTCGGCATCTGGGGACCTCCACAGTGAATGGATGGGATTTGGCTAATTGTCGGGTTGGTCTAGTGAATTAACGTCGTGGGGGTAGCAGAGAAGCAAGTTCATCAGATCACATCTATTGAAGTACTTGTAAAACAAGCACAAGGAAGCAACATTGCGGCGATAGTACAGGGGCTGGAGCTTGGCAGATAGTGACGAACCTATGAAGTTGGCGACTCTTTTTTGGACCTTGTCTAAGAGAGATAGAGACTAGTGGATGATGCCCCAGCCCAGATGTGACAACAATACTCCATGCATGGGCGGATGGTGGCTTTGTAGAGATATAGGATAATGTCAGGTGTGAGAAGTTTACTGGCACGGTAGAGGGAGCCCACCTTCTTTGCAGCAGCCCTGGCAAGGTGGTCAATGTATTTATTCCAAAATATTGTAAATTTATATAAATTAACATTTATACTTACTTCAATATTGTTAAATAGCAAAATTCTGATCGTAAAAAGTTTTTAAAAATTCTTAAAAAGATGTTATTCAATTGTTATTGGATACCTCGACTGACAGGATAACAAAATACGACTTGCTCCCAGTCAGAAAATAAATGCGTACGCTATACAGGCCTGTATAAAGGATCGCCTTAGAGTTGTGCATATTAGAGATTGACTCAACACCCCAAAGCTCCAACATTGGAGGCTCACAACCAGATGCATTTTTAACCATACCCTAATTTATCTCTTATAGCTTCACTGATAATGTTGGAACATAAAAATAGACGTGAAAAGCATCGGTTCATCACAGTGCAGTATATAAGTAAAATCAACGTCCATAAATAATCACCAACAACATGTGTAAATGCGAACAAACATCATCTTATATATAAAGTAAAAGGACATTGTCCTCTATTTCATTGACTGACATTGCTCTTCGTATGGCTTTGGTCCAATTATTCGTACGTGTTTAAAGAATTAGTTTCGTTCGAATTTAGCGATTTTAATATTTTGCCCGATTATCTGTTTTCTCTTTTTTATTACTAATTTCAAACGCAAGAGCATGAGTGGCTACTCCCATAGTAATAAGTCCTCATTGTTCGACTAATGACACTGTAATGTAATCGAATAACGGTAATTTTTTCGTATTACACGATCTGTCCTCGCACTTAATATTAATCACTGCTCCTATCAACAATCACCCAGGTTATAAAAAGACTTTACAAAGTAACATTTTCAGATTACCGATAATACACAAAAATCAACAATATTGTGACAATTATTAGAATATGCATGACAAAACGCCTACTACAATTATTTGTTTCACACTTAATAAACATACGCGCGATATTTAACTTTCATTTGTAAAAAACTGAATGTTTCACGTTTTATATACCTATTGTCGTGTATGTTGTTTGCACATGGCGAAACAAAGACGCACAGCAATAAACTTTACTCAACTAAATTACAACAGCTAACTGTACAAAAATGTATACAATTCTTAGCCACTTTCATATATTTATTCACTATCAATGTTTGACAGTGGAAGACGAAAGGGTTGATATTCATCGTAGTAGCAGTTACTTGCTTTGCGCGGGTGATTTTCTCACGTGACACTTAGCTCCAGCAAATACCAGTTCTTACCGGCCAGTTACAAAAGAAATTGGGTCTAGCGTAGTCAATTTATTCCGTGTTAGGGTATGTTGATACGATTATATTCGCTTTTATTATAAAGTATTACAAAAGTTTCAATGTTAATTTGTATTTATACATTCAATTTTATTTATTTTTCATTTTAATTTAAATTTATTTTATAGTTTACATATTTCTTAAAGCTGGAGCCGCGTTTTGCACAAAAATATGCGCTTATTCTTTTTATTAAACGCTGATCGTCTTAGAAATCATATCTACAAAATGACTGTATTTACAAATACTTTTATTTCTACAAAATAGAAACTTCCTTTCAGAATAGACACTATTCTGTAACATTACCTCTATTCGCAAAAAGTTTAAAACACAAAATATCCAAGCCTGTACGAGAATAAACATTTATATGTGGCGGATGTGATTATCATGAAACCGGATCGAGCAGCGGAAGTGGCCCGTCTTTGCATGACGTGTAATTTGCAATCTAAAGCAATATTAAAATCATAGGTTACGAATGAGGATTGAACTCACGACGTATGAGAGACACAAGAAACTGGTAATTGCACTGCAATAAGAAAAATTAGCCGAATGTAGCCGGATTTAGCCGAATTTGACCGAATTTAGCCTAAAGGCGAGCAAACGATTCATCTGAATTCCAATTGCTAAATAAAGAATAACTGAATTATTTAATGTTTGAAAACTGTTGGTATAATCAGTAGAAAGAAGAAAAGATACAAGTGAGAGAAAATGTCCACTGATTTGTGAGCCGCATTTTTTTTTTGACGAAAGCAAGTCGATTATCTTCATTGTAATCCACGGAAATTGAGTCCTATTAAAGTCAGAGTATAAATGGTTACCTGATCGAGTTTCAAACCCCCTTTCAGTTTATTGTTATTTATTAATTTAATAATTAAAAGTCTATAATTAATATCTAGCGATAGTTTAAAAATCAAGTAAATTTATTTATATGGCGTAAGTATGTAGTGTTAACAGTTTCCCGCGTTGTTCATTTTTCGCGGGTAATTCAAGTACATAGGTTCCGATAATGAAAAGTACACCTGAAAAGGGTGATAAAGCTAATAACGTTGATGCGGATGATAATATGAATGGAAACAATGGAAAGGTTGTCATTCAGTACCTACATAGAGAGAATAGAATCATCATCTTTTATAAAAAGAACGAGAATAAACGAAATCTACAGTATAGGACTCAGCACCGGGGCTGCTTCTACAATATAGGACCCGGAGGCTTCTGCAGTACAGGGACTGGGCGTGCTTCTGCAGTATAGGTACCGGGGTTCTTCTATAGTATAGGAACCAGCACCAGGGGTGGTTCTACAACATAGGACCCGGATGCTTCTGCAATATAATGACCGGGGGTGCTTCTCAAGAATATGGACCATGGGTGCTTCTGCAGTATACGGATCGGTGGTTTTTCCAGTGCTTCTACAGTATTTGACCCAGCACCGGGGGTGCTTCTACAATATAGGACCCGGAGGCTTCTGCAGTACAGGGACCGGGGGTGCTTCTACAGTATAGGCTCCATGGTGCTTCTACAGTATAGGACCCATATTTACGCCGGTCTATTGGTTGTCGGTCCTGTGCAGTTCTAGGAGGTGCACCCTCCCAGGCTTTGCCTCCCCTCATTAGAGAGGAGTAAGTTTATTGCTTACTGCCTGAGGCGCCCATACCGGGGAATGCCGACGGGGCTGCCCAGGCAATTTTTAAACAACCAGAATACTCAAATTCTCGAGAGCTGGTTCTTTCCCACTTTCCCGACCTTGTTTACAAATCTTGCCTTGTGGGAGGAAGATAAATAGAACCGGGGGTGTTTCTACAATATAGGACCCGAAGGCTTCTGTAGTATAGGGTCCGGGGGTTTCCAGCACCTGGGGTACTTCTACAATATAGACCTTGAGGCTCCTACAATATAGGGACTGGGGGTGCTTCTACAGTATAGGCACCGGGAGACTTTTACAGTATAGGACCCAGCACCGGGGGTGCTTCTACAATATAGGACCCGGGGGCTTCTGCAGTATATGGACCAGGGGTGCTTCTGCAGTATAGGAACCGGTGTTCTTCTACAGTATAGTACCCAGCACCTGGGGTGCTTCTACAATATAAGACCCGGAGGCTTCTGCAGTATAGGGACAGGGGGTTCTTCGGGTGCTTCTACAGTATAGAACCCATCACCGGGGGTGCTTCTACAATATAGGGCCCGGAGGTTTCTGCAGTATAGGGACCAGAGGTGCTTCTACAGTATAGGAACCGAGGTGCTTCTACAGTATAGGACCCAGCACCTGGGGTGTTTCTACAAAATAGGACCCGGAGGCTTCTACAATATAGTACCCGGAGGCTTCTGTAATATAGGGACTGGGGGTGCTTCTGCAGAATACGGACCATGTGTGCTTCTGCAGTATACAGAACGGGGGTGCTTCTGGTGCTTCTACAGTATAGGACCCAGCACCAGGGGTGCTGCTACAATATAGGACCAAGAGGCTTCTTCAGTATAGGGATCATGGGTTCTTCTGCAGTATACAGACCGGGGTGCTTCTGGTGCTTCTACAGTATAGACCTAGCACGGGGGTGCTTCTACAATATAGGACCTGGAGGCTTCTGCAGTATAGGGACCTGGGAGTGCTTCTGCAGTATAGGCACCGGGGCGCTTCTACAGTAAAGCACCCAGCACCAGGGGTGCTTCTACAATATAGGACCTGAAGGCTTCTGCAGTATAGGGACCAGGGGGTTCTTCTGCAGTATAGGCACCGGGGAGCTTCTACAGTATACGGGCCCAGCAGCGGGGGTGCTTCTACAATATAGGACCCGGAGGCTTCTGCATTTTGTTTTCTTTTCAATTAAAAATATTTCTATGTATGGAGGAGGATACTTTAAAAAATAGGGGAGGGATGCAAACTTTTCTTTTTTTTTTTTAACTAAAAATATTTCCATTTATGATAGTGACGCTACATGAATTAACACTACTTTGTGCACATTTGCAGATATAGGTAAGTATATAGTATGTGAACCGGGGCGGCGATAGGTATGAATACAGTATGCGCACCGGGGTGGCGATAGGTATATATATATATAGTATGTGCACTGGGGTTGCACTAGGTACGTATATAGTAGTGCATAGGGGTGGCGATAGGTACGTATATAGCTTGTGCACATGGACACCAATAAGTACGTATATAGCATGTGCACCGGGCGGTGATAGTTATATATATATTTATATATATATATATATATATATATATATATATATATATATATATATATATATATATATATATATATATATATATATATATATATCATGCGTTCCGAGGCGGCGATCGGTACGTATATAGCACGCGCACCGGGGCGGTGATAGGTACGTATATAGCACGCGCACCAGGGCTGCGAAAGGTACGTATTTAGCATACGCATCGGGTCGGCGATATGTACATATTTAGCATTCTCACCGGGGCGGGGATAGGTACGTATTTAGCATTCGCACCGCGGCGGCGGTAGGTACATATTTAGCATTCGACCCAGGGCGGCGATATGTACATATTTACTATTCGCACTGGGGCAGCGATAGGTATTTATGTAGTATGCACACCGGGGCGGCAATAGGTACGTATTTAGCATTCGCACCGGGTCGGGGATAGGTACGTATATAGTATCTGCACCCAGGCGGCGATAGGTACTTATATAATATCTGCACCGGGGCGGCGATAGGTACGTATATAGTATGCGCACCGAGGTGGCGATAAATACGTATATAGTATGAACACCTGGGCGGAGATTAGAAGGGGCAGAGAGAGGTGATACTTTTTATAGAAATATTTCATACTATTGCCCTGGGCAACATAGGAGGAATGGTGGGGAAGAAACAGCTTTCGCAGAAAGCAAAATAAGAAAGTAGCGGTTAAATGGGGCGACCAGGGAAGAGAAAGGTATAAAGATAAAAAGACGGCTATAGAGAAAGGGAGAGAAATAGAAGTTTGAATATAAAGATGTTACACACGCGATTTTTCTTCAATTATTTGTTTTTATGACCCCGAACAACGCCGGGTAGCCCCGCTAGTCTTTTATAAAAAATGAGAACAAACAAAATCTCATTTGACTTGCGAGCTTAACTTAGCGATTGCTTAATTACTTTGTTCACCTTATTTATTTTGTTTAATCAAATATTTTTTATAAACTAAATGATCCTGATACTCGACTGTTAACATATATATATATATATATATATATATATATATATATATATATATATATATATATATATATATATATATATATATATGTATATATATATATGTATATATATGTACATGTATATATATATATATATAAAGTAAACGTGGATGCGTCTATAATCAGATAAATAACCCCACATGAAAAATACGGCGATGGAACAATAATATGGGTCTGTTATTCAACCATCGAGTTTGTTACCTCATGGAATAAAATGAACCATAGATAGTGTGATGCGCCATGAGTATTTTATGAGCTAATTGGATCGCATCGAAACAATAGTTGATGCTTGAAAAGTCGCCCTTTTAAGAAGGTAATAGCCCAAAGCGCACACTAAAACTAAACTGCGAAGTATTGATTGAAAATACTGTAGAAATCGATGCCCAAGTAAAAGTCAGTATCTTGACCGCAATCCAATTCAAATTAAAGACAAAAGCTGACTGATCTTAGGAATTTGACGGCTATCTCAAGGAGGTATAGGATCGAATTTCCAAGAACGATCTTAACGACGACTGAAGAGTTATGAAAAATGTCTTCGAGCAGAAATTAGTAAACGAATGCTGTGGAATTTATAACTCAAATGTGATATAAATACGCACGTCCACTTTTTTACAACAATTTCTTGAGTTATACATTATATTAACACGTTAAAAAGCCGTGACCAGCGATCCGAACAGATACCAAAGTTTTAATTATTGATTTGCAAAAATTAACCTAGTACAATATTACGAATTAGTCATAAGGTCTTCAAAAGCATGGGGAGAAGAGGGGGCCGGTGGTTATCCTATGTCTATCAAACTTTAGCAAAAGACATTCTTACCCATTCGTTTAATCACTGTTTTTTCTTCAATTTGTCCTGATTTGTCAATCACTTTCACTTCAGTAATCACCAGACTACCACATTTACACTATGAGCTACCCCTACTTAAAATCATCTACAATCGTTTGAATTAAAATTCGTTTATACACACACACATGTATATATATATATATATATATATATATATATATATATATATATATTTAAAGATAAATGAAAGAAGAGGGATAAACATGTACGAATGACAAATCTATTTACACTTCGATTGTTTAATGCAAGTTGTACTCGGTAAAAACATGTTTATTATTCTTTCCTTACGCTAAGGCTTTTCAAAGATTAACATCTTATCATCAGAGGAATTACATAGATAGATAAGTTGGCAGTGGAAAAGCCAACATTCCAAATTTGCAAAAAAATATCTAGTAATGGAGAGTGAGAGTGTGTGTGTATAAAAAAATATTGGGTCTGTCAAGTTGGTGAATATCTGTTGATAAGGTGTCCCGTGAAGAGAGATTTAAAGATGGAAAAAAGGGGTATCGTGAATTTTTTCTAAATGTTGGCTTTTCCACGTCCAACTTATCAATCTATGTACATGTTTATCCCTCTTCTTTCATGTATCTTTATAATTGCTCTATCTCGTATATTGAGCTTTTACCATTTCACTATAAGTTCCACTAAAAGTATACTTTTAGTTTCATATTTTATATATGTATATATCTTATTTAGTGTTTTTTTACAAAAACTATATATTAAAAAACGAATATTCTTCATAATATCTGACATGCTTCTAATTGTAAGCTCAATGAAGCTGTATCACTAGATTCAGAGCATATATATCTTATATCTGCATTCCATTGACCATGGGCAATCAATTAAAAACCATAATTTTTATTAGTTTTTACAATTACTGACTTCACCGTTAATCTAGTCAACTTTTCCCGTCAGGAAGCAAAGAATACTCGTTCCACGCACGTGCGGAATCAAGGACGAGATATCATTCTTTTTCTGGTTGGCTTTTCCAAGCCATCAAACGTGGCTCACCCGGATGGGCAACATTGCATTCCTTTTACACACTCTTACGCTGCTTAGTCAGGCGCATCTCCTGGTATCCGTCGAATGGAATTTCAGAACACAACCAACAGAAGTAATATTTACTTATATATTGTTCACGCGAATTCCCTATCACCGACCCGGTAACATGTGGTTATATTCATTGTCGTGGGAGAGTAATGTTTTTATTTTAGGGACTAATCTCTGCTGGTCTCCATTTGTATTTCATAACGTGTACCGTGTATTATGTTTCTGTCTTCCCTTTTAGTTTTGTCTTCAAAATGTTATCTATCTAAATCCAACAGTTTATTCACTATTATCCTTTCTGATCCTCGTGGGTGTTATCCACGAGACCACTATACTGAAAATGGCGGCCCCATTAGTCGGGAAAGATATACCCGAACACGTGGTCACTAAAATATTCATTAGCATTGATACGGCTTGTTTCAGAGGGTCAGCTTTTTAAGAAAAGAGTGATTGAGGAGCGATAAAGCAACACCAAACAAAATAAAAAAGAAAAACAAATTATTCTCGTAAATTTAAAATTTGGTATATGATATTTGTGCGAGTTTTTAGTTAAAATTATGAACCTTTTATGCGAAAACGTGCTTGTTCCAGTTGGACTTTATCGCCGTTCCGACCCACACTACGATGACCATTTCTTGTCCTTGAAGTTTAGGTCAATGACTTACAGAGATGTGGGTTTCGACTGACAAGACGAGATACCTGACTCCAAAAACCTTTTTTATTGTTGAACTGCTCTGCGTCCACGCCCGCTTGACGTAGTCACAGCTGCGTCTGGCTGGTCACGTAGTTTGCATGCCACATCACTCGCCAATGTGTCATCTGATTTCCATTCACTCGATTATATGACGACAGATAACACGTCATGCATACGTTGCAAATAACCTGCATAGAAGGATAAAAAAGGACGGCTATTCTTAAGATGCGCCCGTTCAGTCTGCGCGTTTTGCGACGTAAATGCTATTTCATGCATACGCGTTACAGACCAGCGAACATGTAATTTCAAACTTAAGCGTGTCAGACCAACGAAAATGATATATCAAATTTAACTGTGACAAACCAAAAAATACTGCTTAAAACATAATTGTGACAGATTGATTAACTATTATTTAAACCTAGCGTAACAAACTAACTGAGGTGCTTGGGCGTATTTAAAGTAAGATGTGTCCATCCAATATTTGTGTTTAGTGATTACGATGCCATTTCAAACTGAATTGTGCCGTCAATCGATCAAATAACAGGCTAAACCTGTTGTAGAGATGTTTCAATTCATCTACAATATATATATATATATACAAGCGGGGCTACCCGGCGTTGCCCGGGGCGATTAAAAACAAAATAGAAGAAATGAAGTAGTGTGCATAATTCTTTATAACAACACTTCTATATCTCTCTAGTCGTCTCTTTATCTTTACATCTTTTCTCTCCCTAACCGTCTCTTTCTCCTTTGCCAAGCCCATTCTTATCTTTTATTTTCTATGTTTAATTTCTACTCCTCCTCTGCTCTCGGTCAAAGTATGCAAAAGCCTCAGCAGGCCCTGTAAAAGCCTGGGAGGGCCGCTGCCTAAGGTCTGCAAAAGTCTTGCAGATTTGCTTCTGCGGGTGTGCAAAAGCTTCATAACAAAAGGGCTGCCGGCGCCATAAGAAACAAAATAAAACCTTGTATTAACATACCTGTTTGTCTTGTCCAAGCATATTACTCTCTTAAAAATGATATGTTAAAGCCACCTGAGCTTTTAGTTTTAAAGTTATTGTGCTGAATATATACATAGCTGTTATATTTAGAGGAATGAGCACCTACAGATTCACCAGATACCACTTGCAAACTTTACTGTTATATCTATCATATTAAACAGATGTGTATTCAGTGTATATCTTTTATTAATTAAGCACTGTTGGATTAAACATAAGACTTAATCAGAATAAAATGATATTATAACACATACCTGCCCTACCTAGAGTATTAAGTATATCTAGATTCATCAGCTACTATATTCCAAGTGAACTACTGCATAATTGAACGTAACTGCTTCATCTAGGATACTGAACAGTATTAAATTCAGCATATAACATTTACCAAGTGCAGTATTATTTTATTGCTCCCGAGTGTGTTTCAGTTGATCGACAGAGGACATCAACAAAAAAATAAAAACAGTAGTCAAAGTATGCTTACATTATTTTCTGTCAAAAACTAATACTCTATACCTCAATATCCTGGAACACATTTGGTATAAGAGAGTTTGTCAACAACTTTCAAGCAAGAATAAAATGAATAAAACAAAAACAATTGTATATTTCAATATTAATTTTTATTTCAATATGTTTGTTTCTTTTAAGAATTTGTAATTATATTAAAAGATAATTTCTAATGTACGGACTAAATATATATATATATATATATAAAGGATCCGCTCCACTTGATGATATCAAGCATAGAAATAGTTTTTTTTAAATGTGATGATTTAGTAAAATTAAAATTTCAATTGTCCACACTTTTGATTATTGTAACAACATTTTGGCTAGTCTTACCTTTACATCAAAGAATGGAAAAATAAAGTTAAAACTACAGTTACAGCCTCAAAATCTCAAGGGTGTTGCTGATTAAAGTAAGCAGGCAAATTAACTGAATTGAAGCATGTAATTTGAGAAAAAAATAGAGAATATATTGTTCAATTAAATGAGTTACAATAACCAAAATGTAGTGGCAATTTCCATCATTAATAAGGAAGTTTATTTCTACTCTAAATATGCAAGTAATGAAACTTTTATTTTAATTTCTCAGTAGTGACTTGTTATCATCAAGAATCCACCCCAAAGAATGTTCTTTCTTTGGTGATTTTTAGGAATAGGTATCCGAGACTTTGCAGCCATGGCGTAGTTGTGATGTAAACAATTCTGCCTACGAACTGAATCTACACAATATCAACCGAACAAAACTGAAATTGCAAAATGAAAGTAATAGTTAGTTCAGGATTTAGGTTAAAGGAAAAAGCAATAAAACGTTTGGTTAATAGTGTGTAAATTGTTTGGTGAAGTACATTAAGGTTAGCTTGTAGGGAATGTACAGTAAAACTTGGCATTAATGACATAAGTACCGACATATTCATGGATACCTATTCTGAAAAACTACCCTTGCTTATTTTGAAAAAGCACTCCCCGGATCCCCTGCGCCACCCTAAAAGAAAAACTATAAAATACTTTATTCTTCAGAAATGTGGTACACAATGCTATTGCGAAAAATTAGTTTTTCATTTGTGATGATCAGAGATTTTTATCCGACAGATCAGAACACAAACTAAATAATCCTGTTATTGGGATATCCGTGCACTTGGTTCAAACGTCCTGCTGGTCTTGGCCTGTTAAACAATTCCACACTGAAAAAGAAAAAAAGATTTTTTTAGCAGTAAAATAGATCAGGAAGTTAGCATAAACAACTCCTACATCTGCGTCAAATCATTATGTATAAAACAAATAGTGTATTAAAAACTAATTCATATGACACAATTGTGTTTTGTAGCGATACACATAATCTACCATTAAGAGATTGTTTCCTGTTGTTGATTGTCTGCTCGGGAGAAAATTCATGTGTAGGTCCGACATGGTATTAATTCATTGCGAACTGAAAAAGGAAGACAAATTCAGTTATGTATAAAACAGATAGGTTTATCATTTTTAAATACACTGAATCATATGATGTAATCGTTTTGTACTGACAAACATAACCTACCATCATAAAATTGTTGAATCATATACGAAAGTGATGAGATTGGCTACTTGAGTGAAAATTTGTGTTGAGGGCTTCCTTTCTGTTAATTCATTGAGAACTGAAAAAGGAAGAAAAAACTGAGTAATGTATGAAACAGATAGCTTTTGTTATTTGTAAATCGACTCATATGATGAAATTGTTTTGTAGTAACAAACAAAACATACCAATTCCTATATATGCTGTAAAATGTTAGTTCATAGATTGGCTACTTAGGATGGCATTAGTGTTGAGGTCTTAGTTTATGTTAAATCAATGTGAACTGAAAAAGTAGGAAAAAAATGAGTTACATATAAAAGAAATAGCTTTTTCATTTGTAAATACACTACTTCATATGCTGCCATCATATGTTGCAATAACCTACCATGAAAAGATGCAACGTCTGACTTAGATTGTTTAATCGTATAAAGAAGTGGTGAGATTGTCTGCTCGTGAAATTAATTGTGAGTCATATTTTAATAGGTGATATTGATCTCCATATAATATTTTTTGTTTCTTTTGAGAATTTGTAATTATATTAAAAGATAATTTCTAATGTACGGACTAAATATATATATATATATATATATATATATATATATATATATATATATATATATATATATATATATATATATAACGGTCCGCTCCACTTAATGATATCAAGCACAGAAATATTTTTTTTTAAATGTGATGATTTAGTAAAATTAAAATTGCAATTGCCCAAACTTTTGATTATTGTAACAACATTTTGGCTAGTCTTACCTTTACATAAAAGAATGGAAAAATAAAGTTAAAACTACAGTTACAGCCTCAAAATCTCAAGGGTGTTGCTGATTAAAGCAGGCAAATTAACTGAATTGAAACATGTAATTTGAGAAAAAATAGATAATATATTGTTCAATTAAATGAGTTACGATAACCAAAATGTAGTGGCAAAATATTTCTACTCTAAATATGGAAGTAATGAAACTTTTATTTTAATTTCTCAGTAGTGACTTGTTATCATCAAGAATCCACCCAAAAGAGTGTTTTTCATTGGGTGATTTTTAGGAATAGGTATCCGAGACTTTGCAGCCATGACATAGTTGTGATGTAAGCAGTTCTGACTATGAACTGAATCTACACAATATCAACCGAACAAAACTGAAATTGCAAAATAAAAGTAATAGTTAGTTTAGTATTAAGGTTAAAGGAAAAAGCAGTAAACGTTTGGTTAATAGTGTGTAAATTGTTTGGTGAAGTACATTACGGTTAGCTTGTAGGGAATGTTCAGTAAAACTTGGCATTAATGACATAAGTACTGACATATTCATGGATACCTATTCTGAAAAACTACCCTTGCTTATTTTGATAAAGCACTCCTCGGATCGCCTGCGCCACCCTAAAAGAAAAACTGTAAAATATTTTATTATTCAGAAATGTGGTACACAATGCTATTGCGAAAAATTAGTTGTTCATTTGTGATGATCAGTGATACTTATCTGACAGATTCGAACTTAAACTAAAAAGTCATGTGGTATTTGTGCACTTGATTCAAAGGCCCTGCTGGTCTTGGTCTGTTAAGTAATGACACACTAAAAAAGAAAAAGGAACCATGTATTAAACGGATAGTATTCTCAATTTTAAATACATCAAATAAAAAAAGTGAGATGGGGTTAGTAGTGAGAAATGTAACATACCATGATGACATCATATATGCATGGTAAATCGTTGAAGCTCGTCAGATGGGCTACTTGGGTGGACATTCTTGCTGAGAACTTATGGTTTGTTTTGTCAATGTGAATTA
This sequence comes from Sepiola atlantica, assembly GCA_963556195.1. Lineage (NCBI taxonomy): Eukaryota > Metazoa > Mollusca > Cephalopoda > Sepiida > Sepiolidae > Sepiola > Sepiola atlantica. Next base: position 54,625,991 of record OY744537.1, on the reverse strand, counting down.
GAATGAGAAAGGAAAAATGATAGAAGTTATTGACCATGAAACGTAAGTAAATGCAATTTCAAGATGCTTATCAAATGTGGCTAATGAGAACTAAATCTGACTGATTTAAATTTTTAAGTTAAATAAATAGATTCAGAAAAGAAATCATTTCACCGGAAGTAATTTAGGTAATTAAAATAGGATTTACCACAAACCTGTGTCCTAGCGTTCTTGTGTTTGTTCCAACTGATGTCTCCTTTATAGTGGTAAAAGTTATTTGTATAAAGCTCTTGGATACACAATGTTTGATGTTTTACCTTCTGGTGCCAATATCTATAGACATTGTGGAGAGCCTACCCTTGAACATCCTACATAAAACTGCCCATGGCTAAAGCAAGGTGAAGTCAAGTTTAGACCAACCACTGCCAATGATTGTCCTTGGGACTTGTTAATTGTCATGGCAAAACACAATTTAACTGGGAACTGAAGCCTTTTAAATTCTATTGCAGAATCCGACGGAATAATGGGTATTCTGGGAAGGAAGGTCAGTTTGCCCCTTGCCACACCAGTTAGTATTACGGCTTCTATCACATGAGGTTGCATGCGTTTAACACACAGTCTCGTCCCATTACATAGCCTTGGAGCATCAAGATTCCGGAGTAACATAATTGGGCATCCAGCTTTCAGCTTTAACTTGTGTGTTGGCATACCAGGCAATTCTAATGAAGTTAAAAATTCTGTAGGGTATTGTACAGCCTGGTCGTCATCAAGAGTAGAATCCACAGAAGTGAAAGTTTGTTCATCAACTGGAATTTCATCAAGCAGTTGTTGAAGGATGACATGTACCATGTCATTTTTAGGAGCTAGAATTGCTCTCTCCGTTAGCCATTCAGGATCCACATAGTTTTCGGCTATATTTGGATAAACTTTGCTACTAAGTTATGTGAGTTATGAAACAATTGAGCCAATACCTGGAGTAATAACAATCTTGCCATTGTTGGTTGTTGCAAGCTTGCCATCACCTATTTTTAGGAGTAGGGAGGCAAACTCACCAGCCATTGGGTCACTATTGAGATGTACACGCATGTTTGTAAATAACGTTACAGTCTTAATGTACTTCCACAAATATGACAATTTTATGCAAGCATTAAGTTCGTCAGCGGGACTTCCACGTGGAACAATAGGAAGCGTTTGTCAGAAGTCACCTGATAATAAAAGTGTTATGCCACCCATAACAACATCACGTCTCTTGAGATCACGCAATGTTTTATCTAGAGCCTCGAATGCTTGTGTATGTGCCATTGTACATTCATCCCATACGATCAAGGAACAATTCTGTAAAACTTTAGCTGAATCTGATCCTCTTTCTATTTGACAAATTGGATCAGCATCTTTTGTTAAGGATAATGGCAACTTAAACGTGGAGTGAGCTGTCCTACCACCAGGAAGAAGAGTGGCTGCAATGCCCGATGATGCCACTGCCACAGCTATTTTGCCTTCTGACCTAACTTTAGCAAGAATTAACTTGGTAACAAATGTCTTTCCTGTACCTCCGGGTGCATCAAGGAATATCAGGCCACCTTGATGATCTTCTACAGTATTAACTACAGTACGAAAAACATGAATTTGCTCATTATTTAGTTGTGCGATACCATCTCGAACAATTGATGCTTGCTCATGAGGTTGATAATTAATTTCACGCGTCCATGCAGTAATGACCGGATGTGTATTAGATCGATTAGGTGAGGTAAGACCCAATTTTGTCAGTGTTTTACCACTGATAAGTCATATCTTCGATATGAACTAAAGCCATATTGAAGATGTCGTCTGCTGATTGCGTTTCCTAAGAAGGAAATCTTCACTAAAAGCTTCTTTGTGTGCATCCCAAAGTCGTTTTGGATGAGACACTGCACATGATGTCAACATGATGGCAAACAAATGTCTCAAATTGTCTGCAGATTCAGATATAGATGCTTCCGGTAGTGTCGCATCCCAGTGGTTATCATCTTCAAGTAGTCTATGTGCACTACATGCATCCCTGAATGTAGTCACAACTTGACCATTGATCGTTTTTAGGTCATTAAAGCTCTGTAGACCTCTAACATTGTGTAGAAGCAGTCTCAAACAGAAGCAGTCAAATTGATTTGGATGCACGGTGTATACCCTGCCCAAAACTTCTGTTCTTTTAACACACGGATAGCCTGGAACTGGCTTACCCTGTAATCGTCGCTTGAAGACCTTAGTTTTACTGTCCCAGGTATAATAAAGTGGAACTTCTGAGTAAAAAAGTGTACATGCAAAAAAGTCTGTTTGACACAATTTGAAGAAAGTTGTTAGAGTGGTTGAAGGTGGATTTGCAACTCTATCTGCTGCAGTACTTTCAGTAAAGTATATCCGCTGTCCATTTTCTAGATGAACTGATAGGTGAATAACTGGGGGATTATGTACATGTATGTGAAAGTTAAGTATTCTCCAAATGGCTTCATTGGTTGATATGTAACGTCCTGTTTCGTATCTCTTAACTTCATCATGAGCATTACTTTCAATTGTGAAGATAGCTTGATCACTACCTTTATTTACATATTTACAAATGTATTTTATTGATTTCACGCTGTTGCAGTATTCAACATTGATATGTGCATCAAAATTCTTACAAAGCAGTTTATTATGTGGTACAACCCATCGGTTGACTACAGGAACTGTTATGTTACCAGGTAGGGTAACTGTCGTCTCAAAACCTCCAGCTAAAGAAGATAGTCGTCGATATTGTGGGTAGCCATTTGTATCCGATTGAGTTTCACTCAAGAAGTGTCTGGGATATCTCTTACTGCAGTGTCCATCTTTGAGACAGAGTGAAGATCTGTTTATGTTTCCACATGGTTCATGAATCATATGGTGCCTAATGATATCATGTAAAACCGGATCTTCCACTGGATCTGGAATTTCCGCACTGATAACTGAATCTATGTCAGAGGATCTCAATTTTTGTTGAAGCCAAACCAGACAATGAGCATGTGGCAATCCTCTTTTCTGCCACTCAACAGTGTACATGTATGCTATGACCACTCCGAAAATGTTTCCTTTCGTTAGGAGTTGGATAAGGATACCTAGCTTTAGATGGAAAACTCTTGCTATGAGGTCATGACGATCATGTGGTTGTTGATTCGGAAGGAGTTCATTCACAATCTCAGGCCACTTCGGATTGCAGGTAAAAGTTATAAAAAAATCCGCAGTTCCATATTTTCTCACATACACCATCGCATCTTGCGTGCGTTCATGCATATAGCGAGGCCCCCCAGTAAATGTTGCTGGTAGGATTGTCAGTTGGCCAACATTTTTAGTATTGCCATCAATACTTAGTGATTCCCTCAAGTGAATGTAATCAGCAACTCTTAACTTCCTTTGATGCGTCGTAATATAAGTAAGCCTCTCATGCTCTATTTTTGCATACATATCAACTATGCACTGTTGGAATAGCTTCATACATTTAAGCAGCATGTTAAAACTTCCGCCACGAACCATAATCCTATATGCATAGAAATCATTACAAGAAATCTCTTTTCCTACTACTAACTAAGTGGTGTGAGGATTTGTTTTTCAAACAGTGAAATGATACTCTTCTCAAAGGATGTAGTTTTGTGAATATTTTTTCTCATAGTCGATAATTGAAATCCAATTTGTAAAAAGTATTTGCTTAGTTTATGAACGAATTCTAAGTAACAGGTCGGTTCAAATAGTGTAGAAATCACATATTTGTTGTTTTTTTTGTTTTTTTCAAGTGAAAGGATAATTGAAATTAGTTTATAAACGAATTAAAAAAAAACAGTTCGGTTCAAATAGTGTAGAAGTCACATATTTGTTTGTTTATAAAAAGAGTAAAAGGTATGATTATTGGTATATATTGATTCTTGAGTTGTATATTTAGTAATAGAAGGAAAACGTTAAAAAAATTGTATCTTATATTTTAGAGTCGAAATTTTAAATTTTTTTTATTATGTAATCTGTGTCTCTTATGTAAAATAATGAAAAAAATTGAAAAATACGTGTAAACTGAATCCCCCCCTACGAAATATAAAAGTTATTTGGAATATTGTTTAGTATGTATTATAATATAATATGTAGAAGGAAGAAATGGTGTACTTTATGTCGGAACTATACTAAGTTATTTATTATATTATTACAATGAAGGTGAATAAATAGTAGTGTTTGCGATTGTCATTGTGTTCAGTTTAATTTATTCTGTTATTCGCTAACTTGAAAATGCTACGAAGTAAGAATAAGAGAATGTCAATCGTTTAATCTGTAATTTTTTTGTTTTGTTTCTGAACCTATTACGTGAGTATTGTAGCAGCAATGATAAGAACTGAAGTAGATGAATGTATAACGGAAATAGCATCAGAGGAAGGGTGTATTACCTGACGAAAAGTTAGATCGGTAAGGGGAATCGGTATAATTGTTTAAGTGTAGTGAATCTGGCAGGCGTTTTGTGAACTGAATTTGCTGGTTAAGGCTTAGAGTAGACGATTGCGTAACATTATTTGGCGGAAGTGACGTAGTCAGATTTATTGAAGGGAGCGTTTGTTATATTTTATGTGCAACGTATGCTACTGTGTGGTGAGTTGTAGGCATACATAACGTAAATAATAAGTGGAAATTGTGTGAAAGTATCCGTTGTGTAGTTGTTCCCGGTGTAGACTGGTAGCATGGGAGGAGTAAAATGTTAGAGAGAAATGTGCCTGCTACTACCTGTATGGTGTCTGTTTTGGGGAGAGTTACTGATGGAGGAACGAAAGTAATAATTTGCCCGAGGTGGATGTAAGAGCGTAGAGCTTGCTAAGAACACGCTCGAGCGAATGAGCTTGATGTTGTAGTGATTGTAGTAACCTATTGAATTCCAGGTTATTTTCCTATTCGACGCGAAGGTACAGGGGATAAACGTCTCTACTTCATATATAATAATAAAGAAGATATATATATATATATATATATATATATATATATATATATATATATATATAACAATTCCTCTATATTTACTATGGCCGATGGATAAGATCCTCGACTACGAATCAGTGGCGATTTGTGATCGGGGTTCGCGCCCCCCGACCGTTGAGAATTAGTTCCTACACTGAAGATTGCGTTAGCATGAAACATCGATGTCTGTAGGTATTAAAATAATTAATAAATATTTATTTATAAATATTATTGTTTATCAGCTCGAGTAACTTTAATAACAAGCAGTGCAAATAGCTATATGCACGATCCGAACGCCGTTCGTAGATCACTCTATACTGCTTGGTATCTAGCCGCCGATTCGCTATTTACATTTAAAAATTCCTCTATATTTACTAACTAATTGGCTATGGCCGAGGATAAGATCTTCGACTACGAATCACTGGCGATTTGTGATCGGGGTTCGCGCCCACCGACCGTTGAGAATTAGTTCCTACACTGAAGATTGTGTTAGCATGAAACATCGATGTCTGTAGGTATTTAAATAATTAATAAATATTTATTTATAAATATTATTGTATATATATATATATATATATATATATGTCTTCTTTGGTCTGAAATAGTTGGCTCTCTGTGAAGAGTACAACCGAAACGTAACCAATAATGTTTGTATAAATAAAAATGTATACGTAAGAACAGCTCTACTTGTTATTGAGCACTTTTTATAAAAACTTGAGTTTCAACGGATTTGCATACGTGTACCATATATATATATATATATATATATATAGTAAGTTATGAATATATATTTATGGCAATAAAGCTAAATAAAAGTATCCGCGTTCCATCTCAGTAGGTAATTGTCAAGCTCAAATGCATGGAGTTTTTGTCACGTGGTGTTTTGTCGAGCTAGTTAACCAATCATATTCTTTGTTATCCCCCACGTGTGAATGTTTCCATTAACCAATAGTAGGGCTTCTCACAAACAAAGGTTCGGTTTATTTTACTTCATATATAGATAGTAAATACATTATTTACCAAAGATAATTGAAAAAACTCTGATGTTTTTTCTGACTAAATCTGAACTGTATTTTAATTAAGGACCCATCAAAATCTCACAACCGCCATATGCATTTTCAGATATTTATCCGCGAGAATGTTTTTTCATTTTTGTGTCAAATAGGAAACTTTGTTGGAGGAGATAAAATTGGAAGTTGGAGGAGGTTTAACTGAAAAAACACAAGTACATGGTATTAACAACTTAAGAATCCTCAAATGTTTTATTTTGTTGAAATCTTTAAAACATACGACGTCATCTCATCACCAGTTTTCTAAATTGTATTAAAGAGATTTTCATTTTCGATAATTTATAGCTGAAATTCAATTTACAGATTAGGGATCAACATTAACGGTAAATTATGATATTACCGTAATTTCGGTGAATCTCGGGAATTTCGATTGGCATTTTCATTCGACTAAGAAGCTATTTCCTTCTGTTTAAAAAAAAAAATAATATACGAAACGGATATTACTGCACTAATTTCAAACAATGTGTAATATAGCTTACTATGGCCTATAACAATAAAAATGTTGTCCATTCAATCCATTATGTTTAATCATCTCATAATATTCTTCACTATTCAATTAACAATCTATTTACCTCATCACCACGTATCCCTGTGTGACATTTGACATTGCTAAGTTGTGACTCATTAGTAAAAAAAATAACACCACGCTAAAAGTTTGACTATTTCGGATTATTCAATACCAAACCACAATCTCAATTGTAATTATTTAATTAGAAGTTTTTTACTTCGAGGCATGTTATTATTTTACTCATAACTAGTTGTGCATTGTGAGTTCATACCTTTCTCTAGTGGTATTATAGTATTAATGAATGCCATACATCTGCTTAGATTTTAACCCGGCTAGCCGATTCTATAGTCTGCATCTGGATCACTTGCACAAATTATTTCCCTCACATATCACGTAAACTACCCAAAGATCCGTCTTTTCTTCCGGTATATAAACACTTTTGAGTTATTTACTTCGGAAAACTATTTAAAAATTATTAACTAGATACGATTAAGTACGCACGAACTATTATGTTAACCAATAAAACTTGGATTACCGATATTAGAGTCTGCGTCAAAATAATTATTGAGGATAGAAGTTGACGAATTAATATGTTTTCTTAATTCTTTCTTTGTGTCTATTCCTTTAGTATAATGACAATATTTTCTTTCTTTGTGATCATTGGTTGACATCATTAGCTGTATTACTATTAATTGCCAATCACTTATTACCGATTACTTATTACTAATTACTAATTACTTATTACCTATTACTTATTTCCTATTACTTATTACCTATTACTTATTACAAATTACTTATTACCAATTACATATTACCAATTACTTATTACCAATTACTTATTACCAATTACTTCTTACCTATTACTTATTTCCTATTACTTATTACCAATTACGTATTACATATTACTTATAACTAATTACTTATTACCTATTACTTAAAACATATTACTTATTACTATTACTTATTACCAATTTCTTATTTCCTATTACTTATTACTAATTACTTATTACCTATTAATTATTACTATTACTTATAATCAATTACTTATTACATATTACTTATTCATATTACTCATTACCAATTACTTATTATCAATTACTTATTAACAATTACTCATTACCTATTACTTCTAGCCTATTAATTATTACTTATTACTTATTACTAATTACTTATTATCAATTAATTATTACCTATTACTTATTACCAATTACGTATTACCTATTACTTATAACCAATTACTTATTACCTATTACTTAAAACATATTACTTATTACTATTACTTATTACCAATGTCTTATTTCCTATTACTTATTACTAATTACTTATTACCTATTAATTATTACTATTACTTATAACCAATTACTTAATACATATTACTTATTCATATTACTCATTACGAATTACTTATTATCAATTACTTATTAACAATTACTCATTACCTATTACTTCTAGCCTATTAATTATTACCAATTACTTATTACCTATTACTTATTACTATTACGTATTACCAATTACTTATAACTTATTACTTATTACTATTACTTATTACTATTAATTATTAGGTATTACTTAATACTAATTACTTATTACCTATTACTTATTACCAATTACTTATTACCGATTACTCATTACAAATTACTTATTACTATTACTTATTAGCAATTACTTATTACCTATTACTTATTAGCAATTACTTATTACCTATTACTTATTACCTATTACTTATTATTATTACTTATTACCAATTACTTATTACCAATTACTTATTACTATTACTTATTATCAATTACTTATTACTAATTTCTTATCACCTATTACTTATTACCTATTACTTATTACCAATTACTTATTAATAATTACTTATTACCTATTACTTTTTACTATTACTTATTACATATTTCTTATTGCCAATTACGTATTACCAATTACTTATTACTAATTACTTATTACTTATTACTTATTAACAATTACGTATTACTAATTATTAATAATTACTTATGACCTATTACTTATTTCTATTACTTATTACTAATTTCTTATTACCTATTACTTATTACTATTACTTATTACCAATTACTTATTACCAATTACATATTATCAATTACTTATTACCTATTATATATTTCCTATTACGTATTACCAATTACTTATTACCAATTACTTATTATTAATTACTTATTACCTATTACTTATTTCCAATTACTTATTACCTATTACTTATTTCCTATTACTTATTACTTATTACCAATTACTTATTACTCTTACTTATTACCAATTTCTTATTACCAATTACTGATTACAATTACTTATTAACTAGTTATCTAGCTAGTATAAAACATTTTCTCAAAACTGGAAAATGGTAATTTTTATTTGAAATATTCCATTTTACTCTTATTTGTATAATAGAAACGTGTTTATATAAAATAAACACGTTTTCACATTGGCGTTCTTCTGATTAATGTATCATATCATTTTGTGGCTGAGAGGCTTTTTCACTTTAAGGTTTCAATATAAAAAGTTTGCGGAGTTGTACATTCCTGGCAAAACAAAGTTTGTATTTTTCTAAATCAATGAAGCATAACAAAAGGCGGAAGGAAGTTGATAATTTGCTGTCTTTTTCTCATGTTTATTTTTCTCTGTTTCCTGGTTGAATTTTCCTACTTTGCTGTTCTTTATTTTTGTTTCTATTATTCCTTCCTGATTTTTTTTGAGTTCTTTGATTTTTATAGCTTTCTTTCTACGTTTTGTTTTACTATTTTCTTTTGTTTTTGTTTTGCTTTTTAACTTTCCTTCCTTTAATCTTTCTCTTTCCTCTTTCTTTTGCCCCATTTATTTCGTTTTTATCTTTATTTATCTCTTTCATACATTTCTGTATTTCCTTTTTCTTTTTTATTTCTTTCTATTCTTTCTTTTTCTTTTTTCAATTTTTTATTATTTTTTCTTGAACCTCATTCGTGTTTTCCTTCTTTGTCTTTCGCTCTTTCTTTTCTATATCTATTTTTCGTCTCTTTTTCCTTTCTTTAAAACTATCTTGCTCTTCATTTTCATTTCTTTTTTTTATTAATATTTACTTCTGTTTTTCATACATATTTTTTCTATGACTTTATTTTCTTTTTCCTTTTAATTTTCTTTTCTTTCTCATCCGTCTTCTCACTTTTGAAATTCCTTCCACGGTTTTCCCGTGTGTTTCTATGGTTTTAAAAAACTTTTCTTTTTCTTTCTTTGTATGTTTCCAACTTCTTCGTCTCGTATTCTTATCGTAGACGTATACTCTTCCCTACAGCAGTTCCATGACATTGAACACCAGTTCTTGTCAGATTACCAAAGTTAAGCTACGTTGAGCCTGATTTATCATTACGTATCCATTAAGGAATCCCAGGTGCTGTAAGTAAACACCTATCCAATGTATATAAGTAGTTAGTGTTTTGTCACTGGGGTTGTTCAAGCCATGTTCAGCTTAATGCTACAAAATTAGGGTTGAGCTGGGATCGTATGAATATGTTTGAAAGGAACTTTATGTTGTTTTCGCAATTCACGTATTCACACTCAAATCACGCATGAACACACAGAATAAAAAGTATCGCTTTAAGTTCCAATTGTTAAAAAATAATACAATCGGTTGTTGGTGCGCTGTTATGCACCGTTATGCAATTGTAATCGGTGTTAAAACGTTATTTGAACAATGGCTAGGGAGAATTAGAGGACGTAAAGATTTCTACCATTTCTAAGAGTATTACTAATTCAGGCGACTTTATTATCCGCCCCAAGCATTAACTTTACTACCAAAGTTTTTGGTTTTAATAAATAAAAAAACATGGAACAGATTTATTTTACCTCGTTGAAGAAAGTGTCATGATGAAAATACCTTTCTATTTGTAAATACTCAATTAAGACACGCAGAAGTGGATAAAGTAAGTGACGAATTTGTTTTTAAACATAGTTCACCCCCAAACAAGGCAGGCCGCCACTGTAGACGTAAGGGGCTACTGAGAAAAAGGGTGACAGTTTTGGGGGTTCAACCAAAATTGGGAGCTGCACAGCGACATGTTTGTTTACATTAGTTTTACATTTCTGCATGTTAGTACCGTCTGGGAAACAAGGGGCAGGGAGGGAGTTCCAGAGGCCAGCAGCACGAGGAAAGAAGCTATTGGAGTAGAAAGCTCTCCGGCATTTGGGGACCTCAACCGTTAATGGATGGTCTAGTGAATTTACGTCGAGGGGGCACCAGAGTAACCAGTTTATCGGAGCATAATCTATTGAAGTATTTGTAAAACAAGCACAAAGATGCTATATTGCGGCGATGGGACAGCGACTGGAGCTTTGTTGACAGTGAGGGGCCTATTAGGTTGGCGACTCTTTTTCGGACCTTGTCTAAGAGGGAGAGACTAATGGATGATGCACCAGCCCACATGTGGCAACAATACTCCATGCATGGGCGGATGGTGGCTTTGTAGAGATATATGCTAATGTCAGGTGTGAAGAGTTTACTAGCACTGTAGAGGGCGCCCACCTTCTTTGCCTTGGCATTGTCTTCAATGTATTTGTTCCAATTCATGTTACCTGTGAAGTTTAGGCCGAGGGGTTTGAATGTTGAACTCTCAAGTAGGGTGTTATTTTCCATGACAATCGGTGGTTGGAGGGGTTTCTTGTAGTTATTGAAGAAAAGGAGCTTTGTCTTTGCGGCATTAAAAGTTACATACCATTTATGACCCCAATCCACTACAGCCTGGAGGTCATTTTCTAAAGATTCAGCCATTGCCTCGGATATGATCGCGTCTGTTTTGCCAACATTATGAGAGTAAAGTGTGGTGTCGTCAGCAAATTAACCAATCCTAGACTCTATGTCATCAGGGAAATCGTTTATGAAGATCAGGCATAATAAAGGTCTAATGATAGATCCTTGGGGTACACCAGCATTTATGTCATGTTGCTTAGATGAACGGCCATCGAGGACAACTTAGATCTTTTTTTTCGTTATGAAAGATCTAATTATATTAAGTAATTGCCCAGTAATACCGTATAGGTGTATTTCTAGGAGAAGCCCTTTATACCATACCTTGTCAAAAGCCTTGGATATATCAAGCGCTACTGCTCTAGCTTCATCTGCCTTGTCGAGTGTATTATATATGCGTTCAGAGATGACCGTTAGGATGTCTGCAGTAGATCGTGCTTGTCTAAATCCATACTGGCGGTCAGAAAGCAGTTTAGCATAAACTAAGTGCCGTACTATCGCAAGATTGATTAAGGATTTAAAGATTTTAGCAAAGATAAGGAGTAGACTGATTAGGCTGTAGTTCTTAGGATCGATTCTATTCCCACAATTCTTGTAGACTGGTACCACAGAGGCAATTTCCCAGCTATTGGGAAAGCAAGATTCAGCTAGGCATTTATTGTAGGGTTCGGAGAGGACAGGGGCCAGTTCAGCAGATCATTTCTTTATTACTATTACAAGTATAAGATCAGTCCTACAAGCTTCGGAGGTGTCAAGGTTTTTATGATGTCTCTGACCTGGGATGGGAAAGAAAGGAGAGTATAACATCAGAAAATACCCTTCTGTTGTAAATACCCACTTAAGATACGCAGAAGTGGATAAAGGAAGTGACGAATTATAAAAAAAAAGAGGAGAGTATAAAATATAAGAAAAAAGTCTAGTTAGGAGTGTGTTTTTTTATTTTAGCGAAGTAAGAATATTCGTGATAAGAACGGGAAGGGCAGAATTAGGAGGAAGAAAAACGTTGAGAAAAAGAGCGAGAGAGAGGGAAGGATAGACAATGTGTTTTTTTACTAAAGGAATAAAGGGGGTACAGGGTTAATGATGTTGATTGATCTTCAAATGAAGAATACAAACAGATAATCGGAAGTGTTGAATGGGATGAACAAAAATTGCTTATGAAGACAGTTTATGAAAAGTATTCATCGACATTGGATTTAAAGAATGCACAAAATATATCTCAGATTATTTTGCTTAATTCGATTGACACAATCTTTAATATGAATCCTTTATTAGAACCGAGGCAATATGTGATAATGTTCGTTATATTTTAAAAATGGTGAAAATATTTTAACAAAGTATTAGGGTGCATGTCGAACGAGAAATAGTTAAAAAAAAGAAGTAAATTAAAGACTAATGAATGTTCGGAGAAATATGATATAACTAGCAAGTTAGAGGGGGGAATAGCATCATATACAACATCATGATAGGTAGAGTTTACTTTAACAGCAACCTTGATGCTGTTAGCTAAATATCTTACTCGCCGAGCTATTCAGATATACGTAAATACTTTTAAACTAACGCTAATAAATATATTAATTTCATTGTGTAACATGTTTGAAAATCGTTATTAGCTTCTTTAAGGGGCAGCCAGAGACGCAAAAAAATACTTCCATTATGTTCACGTGCAAATTGTGCATGTATATATATATATATATATATATATATATATATATATATATATATATATATATTTCATTTGAATCAAAGATAAAAACAGTTTTTAGTGAAGGGGTTGTGCCCTCGGTGACCCTCTTAATATTATTAACATTTGCTGTAATTTTGGGAATATATATGGTTTAAATTTCATTAGAATCTAAGAGAAAACAGTTTTCCGTGAGGGACATTCAGAATTGAAGTGATATATTTTTTATATAGCCTATGACCTTCACTGAGATGTCAGTAGTCCACATTTCCATTTTCAAGCAATTCTGTCCAGCGAGTTGTGTGAACATAAGACACAAAGATCAGGTGGACAGAGTTACTATTAGATATATAGATCTTGAAAAAATAAGATACAACGTGCGATTTTTTTTTTTAAAGAATACCACATTTTTAATGTATAAACTCTTAATCATTTTTACTCATGGACCCTTCTATTTATTCTATTTTTTAAATACCAATAATGTAAAGTAATTATATGAATTCTTTATCGTGACGAAAAACTTATGACCCCTGAAATGATACAGACGTCTCCATGTTGGATAATCACGGGCTCTGTATTTTAAATGGGTAGATTAGCTAGTATGAATTTGTGAAAGAAATGGTGTTAGGAACAATTTAAGTGCTTTGTAATTTTGGAACAAACAACTATGATCCATTAGTGAATCATTTTGTAAAGTCATAACAAATTTGAGGATAGGAAATACTCAGGTCAAAAAGTCAGAGATAAAGGCGATCTCAGCCTGTTATGACATTCGTTCGAGGGGCGGGGAAGGGCTATGACGTCACAAATTCTGTATGTGAGAAACAAGTTGAGAGTCAGTTCCCGATCGTCAAAGCGAGAGGATCAAAAACAGTCGATCCCCAGTCCTCGAGGCGACAAGATCAGCGGACTCGGCCATGTAACTTTGTGTAAAAACTTAGTTTCCAATTGCGTTCGGGACTTTGGAAGCGAAAGTCAACACGTTTTGGCCATGTAGCTCTGTAATGTATGAAATTCACCAGACATGAACGAAACTGGCTAGAAAATAGCTAACTGCGTCCTGCGACCCACAGCATGAATGAGGAAGCGACGAATTTAAACCTCTTCCATCGACTGTGTGAAATAAAAATGATGAAATCTCTCTCTCAAAAAAATCGTCTCCGAATGTTCTTGTCTTAATGCTTGAAAACCGAGTCTGCCACATAAAACAGGTACCTCCCCACGATCACAGCCAGCAGCGGACCAGCGACTAACAAACCTGTAAGGTAATCTTTCTTAGTCCATTAACAAAAGAGACCTAAAAGAATATATTTAAATTGTTATATTGGAAATGCTATGTTTGAAAATGAATCGGCGGTTCAAAGACTTTAAAATGTCTTTAAAAGTGACTCCCAGAAACTGTGTTTAAAATGATTCTTAACAAAAATGTGTTAAAACTTCCTGTTTAAAAATGACTCTTCAAAATGTGTTTAGATTCCCTGTTTAAAATTGACTCTCAGAAATGTGTTAGAATTACTTAAAGAATGACTATGAAAATGTCTGTGTTAAAATGTTTTACAAAAGTATTAAAAAAAATAGATCGAACCACTCTTAATCCAATCATGAACATTTCGCATTATTTTCGACCCGAGAGGATGAAATTGCAACTGTTGAGGTGGTTTCAGAGAATGGCCTCAGTCGGGAGGAGTAGTGTCCATTAATAATTATAGTAAAGCTCCCGTCTGTAGTTCTATAGTAACGTTTGTAATTTTCATGTGTTATACAACAATTCCCCTTCTTGCATGATCCCTTTTTAAAGGGTTATGCAACATCCATATTTCATATGAAACTTAGTTTAGGTATAATAACTTTTGTTTATCTTTTATATTTATCAATCTATGTGCTATACACTATTAGTTTTTTCAGTTTGTCTGCTCGTACGAAAATATAAAAATATAAATATATGATTGATTGCCAAAAAAGAAATGAGTACCTCACACATTTCTATGGCAGTATTTTTTTGCAATGTCGATACCCGAGTTCAAATCTCACGTAAGTCTAAAAGATTTATTTAAAACTGGAACCTTCTTTTATAAATTTAAAGACATTAACATAACTTAATAACATAACAAACATTGTATACACATATGTAACATACACGCATTACGTAAACTTCCCAAGCCAATGACTGCGCATTTTTATAGCTATGGGCAACATATTACCATATACAACAATTTACAAATTTTATACTGATCTCGAATGACCTCATAATTGTTGAACGTTCGTTAAACACCAACACAAAAACAAATGTTATAATACTCGTAACTGAAATCTTTCACTTTTTTGACGAAAGAGTATTGCGTTAGATTTAGTAATAACCAGTATTTCGCTTGCTAGAAGATATATATATATATATATATATATATATATATATATATATATATATATATATATATATATATTTATAATATTTATAACTAAATATTAATTATTCATTACATACATACATCGATGTTTCATTCTTACGCAATCTTCAGTGAAGGGATATAATTCCTGACGGTCGGCAGGCGCGAATTATATATATATATATATATATATATATATATATATATATATATATATATATATATGTGTGTGTAATGTTAAATACTTTTTTTGTTATTTTTCAAACGAACAATAGCCGTTAGACTTTAACATGTGAGATGCGTTTATGAAATTGAATGAGTGTGTTTTGTTATTTTTTGTTTGTGTTTTAATATCGATGTTATGTAGAAAGATTTGTTGGGAATCTGGTGTAAAACGGATAGCTCTGATCGTTTATTCAAGTTCTGTTTAATTAGTATTAGTTTGCAGATTAAAGGAGATAAATTGTATAAGCCTTTACGTTGTTTAATCGTGTTAGAGTTTATTTGAGTGCTGATTCAGGAAGTCTTCGCCAAAATTTATTAAAATGCCTTTCATGAGTACTTGTTTAAAGTTAAAAGAATAACCACGTTGTATTGCATGAGATAATAGTACATCTAGGGAATTGCTATTCTTATATCACTTGTATGTTCATCAAGCCTTTTCTTTAAGGTTGCGTTGAGTTTCACCAACATATATCTGATTACAATTATTGCATGGTATAGTATATGTTCACCAAGTCTTTTCTTTAGCTTCCGTTGAATCCCACCAATGTATATCTGGTGACAATTGTTGCATGGGACAGTATATATGCTTCATGAGATTTGAGTATTAAAAAATGTTTTTTCTGCTTTTAATACTTATTTTATAGTCTGTTAAGAAGCTTGTATTGTCGGAATGCCTAGTTTATTAAAAGTGTTGGAAAGTATTGTATTATTGGCGTGGGTAGGTAAAAGAATATGTTTGTTGGCAAGAGAAGTGTCTGGTGTATATGCGTTTTGCTTATTGTTTCTAGCACATATATGTATGGTTTTTTCTTTGCATTTAATATAAGATATGTGGGGTATTGCAATGTTTTGCGTGAATTTGTGATGTATTTGAATTTCGTCGTATAATTAATGCCCATAAGAAGACATTATTATGCCTGATTTAATTTTCTTAAAATCGTGTAAGTAGAACTGTATGTAGTAATTGGGTGTGTAGTTTTGCGATACACTTTGAAAGTTAGATTATTTTATTTTGTAAAGAAATGGTTCGAGTTTCATATAGAAAATTCATAGAAAGTTCGTTCATTTACAATTTGTGCTTTCAGAAAGACAAATTCAAATGTCGTCAATATATCTAAAGTATTCAATGTTTGAGGGTAATCTAAATTTGAATGTGCCAGATTTTAGAATTAAAAAAAATGAGCACGCTAGTACTCAACTAAGAGTCTTACGCACTAATTATATATATATATATATATATATATATATATATATATATATATATATATATATATATAGTAAGCTATGAAAATATATTTATGGCAATTAAGCTACACAGAGGCTCCGGCGTTTCATCCCCAGGGGGAATCTTCAGGCTAAAATGCATGAAATGCGGGAGCCTCTGTGTAGCGTAATTGTCATAAATATATTTTCATAGCTTACTACCTAGCTCTACTTACGTATCGAGCACTGTTGAAGTAAATACTGAAAATTGAAACATAAAAAATTATATCTCCTTATAAAATTTTGTATAGATACATGAAATATATATATATATATATACTTTTTTTGAAATAATCAAAGATCAAGGTTCCACCCCTTTCGAAAAGTCAAGACTATATTTACTGAACATTCTACACAATTATTACGCGTTTCTAATAAAAAAATTGTTTGTTTTCGTTTTAAAAAAAAATAATAATCAGGATTCCATTGCTTTAAAAATATTTATATAATATGTATATATATATGTATATATATATATATATATATATATATATATATATATATATATATATATATATATATATATATATATATATCACGTATTTAACATGTATATAGTTTGAAAAATGCAGCAGTTTTGTGTCGATAACGTTTTTCTGTAGTTGCATACGTCATGCAAGTAAATACGATTATTTCTAAGCGTGGGTGTGCCGATGTGTGTGTTAGGGTGAGTGTTAGTGTCGGTGTTAGTGTTAATGTTTCTCGCTGGTAATCAGTGCATGATAAGACTTACAAGGCTTAAATGAACTTATTTCTGCTGATTACTATGATATTGCACAATCTCTAACGTGCTTCACCCCACGTTAATATATATATATATATATATATATATATATATATATATATATATATATATACATATATATATACATATATATATATATACATACATATATATATATATACACAGATCTCACTCTATATATAAATATATCTATATATATGCATATATATATACATATATATATACATATATATACACAGATATATATATATATACATATATATATACATATATCTATATATATATATATATATATATATGTATGTATGTGTGTGTATATGTGTATATATATGTTTAATGATCTTTGTACCCTTTTTCAGTTAACTGGAACGTGACGCTGCCAATATCCATTTCTGTGAATAAGATTATTTGCTCTGTATTCAAGAAAAGTAAGAATTTTATAAACAAAAATGAAAAAATAATAGGATAACACACTTTCAGAATATTTCTCGATATTGCGTCTATTTTCAAGTAATTGTAACGAAAATAAATAGAATCTTTTGAGTTTCTTCTATCTCGACATTGATTCTGAATAGTTGATATTCAAAAATGTCAGGTAAACCGAAAACCAACAAAGTTATAAAAGACGTAAAAGCAAAACTGGACTCTTTGAAAGTGGTGAATATTGAAGAAATCATCTGTTATCAGATAAGTGTCTGGTAATTGGGGTGGCAGGGGGAGGACTCGGGACTATGGAAGGGTTAGCTCGTCAGACTCTCTTCTATATTTAGTAGTAAAAAAAACAACTTCTTGATAAGAATGAATATTAAAATCTATTAAATCGATAAGTAATAAAATGTTTCATTTAGACAACACAAGCCAATATTTCTTTATATGACTTACGAAATAGATTTGTTATGTAGCAAAAAGTTATCGATAACAAAACTATGTGAGACAACTGACTTTACTTTATATATAAGATAAGGATAAACACAGATCTTTTACTTTAAAATAAAACTATTAAAATGTATAGACCTCAAAATCTAATTTTAATATATAAAACAACTGCAGAAAGTTCACGAAATCATACATAGTATATAAGTAACTGATAACATCTATAATAATAAACAATTCATGTTCGTACGTACATTTGCACCCTACACGTTTTAAAAAAATTAGATGCCATCATCAGCTCAGATATTGATTGCTGATCAACTTGATGCCGCTAAGATATAACATTCTGACTTTATCCATTGTATAATGAATTGCTCCAACATCAAATTATGTCGCTTAAAACTATACAAATTTAAATAAATACATTCTAAAAAAGTACATTCGTTTTTGTAGTTGAAGAATATTTAGCTGACAAATATTTTTATGGTAATAACATAGTAATATTTATTGTTTTAAAAAGAGTTCAATTGCTACAATTTTAAATAAAAAATAAATAATATAGAAAGCACCTTGTAATTTCTATAGAGTTCTGGTAGTGTGACATTATAGTTGATGTTAAAAGAATCACTAGATTTTATCATTCTTGTTTAAAGATTTAGATATATATATATTTACTGGCACACCGACTTGCTCTGGAAAAATGAAAAACGTTTCTGTACTTGTTTTCCCAACTCTTAACTCTATATAATATTTTTATGCTTATAAAATGAACGAATTAATTAGCCAGAGTGATGCGTAGATAATTGATAACATCACCGGAAGTTGCTTTTTTTAGATTAATATATAATTTCCTCGTCCTAACATTCACAGGTAACATGAATTGGAACAAATACATTGAAGACAAGGCTGCAACAAGGCTGCAACAAAGAAGGTGGGCTCTCTCTACCGTGCTAGTAAACTCCTCACACCTGACATTATCCTATATCTCTACAAAACCACCATCCGCCCATGCATGGAGTATTGTAGCCACATCTAGGCTGGTGCATCATCACTATCTCTCCCTCCTATACATGGTCCTAAAAAAGAGTCGCCAACTTAATAGGTCCCTCACTATCCACCAAGCCCCAGCGCTTATCCCATCGTCGCAATATTGTATCCTTGTGCTTTTTGTACAAATACTTCAATGAATTGTGCTCTGATGAGCTGGCTACTCTGGTGCCCCCTCAACGTAAATACACTAGACCAACTTGCCAATCAGCCAAGTCCCATTGATTCACTGTTTAGAGCCTTCTACTCCAATAGCTTATTTCCTCGTGCTGCTGGTCTCCGGAAATCCCTCTCTGCTTCCTGTT
This sequence comes from Sepiola atlantica, assembly GCA_963556195.1. Classification (NCBI taxonomy): domain Eukaryota; kingdom Metazoa; phylum Mollusca; class Cephalopoda; order Sepiida; family Sepiolidae; genus Sepiola; species Sepiola atlantica. The sequence continues at coordinate 54,606,202 of OY744537.1, read as the reverse complement.
TCCCCGACAGTTGTTGACATACAGAGGTTTCAAACTAATGTAAACAGACATCTCGCTACACTGCTCCCAACTTGGGGTGACACCCAAAACCTAAACCCTAATTCTCAGTAACCCCTTACGTCTACAGTAGCGGCCTGCCTTATTTGGGATGAAATATGTTTTTTTTTTATTGAAACGATCTTATAATATATGTTGATGGAATAGGACTTGGTTTTTTCATGTGCTGACCGACAGATAAACAGATACACTGCATTACTTTTAAATATAGTACAATATAGCAATTTTATTTTAATTATTAAGACATTGGACAGTATAAAAGAACGTGAAACAATTTTTGTTAAAAAAGGAACTTTCTGATGTTTTACGTTTTTTCAAATGGTATGCATAACTACAGGAAACAAGTAGGACTGTCTCTTAATGTGTGTTCGCTTGTGAGGAACCGTCGAAATAGCATATGGTTATGCTTTGAAATGTTCTTGTTTGACTAACATTCTTCGTTACATAGAATGGATACTATCCAATGTTTACTGTGATGTACAGTTTGTTCCAAATGAAGAGACGTTATAGAGAATAAAAGTCGTTGGGAGGTGGTGATGGTAAAGTGGATAGGGACGTTGACTGACGATCTGGGCATGCCAAGTTCGAATTCTATATGTTCCATACAAAAAATATAGCAATTCACTATTGATGTCGAAAACCTTCACGTGGTCCATTCTGTAAGTATCTGATTCCGGAAATAATCAGGGAAACCAATGCTAACAAAAAAATCGAGCTAGTTGTACTATGCTGATTCATACAAATTGACATTTTACCAATTTTGCTTTGGGTTCACGGTTTGTGGAACTCCGTAAAATTTTCCGTACCATATTCTTAGTTGGGGATGTTTTACGAACTCATATTGAATAACGACCAAGCTAAAAATATTTTTAAAACATATCTCAACATGCTATGATAAAATATGGTGTTTAGGGTGTTTGCTTGTTCTTACGCAAATAGAAAGATATGATTTATTGAAAAAAAACAACAAATATATAAGAGCCTCTTGTGCGATGTTAGTACTCTAGTTCGAATCTCACGTAAGTTTGAAGGATTTAATAAAAAAACTGTATAGGGTTTTGAATAACATCTCTTTATAGACTATTAAGAATATTGTGTTTTGGGAGTTTGTTCGTACACAAATCGAAAGTTATGACTTATTGACAAAGAAGTAACAATTTAATAAGAGCTTCTTCTACCATGGTAATACTCTAGTTTTAATCTCACGTAAGTCTAAATGTTTTTTTAAAAACTGTATAGTGCTTTGAATAACATCTCTATATACACTATTCAGAATATTGTGTTTTTGGAGTTTGTCTGTTCGTACCAGAATTCGAAAGATATGATTTATTGACAAACAAGTAACAAATTAATAAGAGCCTCTCTTACGATGTTAATATTCTAGTTTAAATCTCACGTAAGTCTAAAGGTTTTAAAAAAATGTATAGGGTTTTGAATAACATCTCTCTATAGACTATCAAGAATATTGTTTTTTTTGAGTTTGTCTGTTCGTACGCAAATCGAAAGATATGATTCATTGACAAAGAAGTAACAAATCAATAAGAGCCTCTCTTACGATGTTGATACTCTAGTTTGAATCTCACGTAAGTCTAAAGGTTTTTTAAAAACTGTATAGGGGTTTGAATAACATCTCTCCATAGACTATCAAGAATATTGTGTTTTAGGAGTTTGTCTGTTCGTACGCAAATCGAAAGATATGATTCATTGACAAAGAAGTAACACATTAATAAGAGCCTGTCTTACGATGTTAATACTTTGTTCAGATCTCACGTAAGTCTAAAAGTTTTCCAAAAATTGTATAGGGTTTTGAATAACACTAAGAACATTGTGTTTTTTGGAGTTTGTCTTTTCGTACGCCCATCGAAAGATATGACTAATGTACAAAGAGGTAATAATTAATAAGAGCCTCTCTTACGATGTTAATACTCTAGTTAAAATCTCACGTAAGTCTAAAGGTTTTTGAAAAACTGTATAGGTGTTTAAATAACATCTCTCTATAGACTTTCAAGAATATTGTGTTTTGGGAGTTTGTCTGTTCGTACGCAAATCGAAAGATATGATTCATTGACAAAGAAGTAACAAATTAATAAGAGCCTCTTGTGCGATGTTAGTACTATAGTTTGAATCTCACGTAAGTCTAAAGGTTTTTTAAAAACTGTATAGGGTTTTAAATAACATCTCTCTATAGACTATCAAGAATATTGTTTTTTGGGAGTTTGTTTGTTCGTACGCAAAACGAAAGATATGATTCATTGACAATGAAGTAACAAATTAATAAGAGCCTCTTGTGCGATGTTAGTACTCTAGTTTAAATCTCACGTAAGTCTAAAGGTTTTTAAAAAACTGTATAGTGTTTTGAATAACATCTCTATATACACTATCAAGAATATTGTGTTTTGGGAGTTTGTCTGTTCGTACACAAATCGAAAGATATGACTTTTTGACTAAGAAGTAACAAATTAATAAGAGCCTGTCTTACGATGTTAATACTCTAGTTCGAATCTCACGTAAGTCTAAAAAATTTTTTAAAACTCTATAGGGTTTTGAATAACATCAAGAATATTGTGTTTCGGGAGTTCGTTTTTTTTCGTACGCAAATCGAAAGATATAACTTATTGACAAAGAACTAACAAATCAATAAGAGCCTCTCTTACGATGTTAATACTCTAGTTTGAATCTCACGTAAGTCTAAAGGTTTTTTTAAAAACTGTATAGGCTTCTGAATACCAACTCTCTATAGACTATCAAGAATATTGTGTTTTAGGAGTTTGTCTGTTTGTACGCAAATCGAAAGATATGATTCATTGACAAAAAAGTAACAAATTAATAAGAGCCTCTTGTCCGATGTTAGTACTCTAGTTTGAATCTCACGTAAGTCTAAAGGTTTTTTAAAAACTGTATAGTGCTTTGAATAACATCGCTATATACACTATTAAGAATATTGTGTTTTGGGAGTTTGTCTGTTCGTACACAAATCGAAAGATATAACTTGTTGACAAAAAAGTAACAAATTAATAAGAGCCTGTCTTACGATGTTAATACATTAGTTTGAATTTGATGTCAGTACAAAGGTTTTTTAAAAACTGTATAGGGTTTTGAATTATATCAAGAATATTGTGTTTTGGGAGTTTGTCTTTTCGTACGCAAATCGAAAGATATGACTTATTGACAAAGAGTAACAAATTAATAAGAGCCTCTTGTGCGATGTTAGTAATCTCACGTAAGTCTAAAGGTTTTTTTAAAACTGTATAGTGCTTTGAAGTACATCTCTATATACGCTATTAAGAATATTGTGTTTTGGGAGTGTGTCTGTTCGTACACAAATCGAAAGATATGACTTATTGACAAAGAAGTAACAAATTAATAAGAGCCTCTTGTGCGATGTTAGTACTCTAGTTTAAATCTCACGTAAGTCTAAAGTTTTTTTAAAACTGTATAGTGCTTTGAAGTACATCTCTATATACGCTATTAAGAATATTGTGTCTTGGGAGTTTGTCTGTTCGTACACAAATCGAAAGATATGACTTATTGACAAAGAAGTTACAAATTAATAAGAGCCTGTCTTACGATGTTAATACTCTAGTTCGAGTCTCACGTAAGTCTAAAGGTTTTTTTAAAAACTGTATAGTGCTTTAAATAACATCAAGAATATTGTGTTTTTGGAGTTTGTCTGTTCGTACGCAAATCGAAAGATATGATTCATCGACAAAGAAATGACAATTTAATAAGAGCTTCTCTTACGATGTTAATACTCTAGTTAACATCTCACGTAAGTCTAAAGGTTTTTTTAAAAACTGTATAGGTTTTGAATAACATCTTTCTATAGACTATCAAGAGTATTGTTTTTTGGGAGTTTGTCTGTTTTTACGCAAAACGAAAGATATGATTAATTGACAGAAAAGTAACAAATTAATAAGAGCCTCTCTTACGATGTTAATACTCTAGTTTGAATCTCACGTAAGTCTAAAGGTTTTTTTAAAAACTGTATAGGGTTTTGAATACCAACTCTCTATAGACTATCAAGAATATTGTGTTTTGGGTGTTTGTCTGTTTGTACGCAAATCGAAAGATATGATTCATTGACAAAGAAGTAACAAATTAACGAGAGCCTGGTGTGCGATGTTAGTACTCTACTTTGAATCTCACGTAAGTCTAAAAGTTTTTTAAAACTGTATAGTGCTTTGCATGACATCTCTATATACACTATTAATAATATTGTGTTTTGAGAGTTTGTCTGTTCGTACCCAAATTAAAAGATATAACTTATTGACAAACAAGTAACATATTAATAAGAGCCTGTCTTACGATGTTAATACTTTAGTTCGAATCTCACGTAAGTCGTGAGGTTTTTAAAAAACTGTATAGGGTTTTGAATTATATCAAGAATATTGTGTTTTGAGAGTTTGTCTGTTCGTACACAAATCGAAAGATATGACTTAGTGACAAAGAAATAACAAATTAATAGGAGCCTCTCTTAAGATATTAATACTCTAGTTTACATCTCACGTAAGTCTAAAGGTTTTTTAAAAACTGTATAGGGTTTTGAATAACATCTCTCTATAGACTATCAAGAATATTGTTTTTTGGGAGTGTGTCTGTTCGTACGCAAATCGAAAGATATGATTCATTGACAAAAAAGTAACAAATTAATAAGAGCCTGTCTTACGATGTTAATACTCTAGTTCGAATTTGATGTAAGTACAAAGGTTTTTTAATAACTGTATAGGGTTTTGAATTATATCAAGAATATTGTGTTTTGGGAGTTTGTCTTTTCGTACGCAAATCGAAAGATATGACTTATTGACAAAGAGTAACAAATTAATAAGAGCCTCTCTTACGATCTTAATACTCTAGTTTAAATCTCACGTAAGTCTAAAGTTTTTTTAAAACTGTATAGTGCTTTGAAGTACATCTCTATATACGCTATTAAGAATATTGTGTCTTGGGAGTTTGTCTGTTCGTACACAAATCGAAAGATATGACTTATTGACAAAGAAGTTACAAATTAATAAGAGCCTGTCTTACGATGTTAATACTCTAGTTCGAGTCTCACGTAAGTCTAAAGGTTTTTTTAAAAACTGTATAGTGCTTTAAATAACATCAAGAATATTGTGTTTTTGGAGTTTGTCTGTTCGTACGCAAATCGAAAGATATGATTCATCGACAAAGAAATGACAATTTAATAAGAGCTTCTCTTACGATGTTAATACTCTAGTTAACATCTCACGTAAGTCTAAAGGTTTTTTTAAAAACTGTATAGGTTTTGAATAACATCTTTCTATAGACTATCAAGAGTATTGTTTTTTGGGAGTTTGTCTGTTTTTACGCAAAACGAAAGATATGATTAATTGACAGAAAAGTAACAAATTAATAAGAGCCTCTCTTACGATGTTAATACTCTAGTTTGAATCTCACGTAAGTCTAAAGGTTTTTTTAAAAACTGTATAGGGTTTTGAATACCAACTCTCTATAGACTATCAAGAATATTGTGTTTTGGGTGTTTGTCTGTTTGTACGCAAATCGAAAGATATGATTCATTGACAAAGAAGTAACAAATTAACGAGAGCCTGGTGTGCGATGTTAGTACTCTACTTTGAATCTCACGTAAGTCTAAAAGTTTTTTAAAACTGTATAGTGCTTTGCATGACATCTCTATATACACTATTAATAATATTGTGTTTTGAGAGTTTGTCTGTTCGTACCCAAATTAAAAGATATAACTTATTGACAAACAAGTAACATATTAATAAGAGCCTGTCTTACGATGTTAATACTTTAGTTCGAATCTCACGTAAGTCGTGAGGTTTTTAAAAAACTGTATAGGGTTTTGAATTATATCAAGAATATTGTGTTTTGAGAGTTTGTCTGTTCGTACACAAATCGAAAGATATGACTTAGTGACAAAGAAATAACAAATTAATAGGAGCCTCTCTTAAGATATTAATACTCTAGTTTACATCTCACGTAAGTCTAAAGGTTTTTTAAAAACTGTATAGGGTTTTGAATAACATCTCTCTATAGACTATCACGAATATTGTTTTTTGGGAGTGTGTCTGTTCGTACGCAAATCGAAAGATATGATTCATTGACAAAAAAGTAACAAATTAATAAGAGCCTGTCTTACGATGTTAATACTCTAGTTCGAATTTGATGTAAGTACAAAGGTTTTTTAATAACTGTATAGGGTTTTGAATTATATCAAGAATATTGTGTTTTGGGAGTTTGTCTTTTCGTACGCAAATCGAAAGATATGACTTATTGACAAAGAGTAACAAATTAATAAGAGCCTCTCTTACGATCTTAATACTCTAGTTTAAATCTCACGTAAGTATAAAGGTTTTTAAAAAACTGTATAGGGTTTTGAATAACATCTCTCTATAGACTATCAAGAATATTGTGTTTTGGGAGTTTGTCTGTTCGTACGCAAAACGAAAGATATAATTCATTGACAAAGAAGTAACAAATTAATAAGAGCCTCTCTTACGATGTTAATACTCTGGTTTAAATCTCACGTAAGTCTAAAGGTTTTTAAAAACTGAATAGGGTGTCGAATACCATCTCTCTATAGACTATAAAGAATATTGTGTTTTGGGAGTTTGTCTGTTCGTACGCAAATCGAAAGATATTATTCATTGACAAAGAAGTAACAAATTAATAAGAGCCTCTCTTACGATGTTAATACTCTAGTTCGAGTCTCACGTAAGTCTAAAGGTTTTTTAAAAACTGTATAAGGTTTTAAATAACATCAAGAATATTGTGTTTTGGGAGTTTGTCTGTTCGTACGCAAATCGAAAGATATGATTCATCGACAAAGAAATAACAAATTTATAAGAGCCTCTCTTACGATGTTAATACTTTAGTTTAAATCTCACGTAAGTCTAAAGGTTTTTTTTAAAACTGTATAGGGGTTTGAATAACATCTTTCTATAGACTATCAAGAATATTGTTTTTTGGAAGTTTGTCTGTTTTTACGCAAAACGAAAGATATGATTAATTTACAGAAAAGTAACAAATTAATAAGAGCCTCTCTTACGATGTTAATACTCTAGTTTGAATCTCACGTAAGTCTAAAGGTTTTTTTAAAAACTGTATAGGGTTTTGAATACCAACTCTCTATAGACTATCAAGAATATTGTGTTTTGGGTGTTTGTCTGTTTGTACGCAAATCGAAAGATATGATTCATTGACAAAGAAGTAACAAATTAACGAGAGCCTGGTGTGCGATGTTAGTACTCTACTTTGAATCTCACGTAAGTCTAAAAGTTTTTTAAAACTGTATAGTGCTTTGCATGACATCTCTATATACACTATTAATAATATTGTGTTTTGAGAGTTTGTCTGTTCGTACCCAAATTAAAAGATATAACTTATTGACAAACAAGTAACATATTAATAAGAGCCTGTCTTACGATGTTAATACTTTAGTTCGAATCTCACGTAAGTCGTGAGGTTTTTAAAAAACTGTATAGGGTTTTGAATTATATCAAGAATATTGTGTTTTGAGAGTTTGTCTGTTCGTACACAAATCGAAAGATATGACTTAGTGACAAAGAAATAACAAATTAATAGGAGCCTCTCTTAAGATATTAATACTCTAGTTTACATCTCACGTAAGTCTAAAGGTTTTTTAAAAACTGTATAGGGTTTTGAATAACATCTCTCTATAGACTATCAAGAATATTGTTTTTTGGGAGTGTGTCTGTTCGTACGCAAATCGAAAGATATGATTCATTGACAAAAAAGTAACAAATTAATAAGAGCCTGTCTTACGATGTTAATACTCTAGTTCGAATTTGATGTAAGTACAAAGGTTTTTTAATAACTGTATAGGGTTTTGAATTATATCAAGAATATTGTGTTTTGGGAGTTTGTCTTTTCGTACGCAAATCGAAAGATATGACTTATTGACAAAGAGTAACAAATTAATAAGAGCCTCTCTTACGATCTTAATACTCTAGTTTAAATCTCACGTAAGTCTAAAGGTTTTTAAAAAACTGTATAGGGTTTTGAATAACATCTCTCTATAGACTATCAAGAATATTGTGTTTTGGGAGTTTGTCTGTTCGTACGCAAAACGAAAGATATAATTCATTGACAAAGAAGTAACAAATTAATAAGAGCCTCTCTTACGATGTTAATACTCTGGTTTAAATCTCACGTAAGTCTAAAGGTTTTTAAAAACTGAATAGGGCGTCGAATACCATCTCTCTATAGACTATAAAGAATATTGTGTTTTGGGAGTTTGTCTGTTCGTACGCAAATCGAAAGATATGATTCATCGACAAAGAAATAACAAATTTATAAGAGCCTCTCTTACGATGTTAATACTTTAGTTTAAATCTCACGTAAGTCTAAAGGTTTTTTTTAAAACTGTATAGGGGTTTGAATAACATCTTTCTATAGACTATCAAGAATATTGTTTTTTGGAAGTTTGTCTGTTTTTACACAAAACGAAAGATATGATTCATTGACAAAAAAGTAACAAATTAATAAGAGCCTGTCTTACGATGTTAATACTCTAGTTCGAATCTCACGTAAGTCTAAAGTTTTTTTTAAAACTGTATAGGTTTTGAATACCAACTCTTTATAGACTATCAAGAATATTCTGTTTTAGAAGTTTGTCTGTTTGTACGCAAATCGAAAGATATGATTCATTGACAAAGAAATAACAAATTAATAAGAGCCCCGTGTGCGATGTTAGTACTCTACTTTGAATCTCACGTAAGGCTAAAAGTTTTGTTAAAACTGTATATTGCTTTGAATAACATCTCTATATACACTATTAAGAATATTGGGTTTTGAGAGTTTGTCCGGTCGTACACAAATCGAAAGATATACTTTATTGACAAACAAGCAACAAATTAATAAGAGCCTGTCTTACGATGTTAATAATCTAGTTTAAATCTAACGTGAGTCTAAAGGTTTTTTTAAAACTGTATAGGGGTTTGAATAACATCTCTCTATAGACTATCAAGAATATTGTGTTTTGGGAGTTTGTCTGTTCGTACGCAAATCGAAAGATATAATTCATGTACAAAGAAGTAACAAATTTTTAAGAGCTTCCTTTACGATGTTAATACTCTAGGTTAAATCTAACGTAAGTCTAAAAGTTTTTAAAAAACTCTATAGGGTTTCGAATACCATCTCTCTATAGACTATAAAGAATATTGTGTTTTGGGAGTTTGTCTGTTCGTACGCAAATCGAAAGATATGATTCATTGACAAAGAAGTAACAAATTTATAAGAGCCTCTCTTACGATGTTAATACTCTTGTTTGAATCTCACGTAAGTCTAAAGGTTCTTTTAAAACTGTATAGTGCTTTAAATAACATCTCTCTATAGACTATCAAGAATATTGTGTTTTGGGAGTTTGTCTGTTCGTACACAAATCGAAAGATATGACTTATTGACAAAGAAGTAACAAATTAATAAGAGCCTGTCTTACGATGTTAATACTCTAGTTCGAATCTCACGTAAGGCTAAAGGTTTTTAAAAAAACTGTATAGGGTTTTTAATAACATCTCTCTATAGACTATCAAGAATATTGATTTTGGGAGGTTGTCTGTTCGTACGCAAATCGAAAGATATGATACACTGACAAAGAAGTAACAAATTAATAAGAGCCTCTCTTACGATGTTAATACCCTAGTTTGAATCTCACGTAAGTCTAAAGGTTTTAAAAAAAACTGTATAGGGTTTTGAATAACATCTGTTTATAGACTATTGAGAATATTGTGTTTTGGGAGTTTGTCTGTTCGTACAACTCGAAAGATATGACTTATTGACAAAGAAGTAACAAATTAATAAGAGCCTCTTCTACTATGGTAATACTCTAGTTTTAATCTCACATAAGTCTAAATGTTTTTTAAAACTGTATAGTGCTTTGAATAACATAACTATATATTCACTATTAAGAATATTGTGTTTTGGGAGTTTGTCTTTTCGTACGCAAATCGAAAGATATGGTTTATTTACAAAAGAGTAACAAATTATTAAGAGTCTCTTCTACGATGTTACTACTCTAGTTTAAATCTCACGTAAGTCTAAAGGTTTTTAAAAAACTGTATAAGGTTGTATAAATAGAAAGGAAGTGCATACCATAAAAACATTATTTTTAACAAAGTGCCCATATTATAAAAAGGCAGACATAAAAGGTTACGATGAATTAATTTTTAGTTAAAAACATAATTTCAAAGTATTTTAGCAATAAAACCAATACGTAAACACATTCATCGTTGTTACTGTACCATGAAAATACAAAACAGCCTAGTTTTTCCATTAAATTTTACAAATATTTATTTGTATACTTGCTTGAACTATCTCCCTGCTCCCTGTTTCCCGACTGTACCGGCATGCAGAAGTTTAAAACCAATGTAAACAAACATCTCGCTACACAGCTCCCACCTTAGGATGACACCCTAAACCTACTAACTAATTCTCAGTTGCCCCTTACGTCTACAGTGGCGGCCTGCTTTGTTTAGTGTTACATAAGTTAACAAAAATAAAAATAACTTTCTCCTACCAATAAAAATTGATTTTTACTGCCAATAAAAATAAAATTCATGTCAATTCAGAAAAAGATATATTTACTGATATCAAATTTAAAAACTATTTTATTTTTGCACGTATTTAAAATACGTGTTTATTTAACAAAAGTTTTGATAATTATTTATCATCACATGTACTGAGCAATTCCCCTACTTAGGTTATGATATAAGTTAGTTACTAGCGTTATGATATAAGTTAGTTACTGACGTTATGATATAAGTTTCTAGTGATCAATAAATGACATTTATTACTAATAAATGCTGAAAATGTTTGGTCCGATTCACTATTCGAATGTGTTACCCACGCAATACAAATAACGAAAGGCTTCACATTGCCAAATCCCTTTACTCTTTCATATTTCAGCAGATGAATGTACAGGTCAATTAGAGAATGGAATTTTCCTGGACATTCAAGATATTAGTTATCTCACGCCTGGTCACTAAATAGGGTTTCCTCTCAGTACACCCTTTATGCTTATCTTGTGCTAGCTAAGTTTAATTTGAAATGCCCAGAAAACGTCGTCAGTTGCTAAACATTTTGATCTAGATGTTTCTAGGTTAAGCTGGTTCTGGTATAAAAACCTTGAACCTCTTAAATAAACATCTACGGTATCTATCAAACAAATCATAAGCTCTCTGAAGAAGATATGCTCCGGGTGTGGGAGGAGGCGTGTGTCACTAATGCTCATCACATGGCCAGACCATCAGCATTGGTGTCAAGGAAATTGTTGTTTTTATACTCATCGTATTTCCTATTAATAATATTTCGATATTTACCATCTTTTTAGAGATAAATAGTGAAATATTATGACAGTCATGTTAAGTCCTTAGGGTCACATGTAAAGATCAAGCCAGATGTTTATAATGGATCCATACATTTCTACAGAATGTTTGAGTCAAAAATTACTAGATAGTGATTTCAAACATTTTATTCGTAAAATGTAACTCGCTCCCCGATATTGGCAAGACATCGCCTATATTTCGGGTAAAACCCGCAGGTACAGCTCTTGACAAAGTGAAAACATTTGTGGATTTTTTCAGCTTTATTTCTGAAATAAAGTTAGAATCAATTAAAATAAAATGGGATTACAGCACATACATACCTTTCGACATGGGACACCTAGAATTGATGAAATTGTGTAAGTTTTATTAGAAAGACTATACAAGCAATTATTGGTGTTTTGAGTAGCATTCTGACCGTCGAATTAAAAAATATTTGACTTTAAATAAATTTGCAATTGTTTAAGTTCTGTTCTATATAAGTTTTTCATTTTAAAGATATAGTTTTATTCGGATTCTCTTCGATAGTAATGTGGTGTTATTCAGCTTAGACTAGTTTACGTTTAAATAGTTTTTATAGTGACTTATAGCAATGGATATTTTCATTGGCGTTTACTTTTTACGTTGTGATCTTGTATTTCAGTGTCCGAAATTAAATTGATGACTTCGAATTCCGTTTGTTAGAATCTTAATTTATTACCCCAATCAAAACCAACACTCGCTGTTTGACTGATTGTCTCGTACATTCGTAGGCCTATTTATTCATTTTCATTTTCATGAGGTCGTGAGGAACTTAGTCTAATATGAGCATCTGCCATCTAGTTCTATATCCTGCCAACTGATCAAATTTAACTGACTCCCTATTTCAATATCCAGTTTCCTTTACATATCACATGGTCTACTCGGCTAATTTAAGTTTAACATTACTCAGCCAACCTTATTTTTGCTCTCGAACAAGGTTCAACAGTGTGGGTTGTTCCTTCTTGTAGATGACACTATTTGAGGTCTATCTGTTGCTAGCTGGCTATTTCGTATTACTCGGCGATCAACTATAATCCTGCTGTCTCTGTAGCACAATAAAGAGAGGTAACCGTGACCCTAACACTAACCCTAATCCTAACACTAACCCTAACACTAACACTAACACTAACAATAACCATAGCCTTACCCTAACCCCAATCCTAACCCTAACCTCGTTGACAAAGAAGAACATTCACCATTTTGTAAATCTACAAGATTAACATGATATTTCAACTTCTCCGAAAAAGATTATGTTAGCATACTTTTCTTTTATCTTTACAAAATGGCCGATTGGAAATGATTCTTACTTATACTTATTTTCATTATGAAGTAAAACACATTTCAAGCTCTTTTTAAAACTGTCAATAAAAATCCTGCACGGACTAGAATTGTTGCATAGTCTTTATGTTTCGTACCGTTTCTTCTTCGCGCGGAGGGGATGTCGTCTCGATGTCGTCTAGTGGTTGCGTTCTATGCGCATCTGCACCTTGACCCTTGACCTGAGATCTCGTCAACGTGGTGGCCCTGTAAACGCCTGTGAGCTCCGACTGTGAGAACAGCGCTATTTTGCACTCGGTTGTACGGGTTCACCCGCACTAAATTGCGCAAGCCAAACCAAACGATGCCCCACACATACGTCCACTTCAACATGCGTCCGGCCTAACAGGGGCATTATAAATGAAAATAATGCCTTTATATAAACACGTTGGCAATTTAAATAGAAGTATTTCCGCACCCATGAATCTGTTTCGATAAAAGGAATCAATAACATAACCTAGCAGCCAAGAATTCCACGGGAAATACAAACCGCTGACCAGATAATTCACTTTAAGCTAACTAAAAAATAGAACGTTTATAGCAATCTGTATCAGATGAATTAAAAATATCCGTATTTCGATAACAATCTCTAGAAGTTTATTTAATATAGGCAGAGGTGTTAGGGTTAGAGTTAGGCAGAGGTGTTAGGGTTAGAGTTAGGCAGAGGTGTTAGGGTTAGAGTTAGGCAGAGGTGTTAGGGTTAAAGTTAGGCAGAGGTGTTTCCTTACAGTGTACAACTGGTCGAACGGCAAAAACATATTTGGAAATTTTAAGTGTTGTTTCGTGTTATTATTGTAACCATTTAAATTGACAATATATAAATAGCAGTTATCCAAATGGTTTGTTTATTCTGTTAGAACTATTGGCATATCAAACTTGAGCTTGCATATTTTCTTTGTAGACCATAATCGCAACGTTTCTACACGGGTTTTCCACTCTTTTTAGGGGTCCCAGCTTTTTCACTGATCTCTAAATTTAAGTTGGTAAGATACACCTACTTATAAAATCATTACTGATACCGTAAAATTAAGTTTCACAGATATCGCAGAAACTATCTGAATAATTTGAGATGTGGTAGCCATAGTTGCTAGAGCGCAGAGGATTTACACTGCAATGTTTAAAAAGCAAAAGTAAATCAGTAATAAGATTAGGACAGACGATCTTTATAGGAAATGTCTGCACGATTTTGATTGGCTATCAGGAAATAATCTCAAATTAACTCCGGGTTGGAATCAGGAAGGAATTCTTGAATCGCTTTCTAGTTAGAATCGAATAATAATTCCTGATACACTTGCTTGTAAGATATACAAAAATCGACTTGACTGAATCAGCTTGGTTATTTTATTGTCTACAATATGAATCCACAAATACATTCTCTATATAAGTTCCCTAATACGGCACCTTACTATAATTTATCAATGATTACTTTAGGTTTTTGAAGAATAAGTCGGCCGCTTCCTTTCACAATATACCAACATTTAAAGAGTTTTTGCAACCCCTATATAATGACTTTTAAATATTTTTAGAGATATCCCTTCTAATGTAGAGTACCCCATATCCCCATTTTTCCTTCTCTTGCCTTTTATCTTTTATTTTTATTTTTACACAATTTTATGTTATCCTTTATTTTATCTAACAGTGTATTTATTTCATTTTTATTTTTCTTCATTTTTCTTTATTTTTCTTCATCATTCTTTTTCATCTTTCTTTATCCCCTCCTTTCATTATTAGTACCTTAAAAAATGTTATGATTAGTACCCTTAGGATTTTATATATTTATAAATGGTGTGATTACAATTTATTTAATTATAAGTTTAATTTTAATGATTTATTATTTCATATTTTTAGTAATATATTATTACATTAGCATATTATTTCAATATAATTTTTAACTTAATTTTAATTTTATTTTTAACGTTATCTCCATTTACTTTCGATAACATATATAGCGTCTCTATTAGTTAAATTTGAATCCTTTCCATAACGGGCTACGTAATTCCACGCACGTGACAATTTAAACCTACTAGTTTCCCATCTGTCCAACTGTTAACGTTATTCCCATTTTATTTCTTGCTTTTTCTATTTACAGCGTCGCTGTTGTTTTGATCTGATAACTGACTACGTATTTTCCACGCACGTGACAATTTTAAATCTAAAAGTGTCTCACCTTTCCAACGGACAATATTTTGAAATTCCTGGCGGTTGTTCTCACACATTAAGCTATACGACTCCGCTGATGAAGGTCCGATTTTCTCGGATCTGAAACCTTAGTCCGGATGTTGTTGTAACTTTTTGTTTAATATATATATATATATATATATATATATATATATATATATATATATATATATATATATATATATATATATATATATATATGACTAACGATCAGAGCAAAGTATATATATATATATATATATATATATATATATACTTTGCTCTGATCGTTAGTCATAGCTCTTGCTAATAATAGAGCGCTATCGGTATTTATTAATGTGAATGTAAAATATTTAAACATTATATTTTCTTTTGCGTTTGAGGCAAGAGATGTAGCGTAATAAGGGATTAAATTCAGATTGCTGATCAATCATGTAAAGCCACACTGATGTTCAGTGATACGGCGAAATCTTTCTCTCTCACTGTCTCTGTCTGTGTGTCTCTCTCTCTGTGTATATATATTTATATATATATATAATATGTATATATATATATTATATAATATATATATATATTTATATATATATATATATATAATATATATATATATATATATATATTATATATAATATATATATATATATATATATATATTATATAAATTCATTTAAGTTCCCACAAAAGTCGGAATAATAAGCCAAGAGTATATACATTACTAGAGCTGAATATATTTTAAATTTAATAAATGTTCCTAATTTGTTTTAAACAATTTTATTCATACAGTTGTTTCTGCCTATTTTATTACCTATATTCTTATAACAAACTAACGCGGTTTACAAAAGGCTTTTTCCGTTAATCTTTACCATCAAATTAAACCAAACACTAGAAGCGTTAACATTAAAAAATGTTCTCTTCATTTAACCTATTTGTCACATACCAAATATATATATATATATATATATATATATATATATATATATATATATATATATATATATAAGAGAGAGTGATAGATAGTTATAAATAATTATGATGCGGATGCTGAACGTTAAAAAGCACCGACGCTAATCTATCAAGTAAACTCGGCTCTTTTGCGAGTGGAATGTATCAAGCATGCAGGGCGTATACTAACATGATTTCCCAGCAGATCATATCATGGTAAATGAGACATTCTTAAACGACGTTTGATCAATTTTCCCTCATCTTCGTAGTCTCATAAACTAGAAAACAGCCGTAATAATGTTACCACCGTCGGATTAACTTGTACATGCAACGCCTTTGGAAACTCTTCACACCGACTTTGAATTGTCATGATAAATATCCATTACTTTTTACACGATACTTTAATTATGGTTGGGTATACTGTTTCCTTTTCTTTCTATCGTGGATCAGGGGTGAAGCTTTCATCTCCATCATTCTTTCGGGTGATGCGGTACACTCATGAAGAGGGAGACGACAACTGCTTTCATTTAAAATATGATTTAACTTAACTTAATAATAATGTTTTAACTTCACTATATTCTCTTTGATCTTTCGGCTTTAATCATCCTCAAAGAATTCCTAAGCTTTTACCCACCTTTTACAAACTACACTTACACTAAAAAGCAATTTCATTTCATACGGGGGCTTTCATTTTATTTGTTGGTTTTCATTTTATTTGGTGGCTTTTATTTTATTTGGTGGCTTTAATTTTATTTGGTGGTTTTCATTTTATTTGGTGGCTTCTATTTTATTTAGTGGCTTTAATTTTATTTGGTGGTTTTCATTTTATTTGGTGGCTTTCATTTTATTTGGTGGCTTTTATTTTATTTGGTGGTTTTCATTTTATTTTGTGGCTTTTATTTTATTTGGTGGCTTTCATTTTATTTGGTGGCTATTATTTTATTTGGTGGTTTTCATTTTATTTGGTGGCTTTAATTTTATTTGGTGGCTTTAATTTTATTTGGTGGTTTTCATTTTATTTGGTGGCTTTCATTTTATTTGGTGGCTTTCATTTTATTTGGTGGTTTTCATTTTATTTGGTGGCTTTAATTTTATTTGGTGGCTTTTATTTTATTTGGTGGTTTTCATTTTATTTGGTTGCTTTCATTTTATTTGGTGGCTTTCATTTTATTTAGTGGCTTTTATTTTATTTAGAGGGTTTAGTTTTATTTGGGGCTTTCATTTAATTTGGTGGCTTTCATTTTATTTGGTGGCTTTCATTTTATTTGGTGGCTTTCATTTTATTTGGTGGCTTTTATTTTATTTGGTGGTTTTCATTTTATTTGGTGGTTTTCATTTTATTTAGTGGCTTTCATTTTATTTGGTGGCTTTCATTTTATTTGGGAGCTTTCATTTTATTTGGTGGTTTTCATTTTATTTGGGGACTTTTATTTTATTTGGTGGTTTTCATTTTATTTGGTGGCTTTCATTTTATTTGGTGGCTTTCATTTTATTTGGGGGCTTTCATTTTATTTGGTGGTTTTCATTTTATTTGGTAACTTTCATTTTATTTGGTGGTTTTCATTTTATTTGGTGGTTTTCATTTTATGGGGTGGCTTTCATTTTATTTGGTGGTTTTCATTTTATTTGGGGGCTTTTATTTTATTTGGTGGTTTTATTTCATTTGGTGGCTTTCATTTTATTTGGGAGCTTTCATTTTATTTGGTGGTTTTCATTTTATTTGGGGACTTTTATTTTATTTGGTGGTTTTCATTTTATTTGGTGGCTTTCATTTTATTTGGTGGCTTTCATTTTATTTGGGGGCTTTCATTTTATTTGGTGGTTTTCATTTTATTTGGTAACTTTCATTTTATTTGGTGGTTTTGATTTTATTTGGTGGTTTTAATTTTATGGGGTGGCTTTCATTTTATTTGGTGGCTTTCATTTTATTTGAGGGCTTTAATTTTATTTGGGTACTTTTATTTTATTTGGGGGCTTTACTTTTATTTGAGGGCTTTTATATTATTTGGTGGCTTTCATTTTATTTGGTGGCTTTCATTTTATTTGGTGGCTTTCATTTTATTTGGGGACATTCATTTTATTTGGTGGCTTTCATTTTATTTGAGGGCTTTCATTTTATTTGAGGGCTTTCATTTTATTTGGTGGCTTTCATTTTATTTGGGGGCTTTCATTTTATTTGGTGGCTTTGATTTTATTTGGTTGCTTTCATTTTATTTGGTGGCTTAAGTGCGAGAAAATTGTTTTCTTTTAAGAAAAAGAAAACTGAAATGGACATGTTGTGCTCTAAGTTTGAAAACTGCTTATCGAAAAAAAAACAGCTTGAAATTAGGTGCGCGGTTCCTCTAGTTTGGGAAAACTAGTTTAAAAAAAAACAACAAAAAAAAACAACTGAGATTGAATGCGCGTTTTTTTTCTCTTGGTTGGAAAACTAACAACAAAAAAAAATACCGAACACGAAGGAGGCGAGCATGGTTTTTTTTTTAGACGAAAGTCACAGCGAGTTTTTTTGACGAGCACACAAAAAAAAATGAAACCGACACCACGTGCTTCATTTTAAGAACAGATAAGAAACAAAAACATCAAATGAATCACGTGCGTTACTCCATAAAAAAAAGACGCACGATAAAAAAAAGGGTCAGTTTTATTTTCTCTCTCTCTTTTCCGACTTGTACTGAAATATTTTAAAATGCAGAAAGAATTTATTGTGAAACCAGTCCATTAGTTCTCCGTAGGTAGGTACGGCACCATAACAGAATTTGAGGGTTTTCATTTTAATTGGTAGCTTTCATTTAATTTTGTGGCTTTCATTTTATTTTGGGGCTTTCATTTTATTTGAGGGCTTTCATTTTATTTGGGGATATTTGTTTTATTTGGGGCTTTAATTTTATTTGGTGGCTTTCATTTTATTTGAGGGCTTTCATTTTATTTAGTGGCTTTCATTTTATTTGGGGACTTTTGTTTTATTTGAGGTCTTTCATTTTATTTGGTCGCTTTTATTTTATTTGGGGCTTTCATTTTATTTGGTGGCTTTCATTTTATTTGGTGGCTTTCATTTTATTTGAGGGCTTTCATTTTATTTGAGGCTTTCATTTTATTTGGTGGCTTTCATTTTATTTTGGGCTTTCATTTTATTTGGGGCTTTCATTTTATTTGGTGGCTTTCATTTTATTTTAGGTCTTTCATTTTATTTGGTGGTATTCATTTTATTTAGGGACTTTTGTTTTATTTGAGGGCTTTCATTTTATTTGGTGGCTTTAATTTTATTTGGGTCTTTGATTTTATTAGGTGGCTTTCATTTTATTGGGTGACTTTCATTTTATTTGAGAGCTTTCATTTTATTTGAGGGCTTTTATTTTATTTGGGACTCTTATTGTATTTGGTGGCTTCCATTTTATTTTAGGGCTTTCATTTTATTTGGTGGCTTTCATTTTATTTGGGGACTTTTGTTTTATTTGAGGGCTTTTCTTTTATTTGGGACTTTAATTTTATTTGGTGGCTTTCATTTTCTTTGGTGGCTTTCATTTTATTTGAGGGCTTTCATTTTATTGGAGGGCTTTCATTTTATTTGGTGGCTTTCAGTTTATTTGGGGACTTTTGTTTTATTTTAGGGCTTTCATTTTATTTGGTGGCTTTTATTTTATTTGGTGGCTTTTATTTTATTTGGTTGCTTTCATTTTATTTTATTGCTTTCATTTTATTTAGAGGGTTTAGTTTTATTTGGGGCTTTCATTTAATTTGGTGGCTTTCATTTTATTTGAGGGCTTTCATTTTATTTGAGGGCTTTCATTTTATTTGGTTGCTTTCATTTTATTGGGGAACTTTTGTTTTATTTGAGGTCTTTCATTTTATTTGGTCGCTTTTATTTTATTTGGGGCTTTCATTTTATTTAGTGGCTTTCATTTTATTTGAGGGCTTTCATTTTATTTGAGGGCTTTCATTTTATTTGGGGCTTACATTTTATTTTTGGCTTTCATTTTATTTGGGGACTTTTGTTTTATTTGAGGGCTTTCATTTTATTTGGTGGCTTTCATTTTATTGGGGAACTGTTGTTTTATTTGAGGTCTTTCATTTTATTTGGTGGCTTTCATTTTATGTGAGGGCTTTCATTTTATTTCAGGACTTTTATTTTATTTGAAGCTTTTCTAAGTTGAGCTTTGACCGATACGCCTTTATGATGAGACCAGCTCCGTGTGACTTTATTTAAAAAATATTTGTATGTTATACGGCTTTTGAATCCTGTAGGTTGTTTCGCGGGGGGGGGGTCTATTTTTTGTGCTGCCTTTTACATCACGTGAGTGGTTTTCCATGTACTGCAAATTGCCAACCGTTTATCGGAATACGCATTGTAAATCTCCTCCCTTTTTTTATTTTATTTCCCTCTGGTTTTCGACGTTATAATATGTTACTACAAGTTCAATACACATTTTAATATTTTCTAAAGATTGGCAGATGGGCTATCCAACTATAAATTTTGCCACAATCTGCCAGGAAACACGTGTAAAGATGATAACGATTAAATATTTTATATATATATAAAATATAAATTGGTATTAGAAACATATAAAACAAAATATATATGTATTTATATATATATATATATATATATATATATATATATATATATATATATATATATATATATATATATATATATATGTGTGTGCGTGTGTGTGTATGTGCCTGTGTATGAGTTGGTATGAAAAATTAACACACTTATCACGTATTTTATTGTATCTATAAAAATCTATTGATTAAGTTAATTAGTAAATTAGTATATTTAACAGATGTATTGTCATGTTTTACTTACATAACTTATTAGCTTGTTTATTCATTTTTTATAGAAAATATGTGAAGCTGATATCCATTTGCAGCCTGATTTTGATGGATAAATATTGTATGTTATATCAGGTTGGAAAGAAAGTAATGTCGTATTTTTACTTCATAACTCTGCAGTCTCCTAAGTTGTACACAGTTCTAGATTTTCTGGTGAATTGGTGTCTTAATATCTTGCTTTGCCTTTCAGATATAGTAATTAGTTGGAAAATATTAAGTTTAACGGTTTCAGCTACTAGAGCCTAATCAAACAATCACAGCAGTAAAATATTGTTCGCAGCACGATGATCTAAGAATTTCTTTATCAAAAAAAAACGACCAGCATTACTCAATAGGAAGGGTGTAGTGCTTCAGCATGATAACGCGAGACCTCACACAACAAAACTCAATCAGAAAAAGGTTTTGAGTTTCAATTGTGAAGCTTTGCCTCATCCACCTTATTCACCTGACATTGTTCCAATCGACTACCATCTTTTCCGGTCGTTGCAGCATTACTTAAACAATAAAATTCATGAAAATGACAACCAACTCAAAAATTACTGAAATTTGATTTTCTTCTCAAAATCAGAGATTATTTTGAAAAAGGCATCAAGTTGCTAGTTGATCGTTGGACAAATGTCATAGAAAATGAAAGAAAATTATTGTAAATATTAAAAATGCCCTAATGTGAATATTTCAGATGAAATAAGTGTGTTGGACAAAACGATATTACTTTTTTCCAACCTGATCTATGAAATCTAATATATAAAGTAAAGCTAGTCTTCTTTTTGAATATTTGGGGTCAATTACTTTGTTTCTATAAGGTCAATGTTTTATTCTGGTTCACCAGGTTTTTGTTAGGGACATTTGTCCATGTTCTTTAAAACAAAAATGTATTTCGATTAAAATTCTTTAAAAATAAAAATTAAATGGGGACGATTTTACACAAGGACCTAGATAACATTCCTCTGTACACATATAAATGCTTAGTATTACAAGAGATACAGCTAACCGAAACAGCTCAGTTGAAAGACTTTCATACTGTAATCTAAAGTGTCGGTTTGAATCACGGGTCTCGAAACGTACATTTTTCTTTTTTGTCCTAGAGGCTTCTTACTTTCATTTAGATTCGCTTTTTAAAAACTATTCCGCTTCTTTTAACCACAATATTATAACTTTTAAATAGAATTTTGAAAGTTAAATTTAATTTTTAAGGTTCCGTTATATCATTGAAATATTGATTGTAGTAAATTGTTATAAAACTATAACTAATTTTCTTGTTGTAATTTAGTTTAATGTTCTGCTGTTTATTATTTACTATTAGATGTAAATAACTGCTAAAACTTTCTATTGTTTATATAATTTTAAAGCCAGTTTAAATACGTTTTCAACAGTTTGAATCCTTCCAAAGTGCTTTATCATTTAGATGGGTTACAACGTAATTCATTGTTTTTTTTTCTCATCTGTCAACAACAGATTAAAACGGCTGATGTTTGACTAAGAAAAGTAAATACAGTATAGGAATTAAATTTCTGTTATTAAATTTTCTTTGTAAAGTTTTAAATGTTTAGACTTATAAAACGCTAATTTTAGTGTTTTCCGCAATTAATAACAGAGAACGATAATAAATAATGTGTAATTCCCGTAGCGGCGAGAAACACAAACATATGAAAATACATACAAGAGGTGACCCCAGTTTTATTATTAAAGAAACTTCTAAATAATCGATTAAAAATTTACATGTTTTCAAACGAACAAAAAAGCAGACGACTAGCCAATGTATTCCGGGACTGAACCAGGAATTTTAGATCTTTAGTTAATTACTCCCCAAACTGAGATACTCCGACAGGCTACATACTCCGTACTGTTTTACGCAATATGTATTTAAAAATAATGTAAAAGATATTTGCATTAGTTGTAGCAATAGTCAATACGTTTTTAAAGGTAAAACATTGTAAAAGAGAGAATTTATGCAGAAAAGAAAAAATATATTTAGTTTATTTACTTAGTAGTAGTAATAACAGCAAAAACAACAATAATAATAATAATAATAATAATAATAATAATTATAATAATAATAATAATAATAATAATAATAATAATAATAATAATAATAATAATAATAATTTAAAGTAGAAATGGAACTGAAATGGATATGGAGAAAATCGATCTGATACCAATCAATGTAGGAGCATTATTAACAGTCACAAGACCTGGAAAAAAGACTGGAAGAAATTGGAATCGAAGGGATCACTGAGACGATACAAAAGACGGAAAAGATAAAAACAGCTGCAATTTTCTGTAGGAAAATCCCTGAATGTGAGTAGTAACCCACATCAGATACAATGGTTACAAGTCACATGGAAGTTCCAATATGAATAAAACAAAACCATATGAACCAAGGAACAGAAACTAAAAAAAAATTCATGACCCCCCCCCCCTAAAAAAATGTGAAGGCACCAGCTTCGGCTGATACCAGAGAAAAGATCGTGACGGATCAAGGAGGAGGGGATGGCCGAGGAGAGAGAGCACCAACCAAACCTTCACTGGGACATTGGGGAGGCTTATTGCACCCCAAATCTCAGAGGCACCAATGGTCGGTAAAAGCTAGAAATCGATTGTAGGCGGATGTTGCGATACCGCAAGGTCATTTGCGGTGATTATCGAATACAGTTTTAGAGTACTGGAAATCTGAGGAGAATTGTTGTCACTCAGACTCGAGAGAACAACACCTGTTCCTGTCTGTGAGCAATCACTGACAATTATTTGTGTGATAACTCATAGTGAATACAGACAGATATACTACTACCACCACTACTACTACTACTAGTAATAATACTATTTATTATTATTATTATTATTATTATTATTATTATTATTATTATTTTTTTTTTTATTATTATTATTATTATTATTATTATTAATAATAATAATAATAATTATTATTATTATTATTATTATTATTAATAATAATAATAATAATAATAATAATAATAATAATAATAATAATAATAATAATAATAATAATAATAATAATAATAATAATAATTAAATCATAAAGAATGTACAAGATACCTACCTGGATTATGAATCTCATTAACAAAGCAATTGGAACCTGGAGACTATAACTGACAGTTAGAGCACAACACGTTACTGAGATTCAAATACAGAGATGCATTTTCCAAGGAGACTCCCTATCACCAATACTATTTATTATAGCCATCATGCCACTCAACTACATGTCGGATACAAGTTTAGAGATACAGAACAAAGAATACACCACGTTATGTACATGGACGCCATGAAACTATTTTCAAAAGCAAAAAGAAACTGGAACAGCTGATAAATACAATCAGAATCTTCAGCCAAGACATTCAAATGGAATTTGGAATGGAAAAGCGCGGACTACTAGAGATGAAAAGGGGAAAACTGGAAACAATAGATCTGCCAAACCCTAACCCTAATCCTAACCCTAACCCAACCCTAACCCTAACCCTAACCTGCCGAACCCAGATGAGATAAAGGCGCGAGGCGAACGGCATAGCTATACCTATTTGGGAGTTTTTGAAGCAGACATTATCAAATCTACAGAAAGAGAAGATTGGAAAAGAATACGCGAGAAGAACACAGAAACGCTTATGAACGAAATCATATAGCATAAACCTAGTAACAGGAATCAACACCGAGGCAGTATCACTAAAAAGATACCCTGGACTATTAATAGGTGGGATTAAAGAAGAAATCAGGCACCTTGATGAGAAGAGTATGAAATTAATGACAGACTCTAAGTGAACAGAAATAAAGGGGGAGAGGACTGGTAAGTGTAGAAGACTGCGAGAACACAGAAAAGCTAATTACCGCATCAAGAGACACCGTCCTAGAGAACAACTCGGGAAGCACCGAAACCAGAAACAAAAAGACAATAAAAGAAAAGTGGGAAGAAGAACAGCTACATGGACGTTTCATAAAATGACCAGAGAAGAAACCAATCAACATTCCTTGGCATGGCTAAAAAAAGAACACCTGAACAGAGAAACGGAATCTCTACTGACAGCTGCACAAAACCAAGCGATTAGGATTATCTAAATTAAAAGTAAAAAAGATTTTAAAAAAACAGGAAAAGTGTAAATGCAGATTGTGCGGATAAAGAGACGAAACAATAAACCATATAATAAGGTAATGCAGCAAACTAGCCCCAATGGAATACAGGAACAGACACGATGCGTGGGGAAAGCAATACACCGTGAACTATGCTAACGACTTCATTTCGAACACGCGGAAAAATGGTACAAACATGAAACAGAGACAGTACTGGAAAAGGAAAATCACAATGATGTCTGAGACATAGAGGTGCAAACAGATAAACTTATACAAGCAAGGAGACCGGATGTCATAATAGTCAATAAAAAGGAAGAATCGTGCCAAGTCGTAGATTTTGTGTTCTAGCAGCCACTGAGTGAAGATTAAGAAGACGGGAAAACGAAGCAAATGAACGGAATATGCCAGAGAATTGAGAGGAGTATGAGCATGAAGAAAGTCAATATAATAACAATAATCGTAGGAGAACTATGAACAGTTCCAAAACACATGGGATACGAGTACGAGAAATTGGAATCGAAGGGATCACTGAGACTATACAAAGGAAGGCCATGATCAAAACAGCTGCAATCTTAAGGAAAACATCTTCGAATGTGGAAACCAACCAGCATAAGCTACGAACGGTAAGCAGGCACATGGATGTTACAATAGGAAGAAAGCACAACCACAGTTAGTTGATGACTACATAAACCAAGAAAAATAAGAAACTTCATAAACTGCCTTCCAAACAAAAGTGATGGCAACAGCCTCATAAAATAGTCGTGACGGTTCAAGGAGGAGAGAGAGCACTAACCAGACCTCTACTGGAAGAGTGAAGGAAGTACTGGAACCCTAGGCAGGCGTATGCAACCTAAGTCCCAGAGGAGACCAATGGTCGTTATCAGCGAGAAATCAATAGTAAGCGGCTGTTGCGATACCGCAAAGTCATTTGCAATGGTTATCGACAAGAGGTATAGAGTACTGGAAATATGGAGCGGCTTGTTGTCACTCAGACTCCAGGAAACACCATCTGTTGTTGTCGGTGAGCAATCACTGACGATGACTTGTGTGAGAACTTCTAGTGAGTACAAATAATAATTGATATTAAAAAAGTCCAATAAAAAAGAAAATAAGAAAATCATTTCTGAACAAATAAAACAAATACATCAGCCATCTTGTGTTTAAGATTTAATTTTAATAATGTTTGTTTTTCATGGGGTGAACGATCGCTTAATATGCGACATAATAGCGTTTATTTTTGGTTCGCGTTCTTCCAGTGATCGTGTGGTTTGGGGAGAACAGAGAGTTCCGCACAGAATAACATGTTTGTACACTTTAATAAAAGATTGATTGTATTGATCTAACCCCTACACACAATACAACGCCACTCACTTCTACGTTTGATTACTATTCAAAACCGGATATGATTGAGTAAATTTGAAGAAATTCATTATTTTTTTAATCGATGGCTGCCATGGTGTCTGATTATATTCATTTGACGTCGAAACCTTTATTTAGTTTTTTTTAAAGTTAATTATCATACGCAATAAAATGTATTTTATATCTAATAATATACGTTTCTGATAAGAAAGTGCGAATCTTTGTACGCTTATCAAAGCCTAAAAGCCACTCGAAGATAAAAGTTTGTCAGGTGAACTGTGAGACAAAAGACGGTAGTTTTAACTATGCAGAATTTGATTATATAAGTCGCCGATCTAATAAGAATTTGTTAACATTAGACTTGAAAACAATTGGATTGATGTTAGTTGGGAAGTAATCCCGTGGTATTGTGTTCAACACAGGAGTAATTCTTGGAAAGAAACTCTGCTCAGGGCAGTTCCGATTAGATACAGTATACACAGCTTAAGAAAGAAAAATCTCTACAGTTGTTGTAGTTAGACGAGTGTTTTACTGTGAATGTTTTACAGGGTGCAACCAGTCGAGCACTTATCATGAAATAACGATAGAGTAGAAAAAGACTAGCAACGTCATTTCTGTAAGAAAGAGGCTGTAGAGGAGAGGGTATCCGCCAATAGATTTGGAAGTCTAAGAAAGAAAGAGTATTTCTGGGCGTCAGTTCGCCAGATGTGACAACAGTACTCTATCTCAGGGCGTATCTGGCTGTAATACAGGTAGATGATTACATCAGGCGTGAGATACTTTCCGGAGAGGTAGAATGAACCAACCCTTTTCTGGAGAGGGAGAATACACCAACCCTTTTCTGGAGAGGTAGAATGAACCAACCCTTTTCCGGAGAAAGAGAATAAACCGACCCTTTTCTGGAGAGGTAGAATGAACCAACCCTTTTTTGGAGAGGTAGAATGAACCGACCCTTTTCTGGAGAGGGGGAATGAACCGACCCTTTTCTGGAGAGGTAGAATGAACCAACCATTTTCCGGAGAGGGAGAATGAACCAACCCTTTTCCGGAGAGGTAGAATGAACCAACCCTTTTCCGGAGAGGGAGAATGAACCAACCCTTTTCTGGAGAGGTAGAATGAACCGACCCTTTTCCGGAGAGGGAGAATGAACCGACCCTTTTCTGGAGAGGTAGAATGAACCAACCCTTTTCCGGAGAGGGAGAATGAACCGACCCTTTTCTGGAACGGGAGAATGAACCGACCCTTTTCTGGAGAAAGAGAATGAACCGACCCTTTTCCGGAGAGGGAGAATGAACCAACCCTTTTCCGGAGAGGGAGAATGAACCGACCCTTTTCTGGAGAGGTAGAATGAACCGACCCTTTTCTGGAGAGGTAGAATGAACCAACCCTTTTCCAGCGATCTTGATGTAAGTCTTCTTTTTTAAGTGTGCATTGAAAAACAATGTTAGTAGCTTGTCAAAGCAGGGGACTTCCTCAAGAAGATAGGCATTTATTTTAACTAGGACAACATGAGGATCCGAGCGTTGATGGTGTAAGGAATGACACTTTGTTTTAGATTTATTAAAAGTAAGCAGCCACTTTTTCTTAATTGCACGACATGTTCAGGGCCGAAAAAAAAGAGAGAAAGAGAGAATCATTTTTTAACGTTATTCCTAGTGCTGCCATAGATCGTTGTGTTTTCTGCATAGATATCAACGAATGATCCTAGAATGGTATTTGGAAGCCCACTGATTAATATCAAACATAGGGTTGGACCCAAGATAGATCATTTAGGCACGCTGATGGTGATACTATGTGCTTCAGACTTGTGTTTATCAACGACTACTTTTGTAAACATATAAGCGAGAAACGATTTCTGGTTGATAAGATAATTTCTAATATTCCATGGCTAGCAATCTTGTAAAGCAATCTTTTGTACCAAACCTTATAAAAAACCTTTGATATGTCAAGAAATATTAGTCTAGAAATGAAGCCGGCGTAAATAGATTCACTGACTCTATTAAGCAAAGTATTGTTTTATGATATCACATCAAGTTTTCATTTTCTTCTATATTCTCTTCTTTATTGTCACAATGAATCTGGAAAAATATATTTCATATCATTTTTCTTGATACCCATGAAGACAATGAGAGAGTAGATCCTAGTGTGAGAGTAAAAACTCCACCTACTTTTTTATATATGACTTATAAAAAATAAAATATTATCACTATTAAATATTAGAATTGATGAAATCGATTGAAATAGTTTTGTTTGTCTTTGAGAACACGGACTAATATTTGGCAAAAAAGCGATTTAAATATGTAATATTTGTTAATAAATGTATTAACGGTTTAGGGTTAGGGTTAGGTTTACGATTAGCTATTTAAATATGTAATATTTGTTAATAAATCGATTAACGTCAATGAAATGAGGTAAACTCTGAATTTACTTTATATAAAAGATAGCTGTCGTCCATACCCTTATTTAAAGATTAAAGTTCGATCTCCGGTGTCAGCAGTGACACAATTTATTCATATCACAATTAAACATAATAAATACCATTGGATTTGAACTCAAGATAATCCGCGGCGGTATCCATTAGTTAAATCACGCACTGCTGTTTTATGTCCGGGTGAAATTATAACGTTAACCTAGTCGCCTTTCAGCTGAACACTTCAAAGTGCTCACTGAAATATGGTTATGGTATATGCCGTGGCAACTACGTGGCAGTCAGGTAATTGATAGCTGTGTGATCATTTCGCTGTATTAATAATAAAGCCTCAAGTGAACCTGCCAACTGTAAACCAACATATGAATCCTTTATGACAACAAAAGAATGTCGCATCACCAGAGAAAACCGCTCACAAATTGTATCTTATTTGCTGAAGGCCAAAGCTTCTTACAATTATAAGGACCACTCTCTTTCGCCCTATCTCTCTCGCCCTATTTATTTCACGCTTTCTCTGGTTAATTATCTGAACGGATAAAAAGTTTGCAAAGGAACTCTTAATCAAACAAAATCAGATACAAATAATGTTGCATAAACTTTACTGTAGATTATGAATCTAAATTATTTATTTGTTCAGTCTTCTTGCGACTCTTCATTTGTAAACACATTTTCGATTCAACCAAATAAATAATTGCACGGAATATATAAACTACCGATACACTATCTTTGTACAGATCAAATGCTGTTTAATATTTCATCTGATAGTTCCCTAAATTTCCTCCTAAATTCTTTTTCACCATTATTTCTAAATTTACTCATTACTATCTTAAAATTGCTGTCCTCCATCTAAAAACATAACTCTATTAAAAATAAATTCAATTGATTAAAAGATTTGGTTTTGTGTCTGGTTGAACAGTAAATTCCCAATTAGACCTAAAACAGTTCATTTTCTTAAAAGTGAAGTAGTTATTTCATTATTTCAATATGTATATGTAACTAGGTTTCTGACCTTTTTTCAATAACAATATTACATTCGTTGACCAAAAAGAAATATGTTTTCTTGAAAATCCTATATTCAAAATGGCTGATCATGGAATAAAGAAAGACTGAATAAATTTTAGTAAATATATTTTTTTAATCACTGCACTATCAGATATCCATTCCCTTAACTAGGATTTCGTTCTTACTGGACAATCTCCACATGTTTAGGTGGTGATTAAATGCTTTTAATCGTTGTGACGTCATGTGATGTTCTCACTTTGTTAAATCACTTAGAATCTGGCTTAATATCAAATCTCATATTGTAGCGTTCTCGTCATGTTGGCTTCGTTCACCGTCTTAAATGTGGATCGCACGTAGGTGTAGTTATAGACTCGCTGGAAACAGACACCGTGACCACCAATAATATAATTAAGATATGTGCGATTTTACGTGACGTCATGCAAAATAGATCTAGCATAAGTTAGAGGCGCGGTAACCAATGATAATTGCTTAGTCAGGTCTTTTTTTAAGTCTTAGAAAAGCTTTTTTTAAATATAAATAAGTTAAAAGAAAAAAGAACAGAAAATATTCAATTCATAAGATCAGATACAATTAATTAAAAATTACTATTTTTAAAGTGTTTTTGCGGCATAAAAAAATAAAAGTAAATTATCGGAGGACCTTTAGGCGATTCACAAGCAGGGGAATTACGGTCAGTTGGTAAAGAATGAGAGGAAAGACGTAAGTGGTGAACACCCTAGCTCGGTTACAAAGGTACCTCTACTAAATGGGTAGAGCTGAGGACATACAATAAAAGGTCGAAGCTCGGTTATCACTTGGCTTATAAAATTAACTCTCCTAAATGGGTAACTTCTTAACCGATTGTTTACTTTAACTTTACCTCTGACGGATTCCTCTCGAGCTGGAGGCCCGGTCCGAAGCACACACTAGAGATTCAAACCGAGCTATCTGTCCAGCAGAAAAGAACCGGAAAGGTTATGTCACCGCAGTCAGATTGACTTGCTCTGGTTGATTTGGGATGCTGTAGTCGTTTCGTACCGTGTGAGCGCCTCTATAACTATCTTGATTTCTCAGAAGAACGACACAAATACGGTGATGGCATCGGCGAACTCGGAAACCCTGACTCGCACACCGCGAAACAAAGCAGTTCTTCATATAACTGAACTTGCTTCCTCGCTCCTTAGCTTGCGAAGTTGTGGCTCCAACGCAAGGATGTAGAGCAGGGCTTCTGTGTCGTCTTCTATCCCCTTCTATGATCCTAGGTATAAGATGCAAGCTTTTCTGAATCAATCTTCGTTTTACAGAGTACTTCTACTCGCGGTCGATAAACTCTTCAGTAGCATCCTGCTACCGGTTCGATAAAACCTTGACCAACGTCTTGAACTTAGTGTTTAGCAGAGTTATGGGCCTGTAATCGTTTAGTTACTCTTCATCATGCCTGTCCTACTTTTTCAGCAATGTGATAACTCTCTTGGTGACTTAACCCGGGATAAAACTCTCGTCAAACCAATGGTTAAACGCATCCGTCAGAATCAGTACAAATACGTGCGGCAGCCTCAAATACAATTCGTACAATTCCCGAAGATATATTGTAGCTGACCTGCTTAAACGCAGTCAAGAACTCGCGTTCTATAACCATGCCTTCGCAACCAGCTACTCTAGCCGCATCTAGGCGAAGAGGGTCAGCAAAATAGTTGTGAAACTCTTGGAACGGGAGGTTTTTCCGTTGTATGAAATGCTCCTAAAAATGCTTCCGAAATCTCCCGCAGATATGTCGAGACTGTTCTAAGGGACACCCAATCTAGTGCTTGACTTTTCGATTCACGCTTAGACACTTCTCTACGCTCATCCGCGTCACAGCTTACGGCTTCATTTAGAAATTTCCTTAGCCAAGTCGTAACTACTTGGACCTGGTCACGCTCGCAAGTCTCGCGTGGTAGGCCCTGAGAAGCTAGTTCTATGCTTACAGAACCCTCATCAACCGCCTTAGTTAGTTTCTCTTCAAATGGTTCTTTGCCCGAGCTTTATCTAGTGTGAGCCGCTTAGCGTATTTGACGGAGATGCTTCTGATCTTAGTTTTCAAGCTAACTCACCATTTATTACTGGTAACCGGTGCCACTAAGTACCGTAGATATGTGCTTGAGGCTTTTCCCGGAAGGGCCGTATCTTCAGCAAGGAGGTATTCGAGTTCCAGTACCCGGCTAGTTTATACATATATTCTAAGTTTAACCGCGCCAGAACTAGTTTATGGTCCGATTGACTTAGACAGTTGTAAGTAGGACACGGTATTAGGTCTATATCAGCTATTCTAACTAAAATCCTATCCCAATAAGTATTCGGGTAGGAAGGCAAGCTATTTGTCCATGTTCACATCTCCCGCTTCGGATGGTTGACGCGAAACCTGTCGACAAGATTGTATCTAGCAATTAGGTCAGTCAGGCTGGTCTTAACACTTATACAACCCTCTTAATCCTCTCAACCTTGTTTATCTTAGGCTACAGGGTGACATACCAATCCTCCATTAAAACTACGCTCTTTGGGCACGCGACGAACGCATTCAGATCCCGAAAAAAGGAAACCCTCTCTCCAGCGGTGCTGGGGGCATGAACCGTAACGACCCGAAACACGAACTCTTTTACGGCAATATAGGCCACGACAAAACTGGCCCTGCATCACTGTGGGCAACGTCGACTGTCACAGTCAGGATACGTTCTACAAGCAAAGAGACACTCGTCCCTCGTGGATTCCTATATGCTGAAAAAGCGTCAAAATCTGTGATCAGCACTTTACAATCCATAGACAAAGTGCGTCTCCGTAATTGCAGCTACATCCACTTCTTGGGACAAGAGATCTCCCCGGATGCGAACCGCCTAATTTAGCGGACCTCTTGCCCATCGCATTCAAACTAGCCAATCACAGAGTCATGGACTGACATTAAGCAATGTCGCACCCGATTCCGAAGTCTGCCGGCGAAAGGACGCCGACTCTATACGCCAAGCTATATGTGGTCAATTCTTTGGTATCCTGGTCGCTGCGTGAAATGCCGCCGACGTCGAGGGGAAAAGTTTGTCTAGTGCTCATATAATGATGGATGCACCAAAAGTGAAACCCTTCCCTTGCATTCTGGTAAAAGTCCATCCAACGAATGATTATTATCCTAGCTAAGTTTTGTCTCCGGTATGGCCCCTATGTGGCCTCTAGCATTTGCCAGGGCTCTTGTGACCGGTGGGGATCCTTGCAAATGTTGTCATGAGAGAGCATGTGGGAAATTGGTGGGGTACTCGACGGTTTTTCACCACTATGTGATAGAAGTCAGCGAGAGATTTCAAATTGCTTTTCTGACACATCCGTGCCGACACACTGGGAGTCAATCTTAAAATGTACTTTCCCAGTTTAAAGGGAGGTGGTTTTATTTTTTTCTTTTCACGAAAAGGAGACATGAATTTTATCCTGTTCGTACTCAGCTCGACTTGATCTCGTATAGAGGATTCGGAGCGGTGTACTTTGTGTGTGGGGGGTAGCGGTGTTCGTTTTAGTAAATGCAGTGCGGTCGATGGTATTCTTGCAGATTGTAGTGTGGGGACAGGTGTTTTCAGAGTGGGGGCAAGTGTATTTCCAAAATTAATTTTCTGGGGTGGGAGTTGGCTGTGTGGGTGTAGGTTTGGAGGTGCCGGCGATGGTGTATGCTCCATGAGAGACGAGGAAATGTTTTCCTTCCATTTGCTCCGTATCCTCTTATTACATTGTTTTATCTTTTCCTGGGTTTCTGTGAGTCCCATCCTCGCTGGCTCCTCCTCATCATCATCAGAGGATATTTTGTTCTTTTCATTTTGTCCTTGCTGGTTTTGCTGGCTGCTTCTGTTGTTGCTGCTGTTTCTTTTGCTGCTGCTGCTTCTGTTGTTGTTGTTGTTGTTGCTGCTGCAGTTTCTTTGGCTGCTGCTGTTTCTGTACTAGCTGCTACTGCTGTTTCTACCGCGGTTAGGCGGATAGCAGAACCGTGGTTGAAGATGTTGCGTTCTTCCGCCCTCTTCTCACTAGCGTCTTCCATTTCCCATCCGCTCATATTAAAGGCTTCTCTTGTATTGGTTCTGGTGTTCATACAGAAGTTTGAAAAAAAGCTGTACCTGGATTCGGTACTAAAACTGCGTCTGCCGGTGGCACTGGTTAGCTGGGAACTGCGTTTTTGGCGCAGTTCTTTGTCACGGCCTCGCGTTTGGCAAAACCAGCAGTGCGGACGACAACCTTCTACAACGACCGTGATATTGCAGCATCTGTACGTCAGCACCGCTAAAATTGTATTGAAGTGTTGTCGCATCAGTTTCCTGGCGACCGTATAGTCGGCCATGTGGACTCCGCTTCTGGAACTTACCGGGCCCACTTCATCCACATCTCTAAAACTAGATGAAACTTCCTTTTTCTTGGGCTGGAATGCCTGTTTAATGATGACGCATCATTGTGATCCCCTTCGCGGCTCTGCTCTCATTCACGTCAAAGGATTCTCCAGTCCTCCAATGTCTGCACTCTCCTCAGCTAGCAGAAGAGCTTTTACTGATCCCTCAGGAAGTATGGACCTCCCGGTAGTAAGTAAGACACTCGTCGTTCTCTCGGGCTCTATGCCCTGTCATTTTTGGGGGAACTCCGGTTATTGAGGTAGCTCTTTTGGGGAGCTTCCCCATAAAGTTCCGGTAGTATGTTCGTTGGTTTCTTTTGTGCTCCGGCACTGGGAGACTTACTCTTTTTTTCTTTTTTTCGCTGTTTTTAAGTCACGGCGGTATGCCCTACATTTTTCTATTGTTCCTATTTTGGGGGGAACTCTGAGTAGGGGAGTCGCCTTCAAGATGAATAGGCCTTTTAGTGTTCGCCTCCTGGCTAGGGACTCTATTGCAATTCTCTTCTGTGGTGTTTGTTGGCATCGATTTATTTTCCCCACCATATTTCTACTAGTTTAAAAAAGGAGGATGGAAGGTTGAAAAGTTCAAGATTTCAACTTGCGTGGAGACGGCGCGTAATGCAAAAGCCGTTCTGGGCGCCAAAAGAGGGGCGTCGAAAGTGGCAAGAGGAGGATCTAGAACAGAAACGTGTATTGGAAGAAAGTGGGTTTTGCTCCTCTTCTCGCTTGAGGCTTACGGGAAGGCAAGGTTACACCTAAATCTGGAGGGGGGGGGGGGGGCAAACTACAAAATAAGTCGGTCAGACTGTTAGGTAACATTAGATAAAACAGACTAAGAAATACAAATGCATTTCCCGTCCGATGAGAGAGTAGTGAGAGACAAAGCAGAACGATAGCCGTTATAGTTAGCGCTCTTCCTTAGCTTGCATGTTGCTCATTATTTATAAAGATGGTGACTATATTTTTCTGATCGATTTTCCTTTCGGCGTTTCCAGTCAATAAAATGTGCCATTGTTTTTAAATGAATAAATGCGAAAGTTTTTTTCCACAAAACTTACCTATATTAATAATAAAACGGTTTATACTTATTACATTTTGTGTACTATATTTTCAATTATTCCTTCACGGGATCACCTTTTCTTATTTTTGGTGATAGGGGGTTTGGGTTAGAGTTAGGGTTAGGGTTAGTATAGGTTCGTTACTCCCAGCAGTATCTACTTTTCTGTATCATCTTCGCCGGTCGCACATGTTTGCTATTAGCGAAATCGGATATGCTATGTGGTATGTGGGCTATATATATATATATATATATATATATATATATATATATATATATATTATTATTATTATTACTGGCGTATGTAGGTAAAAGTAATTTAATATTATTTACTTAAAATTAATATTGTTATAAGCACCTTTAATTAGATTGAAGTTGAGCCTTATTCAGGGAAATTAAAAATAGACTGACACTATCTATACGGCACATTGCGACAACGTTCGTAGAATCTTTAGTCAGTCATTCTAGATATGCCGCCCTTCGCATGAATAGAACTTAAATTCCCTTCTTGAATGTGGGAATGTCTCGTGGCCTAATGGTTACAACGATTGCTTGCAGAGTCTAGATTAATTCTGCGGCAGGGGGTTCTAACCGTCTGAGATTATCATCCCTACATTGATGAGAGAGAAAGCTTGAAACGCTAGCGTATGTAGGTAAATATAATTTAATATTATTTACTTAAAATTAATATATATATATATATATATATATATATACACCATACACACACACACACACACACACATATATATATGTATATATATATATATATATATATATATATATATATATATATATATATATATATAATGTATGTGTGTGTTAGAGTGAAATATATTCCAGAATTCCAGAATTTCCGAGCTCAATGTCGTAAACGGAGCAAGAACAAAATAAAATAAAGTCACATGAAATCACACACAAACACACACACACACACACACACACACACACACATATATATATATGTGTGTATGTGTGTGTATGTATGTGTATGTATGTGTAGCTTAATTGGCATAAATATATTTTAATAACTTACTGACTTTCTCTACTCACGTTCTGAGCATAGTTGAAGTAAATACTGACAATTGATACATAAAAGATGATATCACCTTGTAATATGTTATGTCGATACGTTAAATAATAAATATATATGTATATACATAAAATACTATATATATATATATATATATATACACGCATAAAAAGACTATATATACATATATAAAGGCTAAGTAAGCCACCACAACCGATTAAACCAACTCTAAATTATGTCGCAAATACGCTTGAAGATTTTCCGTTCATGCTTCAGTTTGGTCAGCTCATCTTATATATAAAGTAAAGACGTTTTTCCCCTGTACCTTCGCGTCGAATAAGAAAATAACCACATACATCACAGGCTACTAAACTCACCGCTATACTACACTTATTCACTCGAGCGTGTTTTAGTAAAGTTGTTATTATTTTTTCCAACCTAACACTAAATATTATATTTGGCCCACCATCAACGTCTCTCCGAAAAACCAACTCCATATAGGTGGTAGCAAAGACTTTTCCCCCTAACAATTGTGTACTGTGACTACACTCATCGACACCGGGTATTCATAAACACAGTTTACTTTTCACAAAACAGTCCGTCCTTATTTATTATTTGCCTGGTATTAATTTACTACATAATATAAAGCAATACGCAAACAAATAATAACCGCTCCCGTTCAATCCGATGATATCCGCGAATATCAGATTACGTTTTTCCTATTTCTAACTATGATTTCCACATTTACATTCATTCCGGAATTAAGCGAATGACATTAACGAACACAGTACCTGCACCATTTATTCTTCAAACATGACGGCTAAAATTCCTTCATTAAATCGACTTCCTACTTAATTCAATAGCCGCCAAGATACTACATACTAACAAATATATTACATTTCATCTCTAAACAATTATATAAAAAAATTACGTTTTCCATACTAAAACAAAACAAATAAACTTACTTCTACCGATTTTGACCCACCGTAATACTTTACGAAAAAAAAACAACAGATTACGTTAAGAAAAAAAACACGGTTACAGAATAACCGATTTACATTCCCACATTCTTGAATTCAATAGCCGCCAAAATACTACATACTAACAAATATATTACATTTCATCTCTAAACAATTATATACAAAAATTACGTTTTCCATACTAAAACAAAACAAATAAACTTACTTCTACCGATTTTGACCCACCGTAATACTTTACGAAAAAAAAAACCAACAGATTACGTTAAGAAAAAAAAACACGGTTACAGAATAACCGAATTACATTCGCACATTCTTTGCTTCGCACGGATTCTTCCCATTCTTTTAATGTCTATTCATTTAAATGATAACTGTTCATTTCCAAAAATAACTGTTGACTATTTTGAGCAACTTTTAATTCGTACAATAACAAAAAAACAAATATTCTTTTTATAAATTATTACTAACTCAAATACAATAACAATTGCTTCTTTGGCAAAACTTCCCTAACCGTTAAATACTTTGATAAAAAAACAAAACATAAACAAACCGAAAAGATACATTTTTCCTTTACGTTTTTCTCATTATTACACTTAAAGGACAGCGATTACATAATAACAAACATGAAAACTTCCAACTATAAAAAATAAGATAAAACAATAACGTTTTTACTTACTAAAAAAAAACAAAAAAACTTGACTTCTACAGAATTTGACCCAACGTAATACGTTCCGAAAAAAAAAGTTATACATTAGCCAAATGACATTACCTACTTCTTCCTTCGCACGTATTTTTCCCATTCTTTTAATGGCTATTCATTTAAATGATAACTTTTTATTTTCACAATAACTGTTCACTATTTTGATACAGTTTATTTCATATAATAAAAATAAATATTATTATTTTTATAAATTATTAATAAATAAATTACACTAACAATTGCTTCCTTGTGAAAAGTTCCGTCAACGTTAAATACTTTCAGAAAATTACCAAACCATACACAAACACCATAGATACATTTTTTTTAATCCAATGTTGGGGGGGGGGAGAATTGAAATCTCAGCGATTAATTAAAGAGGCCTACAGATCTTTGTATAGAAATTCCATTTTCTTTGGCTCAAAAGACAATTGGAAAATGAGCATTACAAATTGTATTCGGATAGTTGGGGTGAAATAAAATGACGATTATATGATTATTTTCAATAAGGAAAACTATTCGCTATTTTTTTAATTGACTGCGATTGAGTGACATGAGTCAAATGCCTAGCAGCGGGGTGTGGCGTGATTGATAGGTTGATGTAGTGGATCTGTTTTGAAAAGTAACAAAATATAAATAAACCGAAAAGAAAAATATCGTATTCGAGGGAGGGGGGCATAAAACACCCAATTGTACAATATATTTAAATCGACAGAACACTCAGGAATGTGCGGAAAATCCATCAACGTTAATTATAGTATTTCGAAAAGTAAAACAAATAAAACTAAACCGAAATAAAAAAAAAACATGTATTGGGAGGGGGGGGAGAAAATTGCCTATTATATAATTATTTATAATAATAAAGACTATTCTATATTTTTTAATGACTGCGATTCAGTCACATGAGCAAAATGCCTGGTGGCGGACGATGGTGGCCGTGAAAAGTGCTGCCCGTTTTATGTTACGATTCACCTTCTGGCGAGCAAATGTATGGGGCGATTAGATATAACTCTTTCTCAAACACTAAATTAGATATTGTTCTTGCATTGCAAAGCATGCTTCACAGAGAAAATATAAACAGATGTTCACTCTGTCTCAAAGATGGACACTGCAGTAAGAGATATCTCAGACACTTCTTGAGTGAAACTCAATCGGATACAAATGGCTAGCCACAACATCGACGACTATCTCCTTTAGCTGGAGGTTTTAAGACGACAGTTACCCTACCTGGCAACATAACACTTCCTGTAGACAACAGATGCGTTGTACCACATAATAAACTGCTTTGTAAGATTTTTTATGCACATATCAATGTTGAATATTGCAACAGCGTGAAATCAATAAAATACATTTGTAAATATGTAAATAAAGGTAGTCATCAAGATACCTTCACACTTGAAAGTAATGCTCATGATGAAGTTAAGAGATACGAAATGGGACGTTACATATCAACCAATGAAACCATTTGGAGAATACTTAACTTTCACATACATGTATATCATCCCCCAGTTATTCACCTATCAGTTCATCTAGAAAATGGACAGTGGATATACTTTACTGAAAGTACTGCGGCAGATAGAGTTGCTTCTGTTTGAGACTACTTCTACACAATGTTAGAGGTACACAGAGCTTTAATGACCTAAAAACGATCAATGGTAAAGTTATGACTACATTCAGGGAT
Source organism: Sepiola atlantica (assembly GCA_963556195.1). Classification (NCBI taxonomy): domain Eukaryota; kingdom Metazoa; phylum Mollusca; class Cephalopoda; order Sepiida; family Sepiolidae; genus Sepiola; species Sepiola atlantica. Next base: position 54,566,847 of record OY744537.1, on the reverse strand, counting down.
GCATGTAGTGCACATGGACTACTTGAAGATGATAACCACTGGGATGCTACACTACAGGAAACATCTATATCTGATTCTGCAAACAATTTTAGACATTTGTTTGCGATCATGTGCAGTGTCTCATCCAAAACGACTTTGGGATGCACACAAAGAAGCTTTTACTGAAGATTTCCTTCTTAGGAAACGCAATCAACAGCCTGAAGTTGATATAACAATTTTAGACGACATCTTCAATATGGCTTTATTACATATAGAAGCTATGACTTATAGGATGAATGGTAAAACACTGACAAAATTGGGTCTTACCTCACCTAATCGATCTAATACACATCCGGTCATTACTGCATGGACGCGTGAAATTAGTTATCAAACTCATGAGCAAGCATCAATTGTTCGAGATGGTATCGCACAACTAAATAATGAGCAAATTCATATTTTTTGTAATATAGTTAATACTGTAGAAGATCAGCAAGGTGGCCGGATATTTCTTGATGCACCCGGAGGTACAGGAAAGACATTTGTTACCAAGTTAATTCTTGCTAAAGTTAGGTCAGAAAGCAAAATAGCTGTGCCAGTGGCATCATCGGGCATTGCAACCACTATTCTTCCTGATTGTAGGACAGCTCACTCCACATTTAAGTTGCCATTATCCTTAACAAAAGATGCTGATCCAATTTGTCAAATAGAAAGAGGATCAGTTAGTATCAGGTGACTTCCGACAAACGCTTCCTATTGTTCCACGTGGAAATCCCGCTGACGAGCTAAATGCTTGCCTTAAATTGTCATATTTGTGGAAGTACATTAAGACTGTAACGTTATTTACAAACATGCGTGTACATCTCAATAGTGACCCAATGGCTGGTGAGTTTGCCTCCCTCCTCCTAAAAATAGGTGATGGCAAGCTTGCAACAACCAACAATGGCAAGATTGTTATTACTCCAGGTATTGGCTCAAATGTTTCATCACTCACAAAACTTAGTAGCAAAGTTTATCCAAATATAGCCGAAAACTATGTGCATCCTGAATGGCTAACGGAGAGAGCAATTCTAGCTACTAAAAATGACATGGTACATGTCGTCAATCAACAACTGCTTGATGAAATTCCAACGCATGAAACCTCATGTGATAGAAGCTGTAATACTAACTGGTGTGGCAAGGAGCAAACTGACTTTCTTTCCCAGAATACCCATTAATCCGTCGGATTCTGCAATAGAATTTAAAAGGCTTCAGTTCCCAGTTACATTGTGTTTTGCCATGACAATTAACAAGTCCCAAGGACAATCATTGGAAGTGGTTGGTCTAAACTTGACTTCACCTTGCTTTAGCCATGGGCAGTTTTATGTAAGGTGTTCAAAGGTAGGTTCTCCACAATGTCTATACATATTGGTACCAGAAGGTAAAACATCAATCCTATTTTAATTACTTAAATTACTTCCAGTGAAATGATTTATTTTCTGAATCTATTTATTTAACTTATAAATTAAAATCAGGCTGTTATATTTCCCCGGGCAACGCCGGGACACGGGTCCTGCTAGTTATGAATAAAACAACTAACAAAACTACACGTTCTCCTCGGGCGGATTGGTTGATTACTCTTCGGTTTAGAACCCATATCTTGGAATTACACACGTTTTTGTTTTTCTATCTCGCAAATAATTATAATCGGTATTAAAAGAAAGAACAACGAAGCAAAAACGACAAAGGAAAAGCATAGCAAACAAAAGACGAATTTCCGACCCCGACATTTTAATGTTTTCTGAAAAGTTCTCACATGAATAATGTATAAAATAATGTTAAGAAATATTTAGATTTTCTAGACATTTTTTTCGTAAAATGGCGATTAGGTTCCAGACCAATGATTTCGTTTGGCGAGATTAAGCGGTCACAACGTGTAAAATCGCTAAACTTTAATATATTACAAGATTACAATATATATTTTTCTTTTATCCACAGACATGCATGTTTCGCCGGATAAAGACTTTTCAGTGTTATTATATACGGCTGATGCGCTGACCCTAAGCTCGACCCTAACTAAACTGTTTAGTACACTTCCACCCAAGAAGGGAAAATAAAAACGTCTGACCATAAAACACCAGTTCGGATGGCTGATCAGCGCATAATTGCATGATAGTATGAATATATATTATGTTTTATTGACGTAATTGAGTACTCTGCTATTATTTTTTTAATACATTTTATAATACAGGGTGTTTCAAAAGTCTTGGGAACATAACGATTTTTAATAACTCAAACACTATTAGGAGTTGAAAAATGAAATTGGTACCGTTGGAAAGGTTAAAGTTTCAAGTTTTGTGGGAAATCTTCAAAGTTGCTCAATATGAGCACCATTCGTCACACGGCAGACATCTAGTCGATAGTCCATTTCCTGCCAAACGCGTTCCAGCATCTTGACGTCAATGGTTCCCACAACTGCCGTTACTCGAGCCTTTAGTTCGTCAATATCTCTTGGAAGGGGCGGCACATAGACTTGTTGCTTGACAAAGCCCTAAAGGAAAAAGTCACACGGGGTAAGATCTGGAGACCTAGGAGGCCAGGGCATGAGAACGTCATCACCTCGCCCAGATCTCCCAATCCATCTACTAGGCAGCCTTGTGTTAAGAAACTGCCTTACTCTAAGACTCCAGTGTGGTGGTGCACCATCTTGTTGAAAAATGAAGTCATCAGATTCTGCTTGTTCCAACTGAGCCATTAACCAGTCTTCCAGCATGTTGAGATAGGATTCACCAGTGATAGTTGCCTCTTCAAAGAAGAACGGTCCAGAGACACCTTTCTTGGAAATTGCACAAAACACGTTCACTTTTGGTGAATCTCGCTCGTGCTCAAGAAGTTCATGAGGATTCTCAGTACCCCATATGCGAGTGTTATGCTTGTTAACTTTGCCATTCAGATGGAAGGTCGCCTCATCGCTAAAAACAAGCCGGTCATCAAAGCCGTTATCTTCCAACTTCTCTTGCATTGCAATGCAAAAGTCACGGCGAAGTGGCTTATCAGTGTCCTTCAACTTTTGGACCAACTTGAGCTTGTAAGGTACCATTTGCAGTCGTTTCCTTAAGACACACCAGACAGTTGCTGGAGCAAGCTGAAGTTCCCTGCTGGCTCTTCTCACTGATTTACGGGGGCTCCGCTGAAAGGCTGTCCGAACTTGCTCAACTGCATCTTCTGAAGTTGAAGGGCGACCTGTTCGCTTACTTGGGCACAAACACCCATCTTTCACAAATTTAGCATGCCATCTGACAATGGATTTCCTTTCAGGGGCTTCTTTTTTAAATTTCCTGCGAAATGCACGCTGAACACATGTCCACGATTCAGTCTTTGCAAATTGGAGGACGCAAAATGCCTTGTCTTGTTTAGAGAACGCCATTACTGCACCTGGAAAGATAACACGAAAATCATTAGTATGACCAAAAACTTGATTAAGCAAGCTTTAAAATGGCACCAGTTTCATTTTTCTACTTTGAATGTCTGCCGTGTGATGTCTGCCGTGTGACGAATGGTGCTCATATTGAGCAACTTTGAAGATTCCCCACAAAACTTGAAACTTTAACCTTTCCAACGGTACCAATTTCATTTTTCAACTCCTAATAGTTTTTGAGTTATTAAAAATCGTTATGTTCCCAAGACTTTTGAAACACCCTGTATTTTACTGATTTAGTGGAATTATTGTTGGATAATTTGCGCGAAGTGTTTACAATATCTTTTGTTGTTGTTTTATATTTATAATTAAAAATTTATTATAGGATATTATCGTAATATTATCTATCAGCTACTCATATATTCATCGAAAGTAATTTGTTTCAAGTGCCTACAACTTATTTTACTTCCCCATTTGGGTCAATACTTTATTAATCTTAGAGAATCTAATGATTGCGAATTTTTCATTGAGACAAAGATAACAAATAGAGTTGTGTAACCTAAGTGTCAGGGCTCTCTTTAAAATGTTCCATTTAACGATGACTTTTATTATCCGAATATGTTTTACTCATTACTTTTTGCACAGTTTTTCCCTTCGTTCTTTATTCTGCTGGCTTTTTCTCAACACTTACTAGACTTTTTATCTGATTTTTCATCTACGGCATTTTCATCTCCGGCATTGACGCTTATACTCGTATAGTTTTTAATGATCAATATTATTTTCTCACTAAGAGTTTTCACACTAATAAACATAAGTGATTTCTCACTGATTATAACCGTTGGTGTTCCTTGGAGTCTGAGTGACGACAAATCTCCCAAGATTTCTACTTCTTTAATAATAGCCACTTATAATGTATTTCTAGCTGACAACGAGCCTTATTCTTCTCTTGGCGTTGAGTGAAAATATTAAGCCTGCCCATGGTCCCAGTACTCACTACATTCTTCCACTAAAGATATGTTTAGTTCTCTCCCATCTCGGTCTTTCAACTCGTCTTGATTCTTCACTATAATTTAGAATTTAGAAATCTTTGTCAGAAGACAAGTAAACTACTGATGATGAACAATGCACTATACCGAAAAATGATATTGACCGACTCTACGTAGAAAACGAGGTAAAGGGGAAAGATAACATGCAAGTATAGAAGACTGTGAGAATAGGAAAACACACATAAAGCAGAACACAGAAAGGCGTGTCGCCGCAGCAAGTAACGTCGTCAAAATAAATAATAAAGAGAGCAGAAAAACGAAAAGCAAGAAAAAATGAGAAAAGAAAAGTGGAAGAGAAACAGCTACATGAACAATTTTTAATAATGACAAGAGTAAAGACTCACGAGAACACCTGGACATGGCTACAAAAATGAGACCGGAACAGAGAAACGGAATCGCTACTGACGGCTGCACAGAATTACACGATTAGAACAAAGTATATGAAGGCTACAATGGATAATACCAAGGTAAACAGTAAATGTCGACTCTGTTGTCTACAGTTTTCCCTTTTTCATCTTTAGGAGTGCACACTTTACCATTCCGAATTTCATTCAAATGTCTGGTCGTATTCATCAGCTTTTCCAGTTACGTTTTGTTTTTTGTAAATAGTTGCAGGTCGTCCATATACATGAGGTAGTTTATTCTATGTTATGTGTCTGTTAACTTGTATCAGGTATCACATTTGATGAGTATGTAGTTGAGTGGCATCATGGTTATGAAAAACAGTAATGGTGATAGGGAGTCTTCTTGAAAAATGTCTCTCTGTATTTATATTTCAGTCAAGTGTTGTCCTGTAGCTGTCAGTTCCCAGTGTTGTCATTGCTTTCTTAATATGATTAATAATCTTGTCAAGTATCATGTACATGCTTAAGCATTAATTATCCTGCTTGAACGATTTTATTGTAGGATATTTTTGTAGTCAATCCATGCCATGGACATGTTTTTTCTTCTGCTTTTTACCTCTTCATGATCTTTTGATCGATGTATAGCTTTTATCTTTCTGTCATCCTTTTTGTTTGTCACTTGGCAGTCCATGATTATCCCGGGAGTGGTAGATTTGTTCGTTCAGTTGTGCCGTTCGGATTTTCACATTGTTGGTAAACAGGTTATCGGTCTGTAGTTGCTTGCGATCGTTTCATTTTTGACATATTGTGTATTGGCGTTATCTTTCCTTTGGTCATCCACTCTGGTACGTCTTTTCTGTGGATTATTATAATATTATTATTATTATTATTGTTATTATTTTTGTTATTATTATTGTTAATGTTATTATTATCATTATTATTATTATTATTATTATTATTATTATTATTATTATTATTAGTAGTAGTAGTAGTAGTAGTAGTAGTATTAGTATTATTGTTATTATCATTAGCCTGAGATATACATGTATGTAAGTAGAAGAAGAAAATAAACAAATAAATAATATAAACTATCGTTACTTACCATGAAAAATAAGGCTAACAAACATGCTGCCCATAGGGTAGTTACCTTTCATTTCAGTGAATTGCTGAATTAATTTATTTCCATATACTCTTAATTTTTCTCTTCGTTCCTTCATCTGCTGGCTTCGTTTCGACACTTACTGATCTTTAACGTTTTTCCTGCATCGTTGGCACTTATTTATAATTTATATTTTACGCCGTTGCCACTGCAGTTTATATTATTATCATGCAACTTGTGTGTAAGTAGAATTAACAAATGTGTGTAAGTAGAATTGACAAATGTGTGTAAGTAGAATTAACAAACGTGTGTAAGTAGAATTAACAAATGTGTGTAAGTAGAATTAACAAACGTGTGTAAGTAGAATTAACAAATGTGTGTAAGTAGAATTAACAAACGTGTGTAAGTAGAATTGACAAATGTGTGTAAGTAGAATTAACAAATGTGTGTAAGTAGAATTAACAAATGTGTGTAAGTAGAATTAACAAACGTGTGTAAGTAGAATTGACAAATGTGTGTAAGTAGAATTAACAAACGTGTGTAAGTAGAATTAACAAATGTGTGTAAGTAGAATTAACAAACGTGTGTAAGTAGAATTAACAAATGTGTGTAAGTAGAATTAACAAATGTGTGTAAGTAGAATTAACAAATGTGTGTAAGTAGAATTAACAAATGTGTGTAAGTAGAATTAACAAACGTGTGTAAGTAGAATTAACAAACGTGTGTAAGTAGAATTTACAAATGTGTGTAAGTAGAATTTACAAATAAATATGATTCACTCCCTTTTCTTATCACTAAGTAACTGGACAAACCCTGCAGCGCGAGCCGAATAGATTAGAGAAATCCCAACTCAAAAGGTAGAATAAACCATAGGTTACTTCTCGAAATTCATGCTAAGTTATATCGAGTTCAAATCCCATATGATCTTTTGTGGTAATTTACGGATAGACAGAATTGAAAAAAGTTTTATTTCAACTGTGTGCATAATTAAGCATATACAGTGTTGTTTTTTCATAAAACAAGCACAAAAGAAAGAACTCAACCCATTCAATACGTCGTATGTATTGCGTTTTGATATGAAAGTGTTGGCACGCCGTAAAATAAATAAATAAAAATAAATAACCCAATTGTTTTCAAAAGATATTGTTTTTCGACATTAAATGACACAAAAGATTGGATTTGCCTAAAACAAACAAACGGAACCAATATGTTGCCAGTCTGTAGCTTTATTATCGCTTTCAAAAAAACAAGTTACCCAGAAAAAGAAACAAAAGACTGATCGAGTAGAGCAATCTTACGAGAGATGTACTTTTGCAATGGACACGCGCAGGGACAACGAGGTCATTCAATTGGATTCTGGGTTTCGATCATTTGTAAGTGGGGGTTTCAGGCGACATGTGAAACGCAAAAGAAAGAACCAATATGACTATATTACAAGGTAAGCGCATCATCTGAAATAGACAGTTGGAAATGATGAAGAATATATATATATATATATATATATATATATATATATATATATAAAAGTGTTTATATGAATATTTAATTATAGATACATTTGAGGAGGTTTTTTGTGTATATATACATCTAAAGATAAATGGAGGAAGAGGGATAAATATGTACGAATGACAAATCTATTTCAACTTCGATTGTTCAATGCAAACTGCACTCGGTAAATAACATGTTTATTTTTCTTTTCTTAAGCCAAGGTTTTTCAAAGATTAACATCTTATCATCAGAGGAATTACATAGATGGATAAGTTGGCAGTGGAAAAGCCAAAATTACAAAATTTGAAAAAAAATAAAGTAATGGAGAGATAGAGTGTGGGTGTAAAAAAATATGGAATCTGTTTTTTTCCATCTTTAAATCTCTTTTCATCGGGCACCTTATTTACGAACATTCACATACTGTTTTTACACGCACATTCTCACTCTCCATTACTTTATATTTTTCAAATGTTGCATTTTAGCTTTTCCACTGCCAACTTATCAATCTATGTAATTCCTCTGATGATAATATTTTAATCCTGTAAAAGCCTTGGTATAAGGAAAGAAAAATAAACATGTTTTTACCGAGTGCAGCTTGCATTAAACAATCGAAGTGTAAATAGATGTGTCATTCGTACATATTTATCCTTCTTCTTTCATTTATTTTCATAATTGCTCTATCTCGTATATTGAGCTTAAACCATTTCACTATAGGTTCTATCCTCTAAAAGTATACTTTTAGTTTCATATTCTATATATATATATATATATATATATATATAATGAGATGAGGAGGTTTTTTGTAACGGCAACTTAGTAATTGAAAATGAAAGAATTGAATAGAATTGCGCTTCTACATTGTGAATAATTAAAGTAATTTTCTGAGTATAATATCAGTTCGCAGAAGTTTGTCTACTACAGAAAAGTGTCTTTATTTTTCACCGTCTTAAAATAAACGTCTCCATTATTTTGAATAAGTATTTCCCTCTGTAAAAAAGTCATTAAATTGTATATTTTTGGCCTTGATTGTTTAATAAGAAATCATTTGGAATGGAACCCTCGGTTATATGCTTCTTTCGTGTATTGTTTGCTGTATACAATATTAGTGCATAAGGTTAGTGATATTTATCTTAAGCAGCATATCTACGTTTTTGACCCATAACTACGTGACTTATTTGATCTCATTTAATTATATCTACTTTATTTAATTGTCAACTACTTCATACTTTCTCGCGTTTGTTTTAGATCACATCATCGTAATTATTCTCATCCATTCTTGGATGATTGCCAACAATTTGGACTAATGGGAGAAAAGGAACTCCGACAATGTCGAAATAACCCGGATCCGTCTTGCTATATTTTAGATTCTTCACCTCAAAAAGCATAAAGAAACCAATCACAAAAGTAGTTTAAGTTAACTGCAAATGAAAATGAACGAGTCAATGCAAAGCTTTCACAAAAATAAATGCGGCACTTTCTTCTTTTTCGTCTTTTTTCTTCTTCTTCTTCTTCTTCTTCTTCTTTCGTTCGTGCTCACCCTCCAACGAATGTTCACATCACGTTTTTTCATGCTTCTTGTAATAACGACATCTCGCATATGCAAATGAGCACGCCAAAGCCGCCCGCCGCCGTTTCTTCTTTAAAAAAAAAATTAAAGTCAACTTGTCGTGAATGGGTGTTTCCGGGTTCGCGCCCGCAGCTCTCCTCTGCACAAGCAGCAAACCAACCGTCTTCTCTTCGACCGCCGTGGACAAACATCTTGATCCACAGCAGTCGGCTGCCTCTCCTGCTCTGCGCTACAGAAAATTCCTATGTCCATTAATGAACTATAAAAATACATGGGCGCTACATATGACCCGTGGGTCACGTATTAATCATCTAAGTGAATGGAAAAATTGGTGACGAAGCTCTGGTTTGCCCTTTTCCGAACCATAATAACATTTCCTACTTTTGCCCCATAAACATCCAATGTATAATTGTGAATACAGAAACTACACTCTAATTCTGGATATCTCTTCAACAATCGACTAGTACCCCACAGTGATAATTACCTGTTCTAGTTTCACTTATTGAACACGAGCTGATCTCTGATCCCGATTCCGTTAGCGCCCCTATTGATGATGAATATGAAGACGAACATGAGATAAGTAATCCATTTTACAAGAAAACTATTCATGATGACATCAAAGACATCGCGTTGTCTAAATAAGTATCAAAACTCAAGTCACAAAACATGCTGTAATCTGACATCATCGTCATGAACAGGCACATTTTTGAAATAGAAAAGTTCCTGTTATTTTTACGGTGCAGATTTTCTCATGCTACAACGACGTAAATCTGAATCATAAAAACTAGGCAGTTTGAGGTTTTTTATTGACTCGGATAAAATATTCTAAAAGCCACAATATAATTACATCCGTATAAAATTGCACGAAAAATATAACTGATACTTATGAAACTGTCGCTTTCCTCAATTCAATAGAAGTCAAACATTTGTGGTAATCTCAAAGTAGTTATTATTCTATTTCTAGATCTTCAGATTTGTTGCACAAAGTTCTATGTTCGTAGAATATTAGAGCAGACGTGAAACACAATCAGAAGATTTATTGTGCAACAAGATCAAAGTATGCATCTGATAGATTAAATAAACATTTTATGTTGACAGAAAAATGTTCCTCTATATTACATCTCAAATAAGGCTTAGGCAACACTTTTATTAAAAGCATGGCTCATACAGGAAATATTTTTTAGAAAAGGATGAAATTGGGTAGAGTGACATCTGAAGCAAAGTAGTGGCTTAGAACGACGTCCAGATTTGTATGCTATTTGATGATAGGGTGTTTACGATATCACTAAACTTTTGGGCCAATGAAAATATAAATCATTTGTGACAGAGAGTTTTCTTAAAAATCACGAACTATATATAGATTTTTGGAATGTTCAGGCACCTTAAAACAAATATTGAATAGACAGATCCGGATAGACATCGGTGCTTTCACTTCGAACATTAAACCTGTAACCAGACGGATAAAACTCAACACTTTTTTAAATTAAAACTATTATGCATAGTTTTGTTTTTCGTATTTATTTTTAGAAAAAAACGGATATATTAAAAAAACTTCGTCGAGATGTTTTTTGTAAGCAAAATGTATAAAGAAAAACGAAATAACATTTCACAAATGCAAACTTTTCTTTGCAAACAGTATAAACAAACACTTCGCCGATCTTTTCTTGTAAAACCTTTTTTTATTTAAAATATTCGGCGTTGCTTTGTCAATATCTTTCCTATCCTCGGACAATGAAGGAGAAATTCTTCTAAACTGAGGGAATTAAGATTTTTGTCTTAATCGAAAGTGCCCCTTTTTGGGGTGCTGAATTTTTATTGTATTAAAAACAGACCTTGTGGGGATAAAATAAGTTTGTAACTTTAAAAAAATAAAATGTATTCTTTTTATAGAATGGAAGGTTGGTGTTTAATGCAGGGAAACTTCAGCTCCCAGAAAGGGTGCAATCTGGATTGGGACACAAATTTAAATTGACTCAGTCTAGAAGGTTTTCTCTTTATTAACCAACGCAGAATAGTTTTAATTAAAAAAACATTAAATGTTATTTCGTCTTTGTTTATACATTTTGTTTACAGAAAAAAAATGCAAACTTATTTTTTTAATCTCTAAATTTTATAAAATTAAACAAATAGTTTTAAATAAAAAAAACGCACTCAACATTAAAACCCGACCTTTGCCTAACCCAAAGGGCGACAAATCAATAGATCTATGCTATGTTTTTTTTTAAGACAGGGTGCTTCAAAAGTCTTGGGAACATTACAAATGCGTATATCTCATGAACTATTCCAGGTAGAAAAATGAAACTGGTGCCATTTTAAAGCTTGCTTAATCAAGTTTTTGGTCATACTAATGATTTTCGTGTTATCTTTCCAGGTGCAGTAATGGCGTTCTCTAAACAAGACAAGGCATTTTGCGTCCTCCAATTTGCAAAGACTGAATCGTGGACATGTGTTCAGCGTGCATTTCGCAGGAAATTTAAAAAAGAAGCCCCTGAAAGGAAATCCATTGTCAGATGGCATGCTAAATTTGTGAAAGATGGGTGTTTGTGCCCAAGTAAGCGAACAGGTCGCCCTTCAACTTCAGAAGATGCAGTTGAGCAAGTTCGGACAGCCTTTCAGCGGAGCCCACGTAAATCAGTGAGAAGAGCCAGCAGGGAACTTCAGCTTGCTCCAGCAACTGTCTGGCGTGTCTTAAGGAAACGACTGCAAATGGTACCTTACAAGCTCAAGTTGGTCCAAAAGTTGAAGGACACTGATAAGCCACTTCGCCATGACTTTTGCATTGCAATGCAAGAGAAGTTGGAAGATAACGGCTTTGATGACCGGCTTGTTTTTAGCGATGAGGCGACCTTCCATCTGAATGGCAAAGTTAACAAGCATAACACTCGCATATGGGGTACTGAGAATCCCCATGAACTTCTTGAGCACGAGCGAGATTCACCAAAAGTGAACGTGTTTTGTGCAATTTCCAAGAAAGGTGTCTCTGGACCGTTCTTCTTTGAAGAGGCAACTATCACTGGTGAATCCTATCTCAACATGCTGGAAGACTGGTTAATGGCTCAGTTGGAACAAGCAGAATCTGATGACTTCATTTTTCAACAAGATGGTGCACCACCACACTGGAGTCTTAGAGTAAGGCAGTTTCTTAACACAAGGCTGCCTAGTAGATGGATTGGGAGATCTGGGCGAGGTGATGACGTTCTCATGCCCTGGCCTCCTAGGTCTCCAGATCTTACCCCGTGTGACTTTTTCCTTTAGGGCTTTGTCAAGCAACAAGTCTATGTGCCGCCCCTTCCAAGAGATATTGACGAACTAAAGGCTCGAGTAACGGCAGTTGTTGGAACCATTGACGTCTAGATGCTGGAACGCGTTTGGCAGGAAATGGACTATCGACTAGATGTCTGCCGTGTGACGAATGGTGCTCATATTGAGCAACTTTGAAGATTCCCCACCAAACTTGCAACTTTAACCTTTCCAACGGTACCAATTTCATTTTTCAACTCCTAATAGTTTTTGAGTTATTAAAAATCGTTATGTTCCCAAGACTTTTGAAACACCCTGTACTTCCCTCCTTTCTAAAAATAAATACGAAAAACCAAACTGCGAATAGTATTCATTGAAAAAACGTTTTGAGTATTATCCGTCTGCTTAAAAGTTCAATGTGCGAAAATGAAAACAAGCGATGTCAACTCGAATATGTCCTTTTCATATTTGTTTGTTTTGGGATGGCTGAAATCTAATTGATCCGAATGTTGAAACCATGATACCAACTTATCGCGCTCTAGATATATAAATGTCGTTGAAGTTTCTTTTCTTCCATTCTCATCTAGATATTTTCCAAGCAATCTGGCAGGCATCCATGATGAAAATGTACAGATGTTTCACCAGAACATGCTATAATGGAGAGTAGGGGTTGGGGTATGTTTAATCCGAAAACGATGGGTGACTACTGCCAAAAACTCAGTAAAGCCAGGGAAACATAAAATAACAATTCAGAAATTCTTTTAGAAAGGTTGTGTTGAGAATTCTGTTCAGAAACTGTTGTTAAGTGTTCAAAGAATACATAAAAATGAGTTAACCAAATATTACTATAAGATCAGCTACGAACGATATAAAACTATTATCTACAAAGAGCTAAAAAATAATTACAATACGATACAAGCAGATATTATTCACGGAATTAATCTAGAGGCTAGCGCATTGATATCATACACAATAATAATACAATTGCTATCGAAACTAACATTGATAAATATACAGAAATAATACAATTGCTATCGAAACTAACATTGATAAATACACAGAAATAATGCAAGCATTATAGAAGGGCGAATACGCTCCCGAATCCCTGGCGTCTCTCGTATGGTCCTCTACTCGCTACAATTTCATTCTTGCGATCCTCCTCACCATGTACTGGAGTTGAATAAACAATTGATTTCAAATTACTTCAAAAGACTAAGGCATTGAGTCTATGTAAATAGTCAACCGCTTTCTATCCATCGACCAGGGAAATGTCTTTGAAGGTACCTGTGAACTATACGACTGACATTGTGTAGGGGGAGCACCACTATGTTTTAAAAGAAATCGACGAGTGGTAAGTGGAATTTCGTCCATGACATCTGGAATCGTGGTTTCCAAGAAACGATGTTTTGCCGAACCCGACAATCTGTTTGAAGTACGCGAGGCCCCACCAACCTGTCGCCAAATGTTGAGTGAGCACCGCTGTTGTGTACGTGACAAAATAACTGCGTGTGTATTTTCATCTGCCCAAACATGTAGATTGTTGAATTGTATTGTTCTATCTTGTGTGAACTGTGCTTTGTCAGAGAACAGTGCTTTGTTGCATTCGAACCCGAGCTAACGTTGACCCCGTCGTTAGGATTAGGGTTTGAGTTAAGGTTAGGGTCAAAGTTAGAGTATGGGTTAGGGTTAGCGTACGGTATAAGGTTAGGGTTAGGGAAAAAGTTAGGGTTTAATATAGGGTAAGAGTAAGGGTTTACGGGTAGGGTTATAGTAAGGGTTAGGGTTAGGGTCAGAGTTAGGGTCATGGTCAAAGTAAGCGCGGCTCCTCATGTAACAAAGTACCGAAACTTCACTCGGAAAAGTGAGAATTTGCAACTCACTGCTGAAAGAACCATTGGCAGAACATACTTAGTGCAGGGGCATCTGTTTGTAACAGCGCCTGTAGGTAATAAGGGAATATATATTAATCTTCGTAAAAGTTTCTAATCAATCGAATGTAAAATAGCCTTAACAATGATTGTGTACTGGTTAAGGAGGTTGAGGGTTGAGGCTCATATGCTCACACAAGAGAAGATGAAGGTTTTCTAATGTTTTTCTTTATATTCTGATACAGACAACATGGGTTATGTAGTGTCACCATCCGCCTAATGAAAAACAAATCACATAACTGCTCTCTCTCTCTCTCTCTCTCTCTCTCTTTCTCGACTTGTGTACATATAACCTTGTACAAATCGTTCGAACTCAATACACTAAATGTTTCATTCCCGCAGGAAATCAACAGCGCCTCTGTGTAATTCATCGTCAGAGATATATGTTCATACTTTATATATATTTATATATATATATATATATATATATATATATATATATATATATATATATATATATATATATATATATATATATATATATATATATACATATTCATACTATATATATATGCAACTTTATAAAATAAATAAATAATAACATCAACTATTTTTTCGTTATGATGAAAATCCTCTCTGGAAGAAATATCTTGGTAAACTCTCCATATATATATATATGTGTGTGTGTGTGTGTGTGCGTATGTGTGCATACTGTAATGCGATACTCTAGGCCCAACCTATAAAGTCCTGTTAACGACTTGCTAATTAATTTACTCTTCATTTACAGATAATGTGTGGTGAGCACATTGGTACGAGCTCAAACTATTAAGTTAAATAGACTTTCGCATAGGGGTTCGGACTGTGTGACCGGCAGGGATTGTATCCTCCCATACTGATGATTGCAAGTTTGGAATGAAACTCATGTGTATATGGGTAAATTTTAAATTATATATATATATATATATATATATATATATATATATATATATAAGTCAGTTAATATTATATTCCAATATCCATCAGCCATCTATTTATTTGTCTGAGTCTATGAAACTAGCTCTTAACTGTTGAACTTAAAAGAGTTTCGTCTCCAAATGACCTAAATAGACATCTGAAGACTAATTGATGTAACTTTAGAAAGTTAAAAAAAATACCCTCAAGTAAATTATAATTTTTATAAATAAGTTATAGAACTTATTAACTATTTTAAGAAATATTACTGAATTAAAATTTATAAATGTCCACACAACTTTTAGGATGTACTAGCTCTGAACGAAAAATTCAAAATGGCGTGTTAGTGGGTTCTTCCACGTGTGAGTTTGCTCTCTTTCTTTGTTTTTTGTTTGGTTTCACCCAAAAATGAACCACTGTATATTGTAGGTTTTTTCAAGACACTTTAATCCAAACACTTTTTACTCTTTGTGAATTTTTCTGACGATTTCGTAATGTTGCAGAGACGATATTGATATAAAAACGTTGTTTGGAACAAGACAAATGAAACGGACCGTAAAAATATATCTCACAGAAATGTTATGTTTTTTGGAAATGTGAAAAAATAAAAATAATAAAATAACACCATGGTTATTCGAATATAATATTAACTGACTTATATTTGCTCTGTTATCACTAATTAACAATCATCGAGCTGAATCTTTTAAGGAGACTGCAAAGTAAAAGGAACTGATAGTATATGCTAATACATATTTTGTCATTAATAATTTTATATATATATATATATATATATATATTACACCGGATTATGTGTTTATTTATACATAAAACATTATATGCATGTATGAATAGGAGCACATATTTAATTGTACTTATCTGTGTGTACACCCTGCGGTTAATGAAATGATCTATCAACAGAGGCAGAATTCCAATAAATTTCAATATAAATAATTTTATAAATGAAATAAGTAAGAGCCAAAACAAATGTAATATACTCTGCAATCATAATCGGTATCTAATGAAAAAGAACGTTAGCCGATATCGTTTGAAATGAATTCAATAATTAATGGCCGCTCATTTCATGTTTCGGCTATTCCGAAGAAATCTACATGCATTTTACAATATCGTATAGAAACGCATTATTATTATTGACTCACTGGGTGTTTTCACACGAGTCATCTTCAGCGATTACACACTCATAATAACCAGTGGTGTTCCTTGGGTCCGAGTTTCTAAAATTCTCCCCTAATTTCCAGCACTTTCCGTCCATTTCGACAATTGTTGCAAACTATTTTGTATTATCGCAGCAGTAGTTTACCATTGTTTATTCTCTTGCAACGACCGTTGGTCATCTCTGGTATTCAAGTGGAAATAAACCTATCAAGATGTAAGTAATCTCCTTAGTTGTTTTTTCTCTTTTTTTATATAAATCGCTCCAGACAAGTCACGAAGCCATTTGATGTAACGAGCTAAGAAGAACAAAGATGGTTGAAAAAAGAACTAGGTCATAGGCAGGAGGAAAAGAGTCAGCAGCAAGAGAGTTCCACAAGCCTGCGGTACTTGGAAAGAAGCTACTGTAATATGAAGTTGTATTACAATCAGGTATCAAACAGCTAATTGATGGAGGCCACTAGACCAACGAGTCAAAGGAGCTGGAACAACAAAAGCGGGGAATGGATCACATAATTCGTAAAAACACATGTCATAATAGTATTTATAAAAAAGACTGAGACTAGCAACATCACGTATGTCTGAGAGAGAGAGAGAGTGCAGAGAAGAAGAAAGGGTAGGGGTAATTAAATTAAAGATACGTTTCTGCACCTTATCAAGGACCCTTAAATGGGACAGATATCCACCAGCCTAAAGATGACAGCAGCACTCCATACATCGTCTGATTGTATATTTGTAGAGATAGAGAATGGCCTCAGGTGTGTGAAAGTGTTTGGAGCGATAGAGAGAACCGACTTTACGAGAATCTTGCTCTCTTTCTTTTTTGTCGATCTTTTCAGCCTCCTTTACCCTTCAAGACCATTTTGTGTGGTGCTTGTACCACTACATGTCTGTGTGTTTCATGTTTTGAGGACTGTGCCAGCATATCGGGTGACTAGAAGCTTCCGTTCCGTTGGGCTCGTGTAATCTTATTTCTATA
Organism: Sepiola atlantica; assembly: GCA_963556195.1. Classification (NCBI taxonomy): domain Eukaryota; kingdom Metazoa; phylum Mollusca; class Cephalopoda; order Sepiida; family Sepiolidae; genus Sepiola; species Sepiola atlantica. Next base: position 54,549,722 of record OY744537.1, on the reverse strand, counting down.
TTTTTATTCGATTTTGATTTCAACTTACCTGTGATTGATAAGCGTTCCTCGTCTATGTTGGTTGCTTTCTGAATTCGATGATTTTCCTGGAGATTTCGGCTGTTTTTATCATTTCTTCGTAGTTTTTTCCTTCATCATTATTGTTACTTCCAGACTCCTTCTTACATTATCCTACTTCTAACATTGCGTTTGGAATTCTTTATTCAACAAGGATTGCCCTTCATCTTCTCCCTTGACAGAACACGCTGTTCGTTTCTCTAATGCGTATGTAGTTGGCTCATTGAATAATGAGGTATCTTAGTATTAGTAACTGTTGTAACCTTGAAAAGCTGATGATAAATAAGACAACGCGGTGGTATATTTACAAGAGTGTGTATTTACAGAAGTACAGAATAGTATGCTACAGAAAGACTGCTCCGGGAATGTGCATTTACTTAATCGTAATCGTCTCTATACATAATATGTGAAAGAGTCCATATATTTTTTTTAATAGAGTAGATCACAATCATATTTTAGCCTTGCTTAGTATGGAGTAATTATTCTTTTCTTCTTTTTTTTGGGGGGGGGGGATTTTAATGAAGTCCGTAGTCTCACGTTTGATTTGTATGTTCGAATATTTATTTTTCCAAATACTTCCTGGTATTCTGTCGTCAATACCCATTTTTTTCTTTTTTTAATAGCTCGCAAATTTTGAACCTTCGAATAAACACATTGTAATAATTTGCAATATCAGGAAAACTTTTTATTAACGATACGTTTGCCGGAGCTGGCATATTTTTTTTTATTGAACTCGCCCGCTCTGGTTCAAGTCAACCATCTTTGTCTATTATTTTATCAAGATATTTTCGTTTTTCATGAAAAAATCGCATTTACTCTCCTTAAACTTAAATCCATAATCCTGGTTCTTTTAAATACTTCATGTACACGCAATCAGAGTTCTCGTCGCCAGTGGTGTTTGCGACATGTCCGGGTTATGTTTGTACGAAGAAGTTCGAGTTCCTCGTCGTCAATGGTGTGAAATTGAAGAGCCGATAATAAATAAAATCACACGATGGTATATTTACAAGAGTGTGTATTTACAGAAATACAGAATAGTATGTTACAGGAAGACTGCTCCGGAACCGCGTCTTTACTTTGTCGTAAACTTTTCTATACATAGTGTCTGGAAAACTTCATATCTTCCCAGAATAGATTAGATTACAATCACACCATAACAGTAGCAGTAGTTGTTGTAGATATATTCTATATTCTTCTTTTTTCTTTTTGTGATTGAAATAATAGAAACAAGTACTCGAGGATTTGATTTATTGCTTACAGTAATATACAGCAAGTGCATCCAGATGAATTGCATCTTTCACACCCAACTGTCGGAGGATGCTAGAAGCATTTCGAACCGAGTTTGCTCACTTTTAGGCACATTCCTTTTTCAGAGAAAAAACTATAAATTCTATTGTCAGCACATCGATTAGGCTCATAATTCAAGCAAACCTTCCGATCCACGTTTTGTGGCAGGATAAGACGATAGCTTCACTTAAATTTCCAGGGATGACACCAGTCGCGTACGCTGCATTAAAAACATGATGTAGTAATTCGAAAAGAACTTCTGCCATGTCCTTATACATTTCTGAAAAGTCGAAAGCTTTGTTATAGCACAGCTGACGGAGAACCTGTTGTATTTCCTCTACTATTAGCGTGTATGTGGGAGGTGGCGGTGGTTAAGTGGATCTCGACACGGACTGAAGATATGGGTGTTCCAAGTTCGAATCTAGTCGGTTCCACAGTACCGCTTTCACTTAGGGATGTTGACAACCTTCTCGTGGTCATTTCTGTAAGTACCCGATGTCTTTCCAGAAAGATTTCTAACTAGAAAAACATCGGGGAAACTAATGCCAACACCAGAATCATCTGATTCACACAAAAGAGAAGAAGCCTGTCTGTGTTGGAGTCATACTCCTATTCAGCATCGTCAGCGTCGAATTATTACATTAGATGCGGGTTGTTAAGCAGCTCGTTGAATTGTTTTTTTCCACTGCAAGAGACGCTCGTTCAAATTAGTAATCACGGTACCGTCTGTGGCACGAAGCGTATCGTTGATTCCCGAGTTTCGTCGATTCGCTTGTTTCATCATTTGATATAGCTTATAGATGGTTAGACAAGCTGCAGCTACCCTCGTCTCTTCGCCCAATGCTTGCCAGTATGCATCACTGTCTACTTCAATCGCCTCCACGGAAAACACGAAAACCTACCGCATCTCTATTCTTGCAGCTTTTGCATTCTCTAGAAGTTCTAGCAATTCGCAAGTAACTTTCTAACTTCTCTGTCACGTACTTCCGACCTTCTTCGATAGCCGTGATAAGTTCTAGAAATTGATTGAGTGTAGCTTGTGCAGAAACAATAGCTAACAACTCCAGTTGATACTGAGTTTATTTATACTACATAAATTATTACTACATTACGACTGGTTTCGTAAGATGTGTCGGTTAGTATATATAGTATACATAATATTCATGAATTACAAGGTGCAACAAGCAAATTACTTATTAATCCTCGACACGATAGAAGATAAAAGCCGCGTTTGCCATTTATTGTTTTGAAATCTGTATTTTGCAAACTTCAGTACTCAACTGGTAACGGAAACTGTAAATATAAAACTGCTCTAGCAACCAACATGATACTTGTCTATTAAGAGATTATTTCTCTTCTTCCGGTGACCCAGAAAACACAGAGACACCTGCTATTGCCCAGCGATTAGCAATCTATTCTCTTAGTGTGTTTTCTCTGTTTTTCGTTTGCTGTCATATCCAGGAACATGCCATATCCAACATTGATAGGTTCTCTCTCTCTCTCTCTCTCTCTCGGCCCCCGCTCTCTCTCTCTCTCTCTCACACACACACACATATTCTTTCGCTATCTCCAACCCCGTGACTCTCTTGTTCTCCAGGAAACCGGTAATTCCTTTACAGGTACAATCAACCGACAAGTTCAAATATACACATTCGTATCTTGCAAAGCTACCTGACCCTTGGGCCACACCTTCGACCGGTTAAGGTTTCTGTGTGTGCGCTTCGCTATTCTGCTCCTTTCCCATGAGAAAATGACAGCAAGTATCCGTAAATGAGTTCAGTACTTTCCGCTTTCTTCCATTACAATTGGAACTGTTCTTGCACCAGTTATTTCCCATTAATCAATCTTTAATAACCTATGAAACAGCTGAATGTGAGTGGCAAAGGCCTCCTCTATATTTCACTATATTCCATACTTGTTCAGTGGAGGTGTGGATGGCGTTATACCTCTTCAGTTTTTAAATTAGGAGAGTTGTGGTTACTTTCGGCAGCCTCGTAACTCTCGCTTCCTGTATTTTGTCCTTTAGTCCTCACATTCCATGAGCAATGTTTCTAACAAAGGAAGGAGAATTGCTGTTTTCTGGGTCGGAATCTATCCATCTAACGCTTATCGTTGACTAGTTTTAGACCTCGAAGTTGTTTTTATTTTTTTTAGCTCTTTATATCAAGTGGCTTCAAATTTTTTTCAGAACCTACACCGTAATTTTTTGTATTTTCAATTGATTTTGTTGCCATTGAATTTTTTGATTGCTTACCGGTAAAAACATATCATAATGTATGCAATCACTTAATGGTGCATCAATATTAAATACATTTTAATATATTTTCACTTTTTAGAGAATAAATAGAATTAATGACGGGCTTTTTTGTTTTTATATGTTAGACTTTTAGTATTTCTAGTTTTACTTTTTTATTTTCATATACTAATATGGTTGAATTATCTACGAGCACTTAGAGGAATTTAGAATAAAAGCATGGACGTTTAGTATTTAGCTAGTACCAGATAAGAGCATAGTGAGGCGTGTAAACTACCATTCTCCCCCTCTCTCTCTATCTGTATATATAAATATATATATATATATATATATATATATATATATATATATATAGTGTAGATAGTACTATCTATCATGTAGAATAGAAAAAAACAATGTAGACAGAGACACAACATAAAAATGAATTGATTAAAAAAGTGGTTAAAAAGGGGTAAAATAACAAAATATATAAAGTATACAAAACTATTTTTAGAGTGTTCGTAGTATTAATTAGTTAAGGCTCGTCAGTTGAGTAGCAGAGCGGCTGTTTCGGGATTTTGAAGAAAATACACTCAAAATGCTCTGGCTCCCCAAGCAAAACTAGCCAAGTTCTACGGGTCATAATTTGAAATCTTTAAATACACATTTATATAAGAACGGGTTTACATAGAAATTCAAGTACTAAAGTACCTTTTGTACCATCAAGATAAAATTTCAAAAGGAGGACATCGACAATGCAAAAACTAAACTCAGGTACATATATATATATATATATATATATATATGTATATTCATACTTTTATATATAGAGACATGCACAAAAGTACCTACTATATATATATATATATATATATATATATATATATATGATATTTATAAATAAATAAATATTATTTATTACCTACAGACATCGATGTTTCGTGCTTACGCAATCTTCAGTGCCGGAAGCTAATTCCCGACGGTCGACGGGCGCGAACTCCGATCACAAATCACCCCTGATTCGCAGTCAAGAGACTTATCAGTTGGCCACCAAAAATTAGCTTGGAATTTAGGAAGAATTTGACTTTGTAAATACCAAGTCGGCGAGTATTCACAGCAAACGGTGAAGATTGATCAACAACAACAAATCGTGTTGGACTCGCAATAAACCTAGTTGTACTGCTTGTTATTAAATTCACTCAGCCTTAGTGAATTGGGCGATACAATAATATTTATAAATAAATATTAATTCACGAACAGTTATCTATTGTAAACAACTGATGATCCCTGCAATAATATTAAGACTAACGTAAATTCTTGGAAGCACATAAATACAGTGATTGCAAAATATTAACTGGCTTGCCAAAGAAAGAATTAGGGCAATAAGTGTTGTTTTTCATATAGTTTGAATGGTTGATAAACTTCCAAGACTATATATATATATATATATATATATATATATATATATATATATATATATATATATAGAGAGAGAGAGAGAGAGAGAGAGAGAGAGAGATTATTTCATCAATTAATTAATTTTTGTGTATATAGATTTATTTAATTAATCAATTTATAAATTAATTTTTGCGGGAACAAAATGAAGAAATTGGCACGTGTTTCTGGCTATTAGCCGCCATCAGCATGATTTATCCGGACAGGGATGGAACCCTCGATATAAATATTCGTTGTCAAGCGTGTTATCCCTAGACCCGAATGACCCGCACGACTTTTTATCGCTGATAATGTGAAGTTGATTTTTTGTTATTGATTTTTCTGGCGATAGGCGACCGGTGTTTACCGGTGCGTTTTTATTATTTTGTCGCTTCGCTGAGCGGTGTTTTTTATTTATTTTTAAGAATATGTAGACGACGGCATTTTTTAATTCGCTCTTAATCGGGCGTATAATCAATTTTTAATATATAGATTATTTAATTAATTAATTTATAAATTAATTTTTGCGTGCACAAAAAAGAAGACATGAACACGTGTTTCTGGCTAAAAGCCATCATCAGCATGACTTATCCGGGAAGGGATCGAACCCTCAATGTAAACATTCGTAGTCTAGCATGTACCATCTTGACCAGAATGATCTGCCACATTTTGTGCACGACATTTTATCGCTTATAATGTTACGCTGAATTTTTGTTATAGTTTTTTTTTCTGACGATAGCGTGTGTATATATATATATATATATATATATATATATATATATATATATATATATATACTTCTTTCGTGGCATCCTCGATTGGTCCCGATGCCTGCAATGCACATCAAAGAACTTTTATACATGTATAGTGTGTAGTGAACCTCTTTATAGAGAATGTCTTCCATGCGTGGCGAATATGCACATTCTTTCAGAAAGTTACCCTGTTAACGTACATGGACATTATTAGAAACGTTAGATATGAAAAAGTCGAACCTTGATTTAAAAATCCTATTCTTTGCAGATTGTTGAAATTCTTGTGGCGATCATTCACAAACGGATGATTCGGAAGAAAGAACGTGGTAGTATCGCCCGATATCATCTTTCATGGCCATCGGAATGGGGTCAAGCTCCAGTTGGCGGAGAACCGTAGTGGTGCATGTACGTGTTATAAAACACAAGAAGTGTATAATGTCACATGCCCCTTGATTGAGCATTTTAGATTTTAAATGCTTTATTTGTCTAACTGTTACTCTTGTACTTTTAGTAAGAGACTAAATATTCAAATAACTCATGTAACTAAGCTCTTATTTTATTTAATGGCACCAAATATAGTCATGTAACGGCATCAAATGAAAAAATATATTTCACGTATATGTATATATCTATACATATATATATATATATATATATATATATATATATATATATATATATATATATTAAGTGGAGAACTAAAAAGATCTGCCTCCGTCGCTTTTCTAATTCCTTTCCATCCTTCTACCTACCTACCTACCTATATATATATATATATATATATATATATATATATAGTAAGCTATGAAAATATATTTATGGCAATTTTCAGGCTAAAATGCATTTTAGCCTAAAGATTACCCCCGGGAATAGAAACGCGGGAGCTTCTGTGTAGCTTAATTGCCATAAATATATTTTCATAGTTTACTACCTAGCTCTACTTACGTATCGAGCACTGTTGAAGTTAATACTGAAAATTGATACATAAAAAATTATATCTCCTTATAAAATTTTATGTGGATACATGAAATAGTAATATATATATATATATATATATATATATATATATATATATATATATACATATATATATACATATATATATATATATATACATATATATATATATATATATATAGAATTATAAAAAGAAAAACTATACACACATTAAAGGTTGTACACAATAACTTATTTCGACCCCTTTAATTAGGTCTCCTCAGATGTATAGACAACCACTTTTTTTTGACGTGGTTGTCTATACATCTGAGGAGACCTAATTAAAGGGGTCGAAATAAGTTATTATGTGTACAACCTTAATGTGTGTATAGTTTTTCTTTTTATAATTCTGTTTTGCTCTGTTTAAATTACATTGAGCTCTGTTATTCAGATTCTCTACACAGAATTGAAATCTACACACTATATATATATATATATATATATATATATATATATATATATATATATATACGCTGTAATCGGCATAAATATAACTTAATTTCTCCGTATTACGTGATAATTTCCTTATGGCCGCGAGGATAGAGTGAAAGCGTGAAGAGTCAAAAGGGGTTTTGTGAATCTGATGACCGTCTGCAATTATCACTTCCCGCACTCATAAGAGCCAAAGCTCGAAACGACGTCGTCTGTAAGTAAACATAATTATATATATATATATATATATATATATATATATATATATATATATATATATATATATACACACACTTGTTAACAAGTCTGCTTCATTCCAATGAACTTCCAAGTTCTCAGCTGCAGTGTTCATAAATGTTCTCCTTTACCCGCCAACCGTTGCGTTAGTAAAGAAGTGAAAAACATTAATGTTCCTCTCCTCAATTGATCAGTTAAATATGTTATAGTATATTATTTTTATGGTATCTTGGTTTTACCGTATCCGTGACTAGAATGCATTTAGCCTGACGTAGTATCCATCTCAGTTCTCTTACTAGAGCTAACATCACTTGGAGAAGATGCACAATTCCTCGCATAAGCTAGTGTGAGGTAGCCATACAGATGGGAACTTATTTGCGCTCTAAATATATGTTATTTTGAATAATTTGTCAGGGTTTACTTGAAGGTGGAAATCCTCATAGCAGGTTCTTCTTACAAACCACTGTACAGAGATACTTTAGACACCCGAGTACAGTGTCTTATTGGCATTCAAATTCTCTCTTGTAGGTATCCAAATTCTCGCCAGTAATCATTCTAATTTGCCTCAGTAGGCATTCACACACACACACACATATATATATATATATATATATATATATATATATATATATATATATATATATATATATAGTAAGCTATGGATATATATGTATGGCAATTAAGCTACACAGAGGCTAAAGTACATGGAGTTAATTTTGCCTGTGTTTTTATATACACAGCTAGCTTGTTAACCAATCAGACTCTTTGTTGTTCTCTTAGCCAATCTTTGGGCTTCTCACGAACAAAGTTCGCCCATTATATTGACACAACAAAGAAACAGGATATAGGCCACTCCATAGAACACAGAAACATAGAACAGGATATAGGAAGTGAAACTAACCGGACCTGTGTTCCTGGGAAGCCCAACGATTGGCTAAGAGAACCACAAAGAATATGATTGGTTTACACCCTAGCTGTGTATATAAGAAAACGCGACAAAACTAACTCTATGCATTTTAGCCTAAATATTCCCCCGGGGATGAAACGCGGGAGCCTCTGTGTAACTTAATTGCCATAAATATATTTTAATAGCTTACTATCTTGCTCTACTTACATATCGAGCACTGTTGAAGTAAATATTGAAAATTGATACATAAAAAATTATATCTCCTTATAAAATTTTATGTGGATACATGAAATAGTTGTCTATAACGTTCTCATTATCTTTGATGATGGGTTCAATAAGATGTCACGACCCGAAAAGCTGAAAATCTAAATTTTCCTGGTTTTCTGAGACGGGGAATTATCATTTTCGAACGTTTGCTGCAACCTGATTGGTTAATAGTTTCGTCAACTCTTGGGCGCTTCCGAGACCTGCCCGAACGTTGATGACGCGAAGTTACGGAAACATGGTGCGGCATCTATAAGTATACCGATAAAATTATTATTTACATTCCATTTACTAACCTTGTTTTGTGTAATTTACTTTTATGGTAAGAAACAACCATCGTTATCATCATCATATACATTAACTACTGCAACTGCACATACACATCTTTGAACATATCGCACCCAGATATAAATATACACAATCATACAAATTTAGATACAAACACAACTATTTGCGGCTGAAAGGCGCGTAACATTTGCTCTAATATATTTAATATCGCGAGAAAACGGTTGAATTTAAGCTTTGTTTACATTCCTTAATGTCTCAGAAAAAATCAGTCAATAAATATTGCTTTGAAATTAATCATGTAAAGTAAATACGTTATAGAATCAAATATGTGAGCATTAAATGAAAACTTAAATATTGTTTCTTTTTTATCTTTCTTCTCTTTTAATAAATATGAAGATTTGAAAAAGATTTGAAAAAGATATTCACCGGAAATTATTTTGTCATGCCTATTTATCTAAATAAATTAAAGTATTTTGGTGAAGATTTCCTTTTGTTATTCTTAGCTCAAATCTCGAGTATCTAATGTTATTTTTAATAATCGAAAAATATTAATTGTTCAAAATTTTGAAAGACATGTTCCGCGATCAAAAATTTAAAAACATGAAAAAAAGAAAAATCAATTGTTTCACTTTACAAAGAAGACTTGTGTTTGATAATAGCTTAAATAATTGAATAAATGTTGCTTTAAAATAGTTAAATTCATTTGATGATTTAAACAAGGGTTTATTTATAACACTCTCATTATAAGAATAAAATAAATTACCTAAAGCGGTAACATTTTGAATGCTAAGTTATAATTAATTTAATTTGGGTATTTATAAAATGACATGGGATATTTATTTATATACATATATATATATATATATATATATATATATATATATATACATACATACATACACACACACATATATATATATATATATATATATATATATATATATGTATATATATATATGGGAAATGAAAAAGGAAAAAACAAAAGATATTTTTTATATATGTTCATCAATGTTTCATCTTTATTGTAAGACTTCCTCAGGATGATAATTTGAAGAACAATGTCATGCAAATTATCATCCTGACAAAGTCTTACAATAAAGACGAAAAGTGTATGAATATAATAAAACAAACATCTTTATGTTTTTTCCTTTTTCATTTCCCATTACGTCGGATTACTCCCATCCTTCTTTTCTCATCATATATATTTATGAAAACATTGTTAAAAACAACAGACTTCGTCCGTTACATTATACCTTTTTTATTTTCTCGATTTTACTGATGTTTTTTTGTATAAAAATCAACAAAACTAATAAATGTTTCATAGGTTTCACGAACGTTTTCGATTCTTCGTCGAATCATCCTCAGGTGTCAAAAATAATAAACAAAAATGCTGGAGAAAGAGTATCATTTTAAAAAGACGGTGGAGAAACGCGCAGAAAACGTTTTTCGCATTGTTCCAGTAAGTCGTTGGCGATTTTAAATTCAGCTACGCTGAATGGCATCACAGAACGAAATCGCATTACGTTAAGCATTTTAAAATGTTACCACTGGACTTTTATGTGATGTTGTTAATTTTAGGTCGTTGTGTTATTATGTAGATATCATCTAGCATTGGTTAACAACATCATGAAGTAGAAAATGCTGCCTAATTACACACACACAATATATATATATATATATATATATATATATATATATATATATATATATATATATATATATATATATATATATATATTGTGGGTGTCTATGTACATTTCTTTACCCTCTCCCCTTTACTATCACATACTTCCTTATTCCATCTCTTTTTTTCTATCCTTAATGATTTTATTTTTTTATCTTATATTATATCGGATTATTATTATTATTTTTATCTCTATCTATCTCTCTATCTATCTATCTATCTATCTATCTATCTATCTATCGATCGATCGATCTATTTCTCTTTCTTTCTTTCTTCTTTCGTTCTTTTTATTCCCTTTTATATTTTATATTTTTTTACTTCATATTATTTTTTAAATTTTTAACGATCTCAATTCTTACCACGTGACTTTACAAATTTTATATCTTAAAATGTTTCTTTGAGTAGTCAATCCACTGTTAACATCTCATTCTTAAAATCTAATTTCTATAACTAGCAAGAAAATATTGAGAAAATGTGGTTAAGATCAAAGTGTAGTATCTGTTCCGATGGATACTACACCCCATAGACTGGTATTGTCTTAGCCTTCGGGCTTGATTTACGCCGGTCTATGGGTCTGTCCTGTGCAGTTCTAGGAGGTCCACCCTCCCAGGCTTCGCCTCCCCTCTTTGGGGAGGAGTAAGTTTATTGCTTACTGCCTGAGACGCCCCTACCGGGGAATGCCGACGGGGCTGCCCAGGCAATTTTTAAACCCCACTTTCCCGACCCGACCTTGGGTCACATCTTACTTGTAGGAGTAAGATAAAAACTGGCCTTGTGCCTAACTCCTGGAGAGGAGTAAATCAATACATGTAGATGGCCAATATTGGTTGATATATTTGTAGTCATTTCGCAATTCTATTCTTTACCTAGATCTGTAACGAAATTATACGATGTTTTTTTCTTTTGTTATTTGGTGCTGAAGATAATATTTTTATAAAAAAATCTCTGCAACATCTGCAAACATGAATGTTACTGGATGGTAAATTTTTGGAATATGATCACATAATATTGATTAGGTCATGAACTTAGTATTCTTCTAAGTTATATATATATATATATATATATATATATATATATATATATATATATATATATATATTTATTCGTAAATTTATGTATGTATATATATATATATATATTAACATATATATATATATATATATATATATATATATATATATATATATATATATATATATATATTAATATATATATATACATATGTATGGTCTAAAGAAGCTTTGAGTCATTTTAAACAAAGAAAAAAATGCAGTTTAAATTCCCAGGGACACAAACAAGATCCAAAATATCGCAGACTTAGCACTTGCATAAACCGACTTACCGCTGGAAAATTTACAAATAAAAATGGGGATTCAGGTATCTAACAGTGAAACAAAGACAGGGGACCTAAACTTGAATTGTGAAATATTAAACGAGATCATCAGCTGTTTACCATGTTACTGTTTCGGAGATTTAAAAACAGAACAGTTTTAAAATTCTTGGCTCTCCAGTGGCACTGATCAAATTACCACTTCCCCAATAACCAAATGTCGAAACAATTCAGTTTAATTTCACTAATATATATATGTATAAGTAAATAAATAATAATAATAATAATAACAACAACAACAACAACAACAACAATAATAATAATAATAATAATAATAATAATAATAATAATAATAATGAAGTACTTTTAAGACTACAGTGTGATATGGTAATTTGCATATCAAGTAATACTACTACTACTACTACTAAACAATTAAATTCTGAATACGCATGCAAATAGTACAAACATAAACTAGAAACAGTGCTGGAAAACAAAAAATCATCTGGGATATTAATATACACGCAGACAAACTGATACACGCAAGGAGACCGGATGTTATAATAATCAACAAGAAGGAAAAATCTTGCAAATTCATAGACTTCGCCGTTCCAGCAGTCCACAGAGTGAAGTTCAAAGAAACAGAAAAACGCAGCAAATACACGGAACTAGCCAGAGAACTGAAGGAATATGGAGCATGAAGCAAGTCAATATAATAGCACTAAAAGACTGGGAGAAATTGGAATCAAAGGAATCTTTGAAACTATACAAACGCCGGTAATAATCAAAACAGCTTCAATCTTAAGAAAAACCCTCGAATGCCGAAACCAACCCGCATAAGCTACAGAATGTCACATGGAATCTACAACAGGAAGAAAACAAAACCACAGAAAGAACACCACATCACAAAGCAAGGACCCGAAAATGCAAGAAACATCACATCATGAGTCCCCTAATAAATTACACCGGCCTGAGGTGACACCACACAAAAATGAACCAATGAACAGAAACTGCAAGAAACACCATAAGCTTCAACTCCCCCGCTCTTCTTCCCCGTTCTCTTCCCTGCTCTCCTCCCCCAAATAAAAATAAAAATATATAAATAAAAATGGTACAGCCTAGGTTGATACCACACCAAATATTTGCAGAGGGTCAAGGAGGATAAGAAACCGAGGAAATACAGCATAAACAAGACCTCCACTTGAAGTGCAGAGAGTGCTGGGGCATTGGGGAGAATTATTGCCACCCAACTCCTAGAGAAGACCAATGGTCCTTACCAGCGAAAAATCAATGGTAAACGGTTGTTGCGATACTGCATGGTTATTTGCGGTTGCTATCGAAAAAAGTGAAGAATACTGGACAAATTGGGAGACTTGTTTTCACTCAGACTCCAGGGAATACCACCGGTTGTTGTCGGTGAGCAATCACTGATGATGATCTGTGTGAGAACTCCTAGTTAGTACTAATAATAATACTATTTGAACACTACACGCAGAACTACTCTGCGACATGGTAGTTAGCATATCAAATTATATAGGATTAAAAGATGTATATAAAAAAAGCTTAAGTACGCTTGGATGTATAGGATAATCCTCTAAACTAATAAACTGATCATTAAGAATTTTTGAATATATATTCTTGATAACACAGTGAGTAACATGGGCAGATTATATTTTGTAAAGCTTATCATTTCGAGTGCGCTCACCAAAACACGCACCTGTCCACAAAAAATTGTTTTTAAGTCATATACAAAAACTTAGGAAAAAAGAATTGCTCTAAATCACATGTCCAGTTATATTAAGTAATAAAAGAAAATGCTCCACATCAAATTCTGAGTTATATTAAGTTATACATTTTTAAAGAGATCTGTGCACGCTGGGCGTCAATTAAATGTATGTGCTTAGTAAAATCTTAAACTATTAAACTTTTTATAATAAATTATGGAATATGTATTTTAAGAAACATGGTGAGTGACGTGGGCACATTATTTATTTTGTTGTAAACTTTAGAATTCATGGTCTGCCACTAAAACGGTATCATACTCCGCAAAGAAAGAAACACCATTAAAATGTAAAACTATGTATTACATATATACGTCCTGGCACGTTGATCTTTCTAGTATATATATATATATATATATATATATATATATATATATATATATATATATATATATATATATATATATATATAATGGACGGCGGCACCGGGGGTGCAGGAGGGGGGGGGCTCTAGCCGCCCACTTTTTGACTTGCCCCCTCCCCCACTTTACGGTCATCAATAATGAAGTTATATATGCATGTGTTTAACCGGGGCCCCACCTTTTAGGAGAGCCCCCATTTTATAACTGTCCCGCCGGTCCTGTATATATATATATATATATATATATATATATATATATATATATATATATAATATTAAAAAAAAACTTAACAATGTGTAGTGTTAAAATAAATAAAATTTATTTTAATCTTAGGTTTCGAGAATTACAATTCTCCTTGTCAAAATGTGGTTTCCCATCGAGTGTGTTAGCAAAGAGTTCATTACCATCGGACGATCACGAAAAAGAAGAAAAAGAAAAACACTCTTTGACAAGGAGAACTGTAATTCTCGAAAGTTAATATTAAAATACATTTTATTTATTTTAACATAACACATTGTTATGGTTTTGTAAAAAAAAATATAATACTATTACGAAACAATGGTTTAAAAAATATTTCTAAATACCCTTTCTAATATATATATATATATATATATATATATATATATATATATATATATATGTCTAAATACCCTTTCTAATATATATATATATATATATATATATATATATATATATATATATATATATATATGAAGATTTCACAAGAGATTGAATTATATATATATATATCTATATATAGTTATATATATATAATAAATGAGGCTAATACCCTTGAAAAAATGTTTAGATGCGATATTTATTAATAAAAATAAAATCAGAACATTTTTTCCATATTTTTACTTTTATCTTTTGACTAATCATGCATGAGCAGCCTGCGTTTGTAATTGCTTTGGGTTCCGCAGAGATAATTTTTCTAATTGAAGGGCCATTTAAACAACCTCAAACCTTTATTTTCCAACTAAGTTACCTCCCTTAGATCCAGCAATTTCTTTATTAAAATTACTCCGGACTGTCTAAAAGAATTTTAACACGATATCAACTAACGGTTTTTCCTTTCAGAACGCACACCTTCACACCCCAAAACAGTAACGGCTAATGATACAAATTCATAAAATTGGCTCATGGGAATTACATAGAAACCTTTTTATTTTATTTATTTTATTTATTTTATTTATTTTATTTTTTTATCTATTTATTTTTTTATTTCTTATGTTTTAATTTCAAATTTTATTTTAATTCTAACCTTATTTTTATTTTATTTCTTATTCCCTTTACTCTTATATTATTATATCTCTCCAAATCTCTTCCGGTTTTAAATCTCAACAGTTTCATTACACTAAATTTAAATTCAAACAAACATACACAACACACTGAGCAAATAACGCGTCCCAACGAGAGTGTCATGTGATTCACATTTCCAAAACAGATGACAACAGAAGCTGAAGAGAGCCGGATGGCTAAGACTTTCCGAGCTTGAAACCGACGGTACCAATGTTGTACCAATTTTTCTGTACCAAAATGAATATATATATATATATATATATATATATATATATATATATATATATATATATATATATATATATATATATATATATATATAATTGAATCCTCTGTGAAATATCCATAAAATTATTTTCAACTTTGATATACTTTGCTTAGATCTATCTATTGAGGTATTTTCGATAAAAACAAGATCTCGCACCAAGCAAATTTAGTTTTTAGTTAAAAAGTAACGGCCGTTTCTTCATAGCTATACAACCATAATATTTAATCATATAGGCAGTTCTATCTGTAGTTTTATCGAAATAAAACCGATTTACTATTAAATATTTTCACGTAAAACATAGTATAAGATTCGATACACGTGACTAATAATCTCCAGAATTGCACTAGAATCACATATTAGTAGATAGGGAACATCTATCCATTGAGCTTTACACTTAAGTTTGACTACACGATAAGATAATATACGTTATATATGCACGTATAACAACTTTACATTATATATGTATACCGAGAAATAGTCGCACGTATATATGTATAGATGGAAACTTCAAAAGAAAAAAGAAGACGTTGTAGTCCACTTATGCAGAATAAATGTAATATTCCGAAAAAAAGATTTGCGAACTTGAAAGGCTGGACTTGAAAAAAATGTGTTTGACTTTTGTTGCAGAACGAACAAATAAAACGAAAAGTAAAAATCACTTCAGTTTTGGTCACTCTGAAAATCCAAATTGGATACGTATCGATCGATATATCGATCGACCACTTAATCATCACAAGTATTAAAAGAATCAAACCGGATAGAGAATTAAAATATAAATAATGCACTTATAACTGAATTATAATATATATTTTTTATATCTATTGTAGTATGAAATATATATATATATGTATATATATGTATATATATATACATATATATATATATATATATATATATTTATATATATATATATATATATATATACAAATATCTAGATATATGTTTGCTTTGAATGTTTGTATTGATAATAATAATAATAATAATAATAATAATAATAATAATAATAATAATAATAATAATAATAATAATAAGGTAATAAGCAAACCCAATCTCTCTCTCTCTCTCTCTCTCTCTCTCTCTCTATATATATATATATATATATATATATATATATATATATATATATATATTGGTACAGAACAATTAGTACAACATTCGTACCGTCGGTTTCAAGCACAGAAGGACCTAGTCATCCGGCTTTCTTCAGCTTCTGTTGTCATCTGTTTTGGAAACGGATGGCTAAGTTTTTCTGTGCTTGAAACCGACGGTAAAAATGTACTATTTTTCTGTAGCAAAATAAATAAATATTACGCTCTTAATTTTTTATTTTAATTTTCAATTAATCGAGCACTGCTGGGATTATTCCTGCTATATTACAAATAAGTTATATATATATATATATATATATATATATATATATATATATATATAGAGAGAGAGAGAGAGAGAGAGAGAGAGAGAGATTTCACTGATAAGATTAATTATTCAATGAAAGACCGGGATTAGGCCAATAAAAATAAGCTCGATGATACTCGATTACAGGGTACAGAGCATTTATATGTGATTTTTTGAAGGCTCACCAAAGCATTCCGTCAAGGAGACCAATCATCACTACAAAAAACTGTGTGTGGGTGTGATGGTATTGTGTTTATCATCATTGATCTGCAGTATAATGGAATCATTCGTAATTTAATAAATTAATATTTCCGCAGTATGTTAAAAGCCGTCCCAGGAACTAACGACAACATCTTTTAAGTAGTAACTAGACTTATGAAAACAATATTTGTATTAATATTTATGTTTTTAGTACATATAGAAATTTCGAAATTTATTTCAATACAATTAAGACCCTTTGCACAGTCCTATGCCTATCCCGGATGTAAATGTACCAACATAAAAAATAAAAACAATAGCATGATCCTTTCGTCATTAGGGGAGGGGATGAAATGCTGTCTTTCCGGAATGTTAAAATCGATCCCAGAAATTGGAAAGTATTTTTAAAATAGTAATGGAATTTTGAAAACAATATGCGGCATTAATATATTTCATTTATGGGATATATAAGATCTTTCAAGGTATTTTGCTGCTGAACTGGGATCACTCGCCCAATTCTGTGTCAACTGCGGACAGAGATAGATCAACTCTAAAAATAAGAAATAACAACATGGATGTTATCATCATTTAATTATGTTAGCTTAAATTAAATAATC
The DNA here is from genome assembly GCA_963556195.1 of Sepiola atlantica. Classification (NCBI taxonomy): domain Eukaryota; kingdom Metazoa; phylum Mollusca; class Cephalopoda; order Sepiida; family Sepiolidae; genus Sepiola; species Sepiola atlantica. The sequence goes on along the minus strand of OY744537.1, from coordinate 54,531,901 downwards.
TTAAATTAGATTAAATAAAATAAAATAATGTGTGCCAGGAATGAAAGAATAACTTAAAAAAACATTCATGCCGTCATGGACTTAATTCTTAAAAATAGAAACACGGTTTTTGTAAACAGTATTTAGTATTGGGAGTTTATGTTTTAGTATATATTTGGTTTCTCAGAATGTTTTCTGCAGAACTGGGACCCTTTTTTGGCTCTATGTAAGTCTACTGCGAAACTGAAGGGTTCGACCATGGAAATAATCATAACAAAGTGTCCCGTCATTTAACGAGTTAGAATGATATTTTCCCAAAAGTGTTAAAAATAGCCCCGACCATTAAAAATTGATTTTTTAAATAGAAACTAGATTTTTGATAACGCTATTCTGTAGTAATATTTTATTTATGGTATATATATACGATTTCTTCAGGATGTTTTATCTGCATCTAGAATTATTTGCACCGACCTAAGTATAATTCGAGAGCATATGAATCACCCCTTAAATAGAAACAACAAGGCTATCGCCTTTAAATAAGAATACAATAATGTTTTCCCGGGAGGAAAAATCTAGCCTAGCCATTAAGAAATATTTTAACATAGAAATCAGTTCCTGAAAACAGTGTTTTGTATAAGTTTCTTTTTATTTTATGTATTATTTTAGAGTTGACTTTCTGTTGAACTCGGGTTATCTGCCCCGTTGAGCGTACACTCCGAATGGGAATTGGGTCAACCAGAAATTGACGTCGAGAATTTCTGTCCTTAAACAGAATAGAATAATATTCTCCCCAGAGTATTGTAGACAGACCCAGTCGTTAGGGAAATATTTTTTAATTATTTAAAATAGAAACTAGATTTTTATAAGAAATATTTTGTAGTAATACTATATTTTTAGTATATGAATGATTTTTTCAAAATGATTCCAGCGGAATTAGGATTATTCACTTCGACCCATGTCTACTCCGATAAATAACAACAAGGTAGCTCACGGCAGTAAATTAAGAAAAATATTTTCCCAAAATGTAAAACGACGTTCCAGACGTTGGATAATTAATTATTATAAAGAATTATTTTTAGAATAGAAAATAAATCTTTAGAAACAGTATTATGGATAAATATTTTATATCTACTATTTAAGGAGTTTTTTCTTAAAGTGTGTTTCTGTGGAATTATTGTTCATTTGGCTGGTTGTGTGTTTATCTCGAAAGGGAGCAAGTCAGCCCTAGAAAAAAAAGCTGGCACGACCACATGCATTCCAAACGGACATTTATGTTGCCTTTCCTTCTGATGGAATAGATGTGGAATGCCCATACTATCAGTGGCTTGGAATGGTAACTTGTGAACGGTGTTTGGTTTTTGTTTGGGGGGATGCTTTTCATCGTTGTGCCGCCCTACGATAAGGTGTATTCTCGCACATTGTTCCTGTTTCTTTTGAATACATTTGGGACTAATTATTTGCTGTTTTGCTTAGTAGCAACAATACTGCGAAAATCTTACGAGCTACTTTTCTGAGACATTTTCTATTTTTTCTTTTCATCTTTTTCTTTTTTTATTCTTTTCTTAAGTGACTCCAATTAAGGCAACACCACATTGTGTATTGTCAGTTGTTGAAATATATTATTCTAGGTACTTAATTTCCATCATGATCTGCCAAGCAAGGACCTGCTTTGTAGTGAAACACGTGTAGGAAAAAACTCTTTAATTTGAATATATATGATAAATAAATAATCTTTGAAAGAAAAATACTTCTGTGGTGATGATTGGTCTCCTGAACAGAATGCTTTGGTAAGCCTTCAAAAAATCACATACACACACACACACACACACATACACACACACACACACACACACACACATATATATATATATATATATATATATATATATATATATATATATATATATATATATATAGTAAGCTATGAATAGCTCTACTTACGTATTAGGCAATATTGAAGTAAATACTGAAAATTGATACATAAAAAATTATATCTCCTTATAAAATTTTATGTTGATACATAAAATAGTAATATATGTATGTATGTATGTTACCTATTTTATAGCACTCTCCCAGCCAAATAGGCGAGTAGATCTCTTCTGGACAGGGCTGCTCAGTCAAAAGAACCTCCACCGAAGACATAGACTCCAAAGTGCAGATTCCCGTCGTATATGTGCAGAATTATGGCGATATATTTAGAATGAATTATGGTTAAACATTCTTCCATCACCATTGGGCAACTAGTATAAACGATTGCAACAAAGAGAAATAGCTTTACATCATTGGATTCTAGTGAAAAATACTTGTACAGCACGAGCACAGCAACTAGACTCCGCTCTTAAAACAGACTGTCATGTTAATGCAATATGACATCAGAGATTCCTCTTCCTTGATGGGGTTCAAAATACTTCGGTTTTGAACTGAAAATTATTCTTCCCCTTAACAGACGGTGTAACCAAAGCTAATATATATATATATATATATATATATATATATATATATATATATATATATATATATATATATATATATGTATATATATATATATATGTATGTGTGTGTGCGTGTATGTGTATGTATATCAAGGCACAATCTTCTCTTGCGGGAAAGTATTGTTGAATATAAGATACAACTTATGTCTGGATTTCCTTTTGGTAGATCTTTTCAATAGTCCGAATCAGAATTTAAGTTTCGAATGGGAATTGACCAATGAATTTGCCATAGTTTTGATCTGTGTCCTAAGCACTTTCAGATCCATCCGGGTCTATCTTCAGGGTGATGAGGATAATCATGTATATACCATGTGTTAGTATTATAGATGTTTTGGCGAGAATTATGTAACAAGTACGAAACTATAGTTAGAATTTTTAGCATAATATTACTTCGGAGTCCTTCCCTGCTCCCTATTTCTCTGACTGTACCGACATGCATGCCACTTAAATGTCATGTAAACAAGCACCTCGCCGAATAATCTCTCTCTTAGGATAGAGCCCTTTAATTGCTGGTACCTAATCTACAGTCTCAGTGACACTATGCTTTTTTCTGGGGTAAACATAAGTTAATATATATATATATATATATATATATATATATATATATATATATATATATATATATATATATATATATACACGTTGATAATATTGATGGAAAGTAATTCAACAGTGTGGTCAATTATTTTAAATCATTCTAAAAATGTTCAAACGATTACAAAATAAAAAAATAGAGCATAATATTTATTTATAATGGTGTTATAGAAGATAAAATCAAGTCACCATGATACTGTCGGTTTCAAGTCAGTGAGAGTTCGAAACTAACCGTCTATCTTTAGTCACAGTTGAGAAGTTCTTTTTAAAAGAAAACTGGGAGATCATATGCTGGTTCAGGATAAACGTACGCCATATTTTCATATATTTATTTTGCCCCTTTAAGGGAGAAAAATATAAAAGTAATAAATGAAACTAACAATAAAAATACAATAATTAATAATAAAAATGAGTAATAGTAATAATATTCATAAGATAATAAGAATAAAAATAATAAGAATAAAGAAGAAATAAAGAAATAAGAACAATATATATATATATATATATATATATATATATATATATATATATATGTTTGAAGTTTATATGAAAAATAGACGTTTATGTATACACTATCATCCCCGAAATTGTTTCAAATCTTTGTGACTGCAGTCTTGCTATTTACGTTCGATGACATTTAAGGCTTATTTTAATCTTATTTTCGTATTGAAATTTTATTTAGTAACTGATCTTTTAATCATTATTTTTCAATTGTAAGCTTTACAATAGTTTATCAATTCGGACTTTAAATGTTTTTGTGTTTTTTTTGTCGATGTTATGTTTTAGAAAAGGTCAGTAAAAACTGATTCGCCTGGTATTTAAACATATATGACGACGTACACATCGTTTCAGGTTTTGTGTGCAACGCCTTTGGGGGGGCAGGATATATATATATATCAACTTTTGATGTGAGTTGTTCGTGCCTTTTAACTTGCAATTGTTTTTGTCAAGCCTTACTCTTGGACTTTTCTCATCGTCCTTTTTTCTGTTTTGGATTGATATGTTTTTCCATGACAATTAAATGAACAGTTTCTCTGATGATCAGCGATGTCAAAATATAAACTATATATTTTCTTGACTAAGCTGTGAAACTCGCGTAAGATATAAAAAAATAAAAAATTGGAAATAGTAAATATAATTTTTTTTTAAGACAAAGGGAATAAATACAGGTATTCGTCGAACTTGAAATAAGAAAATTTAGAAAAATATATAAATAAAATGGATTATTTTTTTTTTATTATTGGAATATAAATAAAAAGTATATATATATATATATATATATATATATATATATATATATATATATATATATATATATATATATATAAAGAGAGAAAGAGATGGATAGATATATACTAGCATGGAGGTCCAGCGTTGCTCGGTATTTAGAACGAATTTTATGACCTTCTGTCGCCTGGCAATAACACAATAATACTTCTTTATTGCTCTTTCTTTACATATAAATTTATTTATATAAATAGTATTTATCCTCATCGAGGCACCATCAGCGTTGCTCAATGAGTTGATGGATTTGACGTTTTAACAGGTGTTTGTCACCCTAGACTATTTAGTGATAACCAGTAACGGCGTTTTTAGCTGTCATTTTTCAAAAAGCCCACGGCACAGTTAGGCGAAACGTTGAGTTTCAGGTCTTTCTTTTTCCCATTTAAACTTAGGCTTACTAGCAATAAACAGTATTCAAACAATCCTCCTTTAACTTCATAGCATCAGCCATAGCTCATTCAACTAACCCCATCACCCTCTTTCCTTTATGCTTTTCCTTTATCCCTTCCAACCCGTTTTCCTCATTTGGCCCTGTTTTTAACTTTCGCTTTTCTTAGAATTGCCTAAATATCCCACTGTCAGCATTTAATGTACACAGTTCAACTTCAATTCCATCTTCTGTCCACGGAAGTATTTTAAATGGCTCGAATCCTCAAAATTACTTCCGAATAACTCCCCCCCCACCTACGACTAAACTAAACATCTCTCTATTGGATTTACTTCATTCTTGAACTTTTTTCTATGCTGCGTTCACAGAAACCCTTCTTTTCCATCTGTAAAACTCCTTTCACTTGACACCTCATTAACAGACATTTACCAACTGGACAGATCCTATATATTTTTAAACGCACTTTCTCACTCTCCAATACTTAATATTTTTAAAAAATTTGAATTTTGGCTTTTCCAATGCCGACTTATCTATCTATGTAAATCCTCTGATGATAAGATTTTTATATTTAAAAAGCCTTGGCTTAAGAAAAGAAAAATAAAAAAATATTTTTACCGAGTACACCTTGCATTGAACAATCGAAGTTGAAATAAATTTGTCATTCGTACATGTGTATCCCTCTTCTTTCATGTCTCTATTATTGCTCTATCTCGTATATTGAGCTTAAACCATTTCACTATAGGTTCTATCTACTAAAAGTATACTTTTAGTTTCATATTTTATTTTATATATATATATATATATATATATATATATATATATATATATATATATATATATATATATATTCATGCAGTTCAGTAACAAACCATATCCCAACTTTCATCTGTGTTCCATATGAATTGCCAGTCTTAATTGGTTCACTTTTTTCATAATGTTATCCTTTATTCGAAAACATGTATAAAGCTGGGCATAGAATTGACTTGTAAATGTTGCGTGCAACAATATCGTAGGATACATTTCAGAGGAAACATTTTTTTTAATCAATGAAACAGGCGGGTGGAAAAAAAAGAAAATTTCCAAAATGTTCCTTAAAGCATTATCGTCTGACCCTCTAAGAGGAAACGTCGGAATGATAAATTAGAAACTAAGAAAATGGAATGAGATATGAGGGGAAAAATTTTGGTTAAGTTGGAGACAACGATTGAGAGAGAAATAAAAAGTAAATCTCTCAACGTTATGGTGGATTTGAATATTATTGAGGCGTTAGTTATTAACAATTCTCGACCTAGCCTGTGTAGACAAAAGATTTTGAAGCATCAGTTGGAGATATTGAGATGGTAGTTCGACCTGGCACTGTGTAAAACAGAAAACCACTCATCAGAATACTTGTAAGAACAACTATTTGTACTAACCAGGTGATTACCGATGGCTGATTCCTGTGCCTGGAAGTTCCCGGATGATCTCGAAACCTTGTGTAAACGAATATCACATGGTATGTGTTGGGATATTCTAGTTTCTAATCTTTGGGATGTCTTGCCAACGTAGTCAGCTGACACAGGAATTTATAAACAACAGAATTATTTTTAATGGCTGGCAATACATCCTTACAAAAATAAGAGAAAAAGGTTCGAGTCGTGTAAACTACTCTTAGCAT
>OY744537.1:54318007-54520507 GCA_963556195.1 Sepiola atlantica | reverse complement strand
GCTATTTGCTGAGATTATTGTTTGGGCTATGTTATGCATAGTAGAGTATGAAATTTTGATTGAGTTTTTATTAAGTATCGGGGTTATATTTATGTGGGTATTTAAAGGAGTCTTCTTATATTTTAAAGAATTCCTTAGGGATATGGGTTTTAACGTTGTTATTAAATAGTGGGTTAAACCAAATATTGTTTTTCCTTCTAAGGCGTTTACGTGAAGTCGGCATGGGACTATCTATATGTTGCTCATTCTCATCAGGTTCGATTGAGTGACTCTGCTGTCTACGGTTATTTATATTTCTATTAATCCGGCTCCTATTGCTAATTGTCATATCATGTGTAATAATATTTACACTTGGATCTTCCTGTTTGTTCTGGTTATAAGTTATTTTTTTAGAATATGTATATATATATATATATATATATATATATATATATTAGCATATATATATATATATATATATATATATATATATATATATGTATATCTCTCTATATATATGTTTAGAATATGTATATATATATATATATGTATATATATATTTAGAATATGTATATATATACATATATATGAATATATATATATATATATATATATATATGTATATATATACACCCTAGTAGAACTTGTAACTCCATAAATAAACCTAACTGCCCCTAAACCAAAAATGCTTGTCAACCCAAGTTTATATATATATATATATATATATAGGATGTACTCCCAAACTAATTAATCTATCCTTATTGATTTTAGAAGAAGACTACTAGGCGTAAAAAGGGTCTAAATGTAGATATTAGGTAAAATAAATGATTAAGTCACTCGCAGCCTTCTCGGGAGTTCAACGTTTACACCCCTTGGCTTAATATTCTCAGGTAATATGGATTGGAATAAGTACATAGAAGATACTGCTTAGTCTGCGGCAAAGACAGTGATCTCCCTCAACCGGACTAGAACATTTTGTACACCTGCCAATAGCGTATATATCTATAAAGCCACCATTCGCCCGTGCATCGAGTATTATTGCCACATCTAGGGTGATGCGTTAACTACTAGGCTTTTCACCCTTGGACAAACAATTTCTAACCTAATAGGTTTCACACTGTCTTCACACTGTCTTATCCTCTGTCGCTTTGTTGCAGTGTTGAGTTGTACGCTTGTTTTATTCTTAATACTTTCACAGGATGTAATTCGATTGAAGTTTCTAAGTTGTAACACTTCGCCGTAAATACCTCACAACTGTGAGAAAATCACATCCTTTCATTTTGTTGTGTTTACGTAATATTATTCTATTTTCTTTTTACCTGTGGTGGGTTTGGCTTCGCACTCGATGATTTTTCTTAATATGTCAAATGTTTTATCATAATTGTAATAATTTTACAACAGTTCTTTCAAAATACTGAATGTTTGAAAAAAGGATTAAATTGTACAACTTGGATTGTATTCCCATTTTTACATATTAGTGTGATGTTCTTGCTTATATAAGTTTATGATATAAATTATCGTATCATGAAGAAATAACTATTTTCTTTATCTTCTGTAAAACATCACAACTTTTGTATAAATTATCAAAATTGTTTCTCAGTACATTATTTATTTCATATAGTATTTTATTGTGGAAAATGTTAAACTTGCTTTCTGATTGTATTATCTCATTCTATTTATTCTAATCAAGTAGTTAATATAAACAAATTGATTAATTTTTCAAATGTGTCTTATTCATGGGGAATAAAGTGATGTTTTGTGCATTTAGTTCTTTTATATTTTATTATTTTACTTTTGATTTGATTAAATTCAATAAATAATTGTAAGCTTTTTCAATGTGTATACTGGCTAATTAAGTAATTCATTTACATTACACCCGCAATAAAACTTTGCTCAGTAATTGTTATTTTTGTTTTTACGTTCCGCTCGTAGTTGTGAACCAAGTCGCATGTTTGCCAGGCCTTGTATACGTATCGCCATGCTACCAACTAAAATAGAATGTGTTTGTAACATTTTTAGAACATTCTGTTAACTTTGTTTCATTTCTTGAAAGATAATAGGCGATCCTATCTATAAAGTTGCATAGATGTTCTTTTTTAATACTTTCAGTAATTGTTATCCATTGTTTAAAGAATAGTTTCCCATTATTAAGTAAAAAATATATATAATTGTTTGCCAAATGTTTTAAGTTTTGTCAGTGCTTAAAGCAAAAGATTAAGAATGCATAAAAATGTCATATTTGTTTTCGAAAATTCAAACATACTTTTCAGACTATTAATCAATAATCATTTCCGGTTAGCGAGTCGATCGCTGACTTCAAACGTTTCATGGTGCAGATTAGACTTAAAAACAACATGTATGCCGTATCATTAAAATAAAATAGAGTTTGTTCAAAGAGAAAACACGTTAACACGTAACTTAAACGAACCTGATACTTGATGTTGCTCTTGCAACAGATATTTTGTCCGTTGGTTGTAAGACAAACCAGTGTGTGTTTATGTTGATATATAATAACAGTTAGACAATACATATTATTATTACACGCATATACACGTATAATATTATAAGGTGATATACTATACTGTGAATAGATTTTCAGTATCAACTTCAACAGTGATCAATACGTGAGTAGAGCGTAGGTATTAGTTTTATGAAAATATATTTATAACAATTTAGCTACACAAATGTGTTTATGTTTCATTATGTTTCATCTTCGCAGTAAATAGTCATATATATATATATATATATATATATATATATGTATATATATATATATATATATATAGTGTTTCAGAATACTAGAGCAAATCGAAATGCTACCATAGGTTTTACATCATTAATATATAAATATTATGTTATTTTTATTAAATAATCGAAAACTCTCTTAGATGTCTTAGGTGTCTACATTAAAAAGAAGTATATATAAATTTCATTTATTTGTTTATTTTTTCTGCTATGCGTTTGAACCGATAGCACTTAAACGCTAATTGGTAATGATTTTCACACATCAACGTAATTCCCCCAGATGTGCATCGACATATACATATATATTTCAATATAATTATCCAGAGACACGTGTTTCGTCGTTATACGCGCTGTTTTTTTGATGACGCAGCAGTTGCGATGCACACACAGCAGGGACTGCATGCACTGTTAGACTCGCTTCTCACATACCTGAAAGGATTTGGTGCGTATCATCAGGATTTGGTGCGTATCATCAGCCTTATCATCAGCCTGAATCAGTCAAATGTCTAGGGCAACACACCAAGGTACCATCTGGCGTCATTATTGATGATTATGAACTCGATGTCATTTACTAGGTCACGTATATTGGATCCAATATACCCGACACCCTCTTCCTTCACAGTGAAATCGACACGAGGATCACGAAAGGAATTACAACACTTGCACGCCTCACATCCAGTTTGGAAGAACCCGAATGTTACAGTGAAGACTATACTTGCAGTGTACAACGCCTGCGTCTTCACTACACTGCTGTACGGCAGCGAGTTGTCGACCACGTACGTCATACTGAAGCTGCGACTCAACAGATTTCACCTGCGAAACCTCCGCACGACCATTGGTAGTATAAGATGTCCAACACAGAGATTTTATCTCGCACGAACCTTCCAAGCATGTTCACCCTCATCAGGCAACGCAGACTACGGTGGTTGTGCCATGCCCACCGCATGGAGGATGGGCGCATTCCAAAGGACGTCCTTTATGGAGAGCTGCCATCTGGTAGCAGGTTCACTGGCTGCTTCCAAGTCCGATACAAAGATGTTGTGAAGCGAGACATTAAGGCGATCGACATCAACAGTGGGTCTTGGAATTGCTTAAAATTAAATATATTACATATAAGACTAGTAAAACTATTTTATAATGTTAAGCGTAATTTAATTTTGTTCAGTGCCGCCACCCCGACGTTGCTTGATTCAAATTCGAAAAAGGGACATTCTATTAAATTAATTATAGCCTAAATCCCCATTTAACTTCTTCATAATTATTCAACTCCACCAAATAAATAAGCCATTTGTACAACTTTTAGGTTTAAGTCGAATGTTTTTTTACTATAATTAATTTACGTTTTAGAACTTTTAGGTTCATGTTGAATGTTTGTTTATGATAATTAATTTTCATTGTCCAACTTTTAGGTTTATGTTAAATGTTTTTTTACTATAATTTATTTTCTTTGTACAACTTTTAGGTTTTAGTCGAGTGTTTTTTATGATAATTGATTTACGAGGTAGAATTTCTAGATTTTAGAAAAAAAATCCAACTTAAACCTACAAAATGTACAAATAAAATTAAATATAGTAAAAAAATATTCGACTTAAACCTAGATGTTGTACAAAGAAATATATTATAGTAAAAAAATATTCGACTTAACCCTACAAGTTGTAAAAAGTAAATAAATTACAGTAAAAAAATATTCTACTTAAACCCAGAAGTTATACAAAAAATTAATTACAGTAGAAAAATTATCCGACTTAAACCTACAAGTTGTACAAAGAAAATTAATCATAGTAAAACAAAATATTCGACTAAAACCTACAAGTTGTACAGAGAACACTAATTATAGTAAAAAAAATATTCGACTTAAAACTAGAAGTTAAAATTAATTACAGTAAAAAATATTATACTTAAACCTAGAAGTTGTACAAAGTAAATAAATTATAGTAAAAAAAATATTCGACTTAAACCTACAAGATGTACAAAGAAAGTTAATTATAGTAAAAAAAACTCGACTTTAACCTAGATGTTGTACCAAGAAATACATCATAGTAAACAAAATATTCGACTTAAACCTAGAAGTTGTACAAAACAAATAATTATAGTAAAAAAAAATTCGAATTAAACCTACAAGTTGTACAAAGAAAATTAATTAGAGTAAAAAAAAATATTCGACTTTAACCTATAAGATGTACAAAGAAAGTTAATTATAGTAAACAAAAATATTCGACTTAAACCTAGATGTTTTACAAAGAAATATATCATAGTAAAAAAATATTCGACTTAAACCTAGAAGTTGTACAAAAAAATTAATTATAGTAAAACAAAATTCGACTTAACCCTACAAGTTGTACACAGAAAATTAATTACAGTAAAAAAATATTCTACTTAAACCTAGATGTTGTACAAAGAAAATTAATTATAGTACATAAAACGATCGACTTAAACCTAAAAGTTATACCAACAAATTAAATCATAGTAAGAAATACATTCAAAGTAAACCTAAAAGTTGTATAATGTAAATTAATTATACTTAAAAAAAACATTCGACTTGAATCTAAAAGTTGTACAAAGAAAATTAATAATAGTAAGAAACATTCGACTTCAAGCTAAAACTTGTACAATAAAAATTAATTATATTTAAAATATTTAAACCTAAAAGTTGTACAAAGAAAATTAATCATCATAAAAAACATTCGACATCAACCTAAAAGTTGTACAATGAGAATTGATCATAGCAAAATAACATTCGACTTAAACCTAAATTTCTACAACGTAAATTAATTATTATAAATAAACATTCGACAAAAACCTAACAGTTGTAGAATGAACATTAATTATAGGGAAAAACCATTCGACTTGAAGGTAAAAGTTGTACAAAAAAAATTAATTATAGTAAATTAAAACCTTTGAGTTGAATCCTAAAGTTTTTAGAAGTAAATTTATTATAGTAAATAAAACATTCTACATGAACCTAAAAGTTTTACAATGAAAATTATTATAGTGAAAAAAAAATTCGACTTAAACCTTAAAAGGTTACAAGGTAAATTAATTGTAGTAAAAAAATATTCTACTTAAACCTAAAAGTTGTACAAGGAAAATGTATTATAGTAAAAAAAGAACATTCGACTTGAACATAAAAGTTGTACAATGAAAATAAATTATCGTCAAAAAACATTCGACAGAAACCTCACTGTTCTACAACGTAAATCACTTATCGTAAAAAATCCGACTTAAACCTAAAAGTTTTACAAAGTAAATGAATTATAATAAAAAAAACATTCGACATTAACCTTAAAGTTCTATAACGTAAATTAATTATCATAAAAAAATCACTCGACAAAAACCTAAAAGTTGTACAACGTAAAGTAATTACAGCAAAAAACATTCGACTTAAAGCAAAAAGTTGTACAATGAAAATTAAGTATAGTAAAGAAAACATTCGATTTAAACCTAAAAGTTGTACAATGAAATTTGATTATAGTAAAAAAAACATTCGACTAAAACCTAAAAGTTCTATGAAGAAAATTAATTATAGTTAAAAATATTCGACTAAAACCTAAAAGTTCTACAATGAAAATTAATTATAGTAAATAACATACGACTAAAACCAACACTTCTACAACGTAAATTGATTATCATGAAAACATTCGACAAATAACTAAAAGTTGTACAATGAACATTAATTATAATGCAAAACGATTCGACTTAAACCTAAAAGTTGTACAAAGAAAATTAATAATAGTAAAAAAACATTAAATTAAACCTAAAGTTGTACAATGAAAATAAAGTGTAGTAAACAAAACATTCGACATCCAGCTAAAAGTTGTGCAAAGAAAACTAATTATTGTAAAAAACATTCGACTTCAAGCTAAAAGTTGTACAATGAAAATTAATTATATAAAAATAGCATTCGCCTTAAACCTAAAAGTTGTACAAAGAAAATTAATTATAGTAAAAAACATTCGACTTACACCTAAGAATTTGCCAAGAAAATTAATTATAGTAAAAAAACATTCGACTAAAACTTTAGAGTTCTACAACGTAAAATAATTATCATAAAAAACATTCGACATAAACCTGAAAGTTGTACAATGAAATTTTATTATAGTAAAAAAAATTCGACTTAAACATAAATTTCTACAAATTTTCTGAAAATTTATTATAGTGAAAAACCATTCGAGTTAAACCTAAAAGTTGTACAAAGAAAATTAATTATAGTAAAAAAACATTCGACTAAAACCTAAAGGTTCTACAACGTAAATAAATTATCATAAACAAAAACATTCGACAAAAAACCTAAAAGTTGTACAATGCAAATTAATTACAGTAAACAAACATTCGACTTAAACGTAAAAGTTGTACAAACCAATTAATTATAGACATAAGACATTCGACTTAAACCTAAAGGTAATACAATTAAATTTAATTATAGTAAAATATCATTTGACTTGAACTTAAAAGTTGTACAAAGAAATTAAATTATCGTAAAATTACATTCGATCTCAAGCTAAAATTGTACAATAAAAATAAATTATAGTAAAAAAAAACATTCGACTCAAAGCTAAAAGTTTTACAATGAAATTTAATTATAGTAAAAAAAAATTCAACTTCAAGCTAAAGGTAATACCCTGAAAAGTAATTATAGTAAAAAACATACGACTTAAACCTAAAAGTTGTATAATGAAATTGAATTATAGTACAAAATCATTCCACGTAAACCTAAAAGTGGTGCAATGAAAACTAATTATAGTACAAAAGCATTCAACTTTATCATAAAAGTTGTATAGTGAAAATTACTTATAATAAAAAAATATCGAACTTGAACCTTAAAGTTGTACAAAAAAGTTAATTATAGTAAAAACATTCGACGTAAACCTAAAAGTTGTACACAGAAAATAAATTATCATTAAACAAAATTCGACATGAACCTAAATTATCGTAAATAAAACGTTCGAATAACACCTAAAAGTTGTACAAAAAATTATTATAGTAAAAAAAATTTGACTTAATCCTTAAAGTTGTACAAATAAAATAATTATAGTAAGAAAAATTTGATTAAAACCTAAAAGTTGTACACAGAAAATTATTATTGTAAAAAAACATTCGATTTAAACCTAAAAGTTTTACAATGAAAATTAATTATAGTAAAAGAAAGAATTCGACTTAAAGCTAAGAATTATACAGTGAAAATTAGTTAGAGTATGAAAACCCTTAAGCCTAAAAGTTGGGCAAAGAAAATGTATTGTAGTAAAAAACATTCTATTTGAACCTAAAGGTACAAAAGAAATTGATTATAGACAATAAAACATTCGGCTTAAACCTTAAAGTTGTACCATGAAATTTAATTATCATAAAAAACATTCTTCTTAAACCTAAAAGGTGTACAATGAAAATTAATTATAGTAAAAAAAACATTCGACTAAAACCTAAAAGTTCTACACAGAAAATTAATTATAGTAAAAAACATTCGACTAAAATCTAAAAGTTCTACAGCGTAAATTAACATTCGACATAAACAAAATAATTTTACAATGAAAATTAATTAAAGTAAAAAGAACTTTCGACTTAAACCTAAAAGTTGTACAATAAAAATTAATTATAGTAAAAAAATTCGATGTAAACCTTAAAAGTTGTACAAGGATAATTAATTATAGTAAATAAAACATTCGACATAAACCTTAAAGTTGTACAAAGAAAATCAATTATAATAAAAAAACATTCGACTTGATCCTTAAAGTTGTATATAGAAAATTACTTATAGTAAACAAAAAAACATTTAACTTTAATCTAAATGTTATACAAAGAAAATTGACTATAGTAAATACAACATTGGACTTAAACATAAAAGTTGTACGATGACAATTAATTACAATAAAAAAAACATTCGACTCGAACCTAAAAATTGCACAAAGAAAGTTTATTATAGTAAATAAAACATTCGACTCAAACCTAAAAGTTGTACAATAAACATTAATTATCATAAAAAAAACATTCGACTTAAACCATAAAGTTGTACAAAGAAAATTAATTATAGTAAAAAAAAATTCAACTTCAACCTGATAGTTGTACAATGAAATTAATCATAGTAAGCAAACATTCATAATAAAAAAACATTCGACTTAAACCTTAAAGTTGTACAAAGAAAATAAATTATAGTAAAAAACATTCGACTTAAACCTTAAAGTTGTACAAAGAAAATGAATTATAGTAAAAGAAACATTCGACTAAAACCTGGAACTTGAGGATCATTTCGGTCGACAAATCGTCAAAAGTTTACGTTGAACGATTAAAATAAATGATTTCATGATTACACTGACTTACTTTTATACATAATATCTCGATATGCTCGTGTTTTATTTACCCAAACATAATTTGGCTACATGATTGCAGACATTTGTTCGTCGAAGCTATTAAATAGCTAGACTTCTTTCGAACGCGTGAACAGCTCCTCTTTATTTTATTGGGATCGAGATTGCGAAATGCTCGTTGAATGGCTGTCTTCAATGAGTTTATATTTGGGTGTGGATTGACATTAGTCTGTCCCTCGACGACGCCGAATAGATAATAGTCGCAAACATTTAGATCTGGAGAGCTGCTGGGCCAAATATCCTTCGGAACAAACAAAGGAAGATTCTCCTTCATGAAATCTTGGACTTTCCTGTATCCATGCACTGGTGCCGAGTCTTGGATGAGCATGACTTTAGTAGGGTTGTAGTTTCTACGGATCCAAGGCAATAAAACATTATTAAGAATGTTTAAATACTCCGCTGTGTTGATTTTAAGACCCGCTTCGATGGAATCAGGAGGCATCACCTTTTCATCACTTGCCACGGCCGCAAAACCATCACAGAAGCAGAATTTTTGCTCTGCATCACAGGAGGAACTTCCGAAGGGTCACAGGCAATAACTCGAGTGTTCTAGCGATTTGAAACCTCATCCACGATGAACTTTTTCTCATCAATAAAAATGCGCACATGTCCTCCTTTGTGTTTCAGATGGTTGATAAGCTTGGGGCATCTTTCAACTCTGATGGCTTTTGAACGGGCAGTGAGGAGATTATGGCGTCTCCTAACGTAGGACTTCATCCCAAGGTCTTCGTTGATTGCTCTGCTGATAGTTCTGCAACTCACATTGCGCTTTTTTGCCAGTTTCGACATCGACTGACTTGGGTCTGCCTTTACCAACCTTTTTAGCCCCACCAGGAAAGTGTTTGTACGCTTTCGATCACTACGAGTACTGTGCCGACTTCTCTCAACCTTACACTCGACATCGACATTAGCCACAACCCGATAGACAGTCGTTTTTGCATAGCCAGTGCTCTTAACAATGTCCGAAGGAGAACTCCCGGCGCGTCTCATTTCGCATATAGTTATTCTTCATGCTAATTCCGCCATATTAAAACAAATTTGAGTAAATATAATTATGCTATCTTGCAATAAAGTGTTTAAGGATCCTTAGTAAAAAAAAACGTAATCATATGATCAAAAATAAAAAAGATATTAGCATTTTAAATTAGTTCCAATTTATCTGCCCGACCCTGTATATATATATATATATATATATATATATATATATATATATATATAGAGAGAGAGAGAGAGAGAGAGAGAGAGAGAGAGAGAGAGAGAGTGAGAGAGAGAGAGAGATGTGTGTTTGTGTTTGTGTTGAGGATGATTAGTGATGTATGTAGAATAAAAATGATGTTGTTCTTTTTTCAACGTTCATGTCAGTTCACGCGAAATGTCTCTGTCGATAGGATAAGTAATCTGTTGCATTAAAAACAAGAAACGGGTGTGCGTCCGTACCGTATACAGCACCATTAAGGGCAACTGATTTGCAAATATATATAGTTTAAATATATAGTTTAAATATATAGTTTAAATGGCACTAAGTAATTGAATTGGTCGGAGTGGAAGATAAATTAAAAGTAATAATAAAAATGATAATAAAAATAACAATAAAAAATTGAAAACAGAATTGAAATATCTATCTATCTATCTATCTATCTATCTCTCTCTCTCTCTCTCTCTCTCTCTCTATATATATATATATATATATATATATATATATATATATATATATATATATATATATTATAGGGTGGTTAGTTCATAGGGGTTAATCAGACAACACTACGCCTCTAATAAGAAGTAGTTTAGAAGTGAAAGTTAAAAGAATAACACGCACGCACGAAAAAAAACAGTCAAAAGTCCGACTCTCTGATTGTATTTGTAATTCGCCACACCACGACGACAGAGCCTCTAAAAAAGTCCGACTTTTGAATTGTAATTAACAATTCTCCAAACACAACTCTCGTTAATCAAGTAACTTGGCACAAATCGCTAATTCAATTTATTTCCCCTTTTGCCACCATTGACACTCGACATGGTCTCAACTCGTCACGTTAATTTTATCGTCACGCCGGGAGGAAAGTTTCTACTCTTTTTATCTCAACGAGAATTCGCCGATGCAAGATAATGCTCATTTGCATAAGTGTAC
The DNA here is from genome assembly GCA_963556195.1 of Sepiola atlantica. Lineage (NCBI taxonomy): Eukaryota > Metazoa > Mollusca > Cephalopoda > Sepiida > Sepiolidae > Sepiola > Sepiola atlantica. The sequence goes on along the minus strand of OY744537.1, from coordinate 54,509,293 downwards.
TCTTTTCATCGCACAGAAATACCAAGAGTATATCTTGTAATTGGAAGGCTCTTTTATTCAATACCCGACGAACGACACACGGCGCGACCCTTACTTTTTTAAACTCGTGGACCCGCATTTTAGTATGCATTTCTATTTGTACAAACATTTTTGACTACATATGTAGACACACATTTCAGCTACGACGTTTGTTAAAGTCTAGCTTCTTCAGCCACCAACAGAGAATTTACTCTATGAAAAATGTGTATAAATAAAAAATGTATACTATTTATTTACATATAAAAACATAGAACACAAAATAGAAAGAAGTGAAAGTATGTTATTCGTTTGTGAATTGCAAATACATAAAGGGCATGGACACAAAATTGTTACATACTTGTTTCTATCAACTAGATGAAGATCGAACCGAACTAAAACACAGCTCATTATGTTCACAAAGGGCGCTCGTCCCCATTGCACCACCAGCAACTATATATGGCATCTTACAATGAAATCTACTTTGATTAAGCGCACCCGTACTGGCAACGTTACGGTCGTACTAACTAACCCATCACTCAATAAGTCGTAAATTGAAGTAGAGTAAGATAGCAGACGAGTTGAAGACATTGTATTTACCATTTTACAAGAATATTTTCAATATGAAACCTGTGTTAAAAGTAGTTGCCCCGATTAAAAAAAAACAACACGTCCACGATTCAGAGCGCCGTTTAAAACTAATTAAACGCAACAAAAAGGATGTTTGCGTCAATATGTTACATTTGATCAAATATGGAGGCATCACTTCACTCTTGAGTCACATCGGCAGTCATCCGAGTGGGCAGCAAGAATTGAAAGCCATCCAAAGCGACCGCAAACGCAAAAAATAAGCAGGCAAGTTTTGGGCCTCGGTATTTTGGGATATGCAAGGTATTTTTTCATCGATTATCTTGAAAAAGGAATAAACATCAATAGCGAATATTGTATAGGATTATTAGTAGATTTGAAAGAAATAAATTGCAAGAAACGGTCTCAAGCGAAGAAGAAGAAAGTGACCTATCACTAAAACAATGCACCGTGCAGTAACGATGGAGAAACTATATGAATAGCACTTCGCATTGCTTCTGCAACTACAGAGTTCTTCAGATCTGGTCCCAAGCGAAAATTTCTTCTTTTCAGACCTCAAAATAATTCTCCAAAGAAAGAAATGTGTGCCCAATACAGAAGTTATACCGAAAACTGAAGTATATTTTGAAAGCAAAGACAAATAATTCTAAAATAGAGGCATCGAATTGTAAGAGAAGCGTTGGAATCCGTGTATCACCCGATAACAATATGTTGATTAATAGCCAAATTTAGCCTAAACGATGTTGCTTTATGAGTTGGGATCCAGCCTTATAGAGTAATGCGTTAACTACATGATGAGCCAGCACTATTATTACATAGATATTTATGCTAGAGGTCTGCATATTAAATTTAGTGACATTAACAAGACCAATTATAACAATAAAAGACGCTATCTTATGTCTAATGTATCTGTCAAATTACCGCGTAGATGTGTTCGGTTGAAAGCGAAAATATCACCATTAACACCGGCATCTACGTAAGTGAAATACGACTGAAGAGGAAATCATTAATTCGGTTAATCGAACAACACCAGAAAAGAAAAAGAAACATCGGAGACCACATCGATTTCATTTAAAAAGATATACATCAAGGAGACAATACTAGACACACATACACAAGCATACATTTATATAGTCATCCACAGACACGTGTTTAGTTGTCTCTACGATTCATTAAGTCTTCTAAAAGTAGCGACATTTTAAACCAGAACTCGAGTGGTTGATGTCGTGTGTTCTACTGGCTGAGCTATCAAATCCATCAGTTGTAGAAAGTATAAACTATTAAGCTATTTACACTTTTACGATACCGATAACTGAACGTGCTCCATTTCTTTTACGTATTGCTTTAAAGTTACGTGTAAACTGTTATTTTCTCAAGAAGAGTGTATCACCCATGGTGCAGCTTATATATACTGATATATTATATCGTTATATATATGTTATAAAATTAGAACTATTATTCCAACGAAATGGAAAATAAAAACATAAAAACCAAAAATATTATTTATGTATTTATCAAAGTTTCGTCTTTATTTCAAGACTTTTTCAGGATGATCGTCTGAAGAGAGTAACATGTAAAATACACAATATTTTAAACAATGGTAGTAAGAACAGAAAAGCTGAAAATCTATTTCATCTTCGATTGTTCAATGCAAGGTGTACTCGATAAAAACATGTTTATTTTTCGTTCCTTAAGCCAGGCTTTTCAAAGATAAATATCTTATCATCAGAGGAATTATATAGATGGATAAGTTGGCAGTGGAAAAGCTAAAAACAAAATTTGTAAAAATATATCAAGTGATGGAAAGTAAAAGTGTGCTCGTCTAACAATTTACCAAATACTTGATATTTTTTTCAAATTTTGAATTTTGGCTATTCCTCTGCAAACTTATCTATCTATGTAATTCCTCTGATGATAAGATTTTATTCTTTGAAAAGCCTGGCTTAAGGAAAGTAAAATAAACATGTTTTTATCGATTACACCTTGCATTGAACAATCGAAGATGAAAAAGATTTGTCATTCTCACATATTCATCTATATAATTGCTCTATATCATATATTGAGTTTAAACCATTTCACTATAGGTTCAATTCCCTAAAAGTATACTTTTAGTATATATATATATATATATATATATATGAAGAGTTATGTTGGTGCCGCACCATATAAATTCGTTTTGTTTGAGGGGGGAATGATTTTAGAATTTTAAAATAAATACGATTTAATGAAACATAGTAAAATAGATGTAACCCCGAGGCGCCTTTCGACCACTACTTTTCAAGGGGAAACGTCGGTATTTGTTTTAAAAAACGACAAATTTGAAACCAATAAATGGTATAATGAAGAAGTTCAACAGGTGGCGGGAGGGAGAGAAAAAATTATATAAAAGAGAAAAAGATACGGGGTATATTAGTGCATGCATATATATGTATAAACATATATATATACATAATCAAGCACAGATAAAATGATCACCCAACAGAAGCAAAGGTGTCTCCAAAGATCAACAGTCTGTGTTTTAAGTCTCTCTGTCGGCATAGAGATGGCCGTTGAGTATTGATGAAAATGGCCTCGAGAATATCCAGATGAAATTTGTGACGTCCTCTATATAGAACGGAGAAGTTGTTGTCTGAATAGAGATCACGGAAACTCTTTTTACTAAGCAAATGTTCACCTATAGCTGACTCGTGTGCTTGTAGATGCGCGGATGGTGGGATGGGTTCATTTCGGCGAACATACTCTGTCACGTGTTAGGCGATTCTAACCGACAATCGCTGGGTGGTCTAGCCAACATAGTCAGCGTCACACTGACATTTAAAGCAATAAATTATCAAACTTAAATCAGTGGTCGGCAAGACATCCTTACGAAATGAAGGGAAAGCAGCACGAGTAGAAAAAAATAATGCGCATATTCGCAGCATTATAGCAATGTGTCACAGAAGACGAAATTCTATCAGCAAGTGGTTGGCTACTAGAATCCAGCCCCGGAAGCTTAAGATAAATCGGACACTTGAGGGGGGGCCAAAGAATTTAACTTTATTGAAGTTATCGACCTTACGTCGAATAATATGTGCAACGACATGTCCGGATATCCGTTATTAATGAAAATGTCTTTAATTCTTATAAGTTCAGACTTAACTTTACAGTCAGAACAAATCATCAGCGCGCGATGCGTCAGTGTTTTAATGAGGTTCTTCTTTCTAGATTTGGGGGCGAAAGAATCCCAACTCAAGTATAATCCCGTGAATGTAGGTTTCCTATATATACTGGTAAAGAAAGAAGAAGGAGTACGCTCAACGAAAACGTCAAGGAATTGCAACTTATTATCATTTTCCTACTCCATAGTAAAATATAATGCATTTAAATGATGGAAAAAGAATAAAACTATATCACGTGACTGAAACGAAGCGAATGTGTCGTCAACATAACGTACGTAACAGCAGGGTTTAAAAACCCTATCGAATAATAGTCGCTTATGGAAACCTACGAAAATATTAGCAATCGTCGGACTGAGAGGGCTGCCCATTGAAACACCATCGATCTGACGATACATGATGTTGTTAAAACTAAAGGAGACGGATTTAGTAGCCATCTCCATTAGTTCGATAAATACATTCTCGGAAAATGCATAGGCCACTGTATGTACATGTACATATATATATATATATATATATATATATATATATATATATACCCCACTTACTGTTATAAGATTGAGAACAATGCAGCCGTCGACTTGCTGGCTCCAAATATCTATACTTGTGACATTATTTAGGACGGTTTGATTGTTATTGTTGCATCCTCGATATGTGCGCTTAGCACAGAAACGCGAGTTTATTTGCGTAGGCGGCTTTAATCAGTATATAAAGCTTATTAATTTGAAAAACATATTTGTTTTAAGTTTATTCATCAATATATTTGTACTTGCTTAATTATATAAATTTATAGTAATTATTCAAATCTCTCTCTCTCTCTCTCTCTCTCTATATATATATATATATATATATATATATATATATACGATTTGTTGTTGTTTGATCACTCTGCGTCGCTTGCTGTGAATACTCGCCGACTTGGTATTTACAAAGTTAAATTCCTTCTAAATTTCAAGCTAATTTCTGTTAACTCTTTTGACTGCGAATCAGTGGCGATTTGTGATCGGAGTTCGCGCCCGTCGACCGTCGGGAATTAGCTTTCTGCACTGAAGATTGCGTAAGTATGAAACATCGATTTCTGTAGGTATTAAATAATTAATATTTATTCATATATATATATATATATATATATATATATAGTTTAATTTTTTATTGATAAAAACATTATTGTTTACATATGGTTTTTCGGTTGTACTCTTCACAGAGAGCCAACCTCTTCAGACCAAAGCTCTGTCTTCTTTGGTCTGAAGAGGTTTTCTCTTTGTGAAGAGTACAACCGAAACATGTATGCACATATGTAACCAATAATGTTTGTATAAATGAAAATGTATACTTAAGAAGAGCTGTACTTGTTATTGAGCACTTTTTATAAACACTTGAGTGTCAACGGATTAACATCTACAGAAACTAATACATTATATGTACTATATATATATATATATATATATATATATATATATATATATATATATATATATATGAATAATACACGTGCCATCCTAATAAAATTAATTCCCCGAACAGGACAGTTTTGTACCAGTTTTAGTCACACTACGAATATTTAAATCAATATATAATCATACTAAACACTATGTCTTGAGTCCTTATTCCAATTTCGATCAAACTTCATTGCATAAGTTTGATTCTAGAAAATGTCTAGATTCTCGTTATTATATAGCTTCTTCGAATCTTCAACGTTGAGGTGTAAAAGGAGAACATTGTTCTATGTCGACCACAAATAATTCAATACTTCATTATCCGATCATAAAGACGGCATGAGCCCTCTAAAGGTTCTAATAAGGTTCTTCTAATTGCAAAATCGACATCACTATCTCGGTGTTCACCCTTTCGCTTGCCAACCCAATAGAGTGCGAAACCAGATGTTATTTAAGTAAGCTGATCCTCGTCAAAGAGTTGTATCTGCGACAGAGCTGCGATATTAATGTTCAGTCTTTAAAAATCTTTGGTCACAAAATCTGTTCTTTTTTTCATTTCGATGTAAGTTCCGTGGGATTCTTGTTCCATTTTCTTTTCTTTTATCGCGAATATTTTCGATTTGATTCGTCGAATCTTCTTCAGCCGGTGTTCGTCTTGGTGTTTTTAAACATATTTCTGGGTATCTTTTACGACGCTCAGCAGAGTCACGAACGGGGTCCAAAAAAAGAACGAGAAAGGGTTTAAAGACATAAATTTGCAACAAATGAAGTTGACCTGCGACGAGAATAGATATTTTTCTACTTACCTATGTAATTTGTTTTTATTTTTACGTATTATAAATGGGTTTTTATTAGATGTAAAAAAAAAATTTCTTGTTTTTTTTCCCACTGGTTTTCACAAAATTCAAGATGGCGGATTCACGTTCATTCTTAGCACCCCCCTCCCCCCCAAAAAAAATCGGCCATTTTTTTTCCATGTTCCTGTGACAAAACTATTGATTTCTAATAAATAGCGGTTGTAACGGTCTAAAAATACAAACAAATGCCACAGGCAAGTTTGAAAATAACTTTTACAGCCTATAGTTACTTTTATGTGTTGTATATTTGTTTTTTTTAGCGTTTTTACTCTGCTGCGCGTCGTAAAAGATTCCCATATTTCTTTTATTGTTAAGTTGTTTTTTTTATTAGTTATAACTACTTGTAATTTACAACTTAAAAAAGAGCGTCTATAATAGTGCGATGTTACACGAGAGGGTGATAAATGAAACAAAATGGAACAAGAAACCTACGGAACTTACATGCACCAATTTGACCGAAACACTACATGGACCTTTCGGAAAATTGAAAAAATGTTTAAAAGTCTTATCAAGCAAAAACAGTCCGTGTTATTTAATAAGGTTTGCCTAACTATAAAATATGCTGCCCCTCTCTCTCTCTCTCTCTCTCTCTCTCTCTCTCTCTCTCTCTCTATATATATATATATATATATATATATATATATATATATACAATTATAAATATTTGTTTATCTACATACGCTGCTTCCTTCCAGAATCATCAGTGTGGAGATAATTATTCAATCCGGTCGAAGGTTCAAATCCACGGAACACGGTTTAAGTTTTTTATTTGTTGACTAAAATTACGACGCCTTAGCCCACGTGGCCACATTTAACAACCACATAAATCGATAAGGGTGTTGAACCTGTTACGCCGACCTGGCGCGATAGGCAATCGATATCAACAGTGTTCAACTAATGAAGAAATATGCATTAAAGTTATTATTTTGACAGCTGTGTTTATACTACTTATAGGCACTTGAAAATGTTTACATTGAGATATCACTTACATTCAGTAAGTGTCGTATAATAGCGCTGGAGTAGAGGCGCCGACTGTCAGCTCGACGCTTGAGTTTAAATCCCGGCTTAAGGCACTAACTGGTCTAACCGCACTGAAGAGCTGTGATAGAGCGAAACAGTCTGTATGTGGATAACTATATATATATACATTATATATATATATATATATTATATATATATATATAAATATATATATATACATTATATATATATATATATTATATATATATATATAAATATATATATATACAAACATATATTTATGCAAATATATATATATGTATTTATATATATATATATACACATATATCTATGCAAATATATATATATATTTATATATATATATACAAACATATATCTATGCAAATATATATATATATATATTTATATATTTATATATATATATATATATATATATATATATACAGTGCTGTTCAAAAATATAAGGCCAGAAGTAATTTACGCTTATGGAGCTGTTTAAGCGTTCTTATGGCCTAATATTATGAATTTATATTGCGTATACAATCAGTAAATTACCCTTAAATTTTTGGATTCAATTTTTTAAGATTATGCTTGCGTATTGCAGATAATTACAAATTAGCATAAAAAACCTGTTCATAAATATAAGGCCACATTCATTAACTCAAAATAAAACTTCATTAGACAGGAAAAAAACTTTTAAACAACTCAATAGTTGTCATAGATAGTCTTCACGATAAAATATCATAACGCCCACTAATAATGCCCAGAGGCAAACATTTGACCGAATTCGAAAGAGGTCGTATTACAGAGATGTCTAAACGTGGATTAACCAGCAGAGCCATCGGACTGGACCTTGGAAGAAGTAAGACGGTGGTGTCGAATTATCTGAACGCGCCACAGAGCTATAATACTAAAAAAAGTCCAAGTAGACCACATTTTATTGGGCCCCCGGCTAGGACGCAGGATTCTGAAAATGCTGAAGAAATCGAAATCGGCTTCATCTTCGCAACTAAAGGACGGAGTTGATGCCAAAGTTTGCTCATTGACAGGTAGACGCTTCCTTCATAGGAATGGAAAATCAAGTTTGAAGCGCAAAGCCAAACGACCTATAAAAACATTCATAAAAAGAAACGACTGGAGTTCGGAAAAGTTAACCAGTGTTGGGTGAATGAATGGAGGTCTGTTTTGTTTACAGATGAGAAAAAATTCAACCTCGATGGCCAGATGGATTCCAGCGTTACTGGGGAGATAAAAGTTTGCCACGTGAAATCTTTTCGTCTCGAGTTGGAGGTGGTGGTAGCTTATGGTTTGGGGTGCAATTACATACAGTGACAAGATGGACATAGAGTTCATTAGTGGTCGTCTTAACGCCGATGGATACATAAAGCTTTTGAATCAGGCTAGGCTGAAGGAGTGCGGAACAAGAGTATGCGGCGACAACTGGTGGTTTATGTAGGAGAACGCTCCAATCCATTCAGCTCGTGCAACAAAACGTTTCTTTGATAATTTAGATATACAATTATTGGCCGGCCAATAGCCGAGATTGCAATCCAATAGAAAATGCATGGGGCAACTAGCCCGCTTGGTATACTCAGATGGACGTCAATTCCAAAGCGTTAAGGACCTCAAAGCAGCAATTGTCGAATCATGGGATAAGATTTCGAGCGAATATCTTCACTCTTTTATTGATGGCATGAAAAACCGCGTGTTCGAGTTAATAAAGAATAATGGTGGTCATACTAAATATTAAATGTGTTTAAAAGTTCTTTCGTGTCTAATATAAAGTTTTATTTTGAGTTAATGAATGTGGCCTTATATTTATGAACAGGTTGTTTATGCTAATTTGTAATTATCTGCAATACGCAAGCATAATCTAAAAAATTGAATCCAAAAATTTAAGGGTAGTTTACTGATCGTATTCGCAATATAAATTCATAAGATTAGGCCATTAGAACGATTAAACAACTCGATAAGCGTAAATTACTTCTGGCCTTATATTTTTGAACAGCACTGTATATATATGCATACTTACATAAAAATATATACAACCTACACATACACACAGCCTCATGCACACTTATGTGTTGGGTACCCGTATTTCGCATCCACATCAATTAATTTGCGCATTGCAAAACCGATCTTGTTTTGCCATATATATATATATATATATATATATATATATATATATATATATATATATATATATATATATATATATAATAAAATTATCTACGGACATGTGTTTCGCCATTTTATGGCTAATCAGCGTGGCTGATACTAGTGAGTTTTGAAACCAAAACCACAGTTGCTTAAATCCGGCACCGTTACCACTGGACCACGAAAACTCGTTATATATGTATGCGTGTGTGTTTGCGACAGATACACGGACAAAAGGAGAGTGAGAAAGCAATACCATTTATTTCCTGTTTTCTGTCCATACCTTTATTCATACTGATTCAGAATCTTCAAGTAATATTCGCCGTATGCCTCACCTATTGTTGCGTTAAAGAAAGTAATTTGATCGACACCGAAGTGCGTGCTTGCAACAATGATCTAATTTATTTACCCTTCAAAGCAGAAGTTCACATTAACATGAAATCGACCCTTTCGCACGTTGGATAATGATCATATATCTTCTCTTTCCCTTCTTTTGCCGAACTATTAAAAACGCTTTCTTTATGCTTGTCTGCCGCCATGTTTTAATTGCCTTTTGCTACGACCCTCATTTACTGCGATATATTAACTTACCATATTCTCTTATACGGCCGTACATATTGATAAAAGGTAAACAAGTATAAATGAAATATACGTGATACTTGAAAGATGATATATGACGTTCCTAGCAGAAGTATTTGCCCTTTACCATGGCTAAGAATAAAGAGGTTACATCGAAAGTTTTTTTATGAAATTCCATATACATTTTAAAGAAATAACAATGTATTTGTAAGAATTTTCACATTAGTTTTATTTGCAATCATAACGCCATGACAATTCTAAGTTTTGTTTTAAATATCATCTCGTGGCAGGGGAAAGGTTACACCTTCACATTTAAAATTTGAGTTAGTAAAGTAACATTTCCAAAGGTCGTTTTTACTATACGAACCTTTAAAAATTAAATGTGTTGTTTAGATCGGTCATGTGACGTAAGGAGGGAATATTTGTATAATATATATAAAGTGGAAAGAAAGTACCGGACAAATTTTAGGGTCTAAGCATATCTTATAATTTAGTTAGGATATGGCCCCACATATTTTGTTAATTCACAATAAAGTAAATTTTTCAAAGGCAAAAATGTCTTTATCCTTTTTGTATGGTAACATTAATTCCGACTTGCTTGCTGACCACTTGTCGGTCACAGTACAAAGAAGAAACCTAACCATGGATTAAGTTAACTCTTTCTCGGAACAAGGCAGATACGAATTGCCAACTACTTAGTCGGCAATTCGTCTTTGTCCAAGTACCCGACAAATTTGCCTCAACACCAAAGTTTTGCTGATTTTCTAACCACAGCCTGGACATAGAACAATTTATACAGCAACCAGTTGAGATACATACCTTCTCGTGACATCGGACTATATTTACTTGCCAATCACCCAGAGTAGGATACTGAGTGTCTGCCATGGCTGAACGGGACCCAGCATAGTACACAGAAGACCACATTTAGTACCACGATAAGACCATGCAATAATAATAGAATAATTAACAAATAAATGTCTTTTAACCTCATTAATTAAAAAGATAATCAATTAAATACTAATCACTAAGCGAGGAGAGATGCCTAAAACGGTAAAGAAAATTCGTATGATGGCGTAATAACATCGTTTTGGACGGGGTGTTAATCTGCGTCGAGGAACCAATGTGATCCGACTGTTTAGTGGGTTGTTAATCTTGGGACGATATGTGACGACGGCACGATGTATGACAACATGTGCACGTATGTGCAATGGCTTGTCTTGGTATCGCCAGTGAGCAATCATCGTTTGACGATAGTCACTGTCGTCTGCTTCTGGGACTGGCTAGCTGTTTAGTCGGCACCATCGTGCTGTAAATCAAACATTATGTAATAATAGAACAAACCATTTTTCTTTTTAATATAAAAATATAATTTATTTTTGTCGAAAAACATATTTAAAACTCGAAGGTTCGGCTGAGTTCTCGCGAGCGTGTCAAGCACGCGTTTCCTCATTCAGATGTCAAAAGCCAACTCTGAATTTTGAATCTCTTTACCAGAGAGACAGAGAGGGGAGACTGAGAGATAGAATCAGAGAGACACAGAAAGAGAGAGAGAGAGAGATAGAGAGAGAGAGAGAGAGAGAATACAGCCGTCATCAGTGTTTCAACAAATCTCGGTGACAGGTTTTCTGACATCTTCAACCTGGCTGGTATCTCCAACATTGTTGATATTGTTGCTGAGATCGGATTACACCGAATACCCCGATCAGTAAGCTGAGATCTTTAGTGCAGCGAATGTATTTTATTTGCAACTCAAGTCTGGTGCAAGGGTTACGAATATAACGGGGAGCTCCCCAAAAGGTTACGCATTGTGTCACACACCCCCCTTTCTTAATTTTGACCTTTGTCTATGCAATCAGCAAAGGTCACCGGTGATTCATATATATGCATTTTTTAACTCATAGTCAAAAACAACCATCATTAATTTTATTTTTTTAATTTATTATCTCTCAGCGTCTCTTTTGAAACATAAACTTCGCTTTTTTGTAATATTTTACTCACATCTTCTATCCTGAAATATAAAATAATCTCATGCTTTTTTCGTTATTTTTCTCTTTAAAAAACATAAATTCTCCCCTTTTTATAGTCATTTTACGTTACTAATTTCATTAAACATCGTTGATTTTTCGACATTTTTTTTTCTTTGATAAAATCATCAGTATTATTAATTTCAGTTATGTTTTTTTATCGTTGATGACCTTTTCTCCTCTGCTCCCAGACCACACTAATACGAATTCATCGGTCGTTTCAAGAAGCTTTTTCATTTTGCTGTCTGCTTTTGTTAAGTTTATTGGGGGTGGAAATTTTGGTATTCTATTCCATTAGGATGTTCTCAGATAGTCTATCCGGATTTGGGAAGTGTTGGCATGTAAGTCAGGTAGAAAGGTGACAGTATTTCTAGGGCATCTACGAGACACAGGCATATGTGCCGTGGATATGTGCCGTGGATATGTGCCGTGGATACACCTTGATTGCCTCTATCACAAGTTTTCTGTTTTGGACTGGTGTCTTACGACGAGGTGAATTCTTTTTTGTCTTTTTTTCTCAACAGATCTTACAGTGGTGATGTATAGCGGTAATTCCACTTTTTCCAGTGATGATTCGTCGATTTTACCACTGGTATTAATACCAAGTCGTATATTTACCCCTTTAACTTTAAATCGGTTAGGGTGAAAGGTTATTTGGGCTCGGTTTCTTTTCAACCAGTCTGTGCTCAATATCAACTCTCGATCCAAATCCGGAGTGATATTTTACCTTGACGAAGCCTTTAGCTTCCTCACTTTAACAGGTAAGTGAGCCATATTATCGAGAATTATATTCTGTCCGTTTGCGAGTTTAACGGTTAGATTCGAATTCTTCAATTCTCGTTTTTCCGATTTTAATTCCTCAAAAAACTGATGTTTTGAGGAGCGAGACCTCTGATCTAGTTTCGATCAGTGCCTCTATCGCTCAACCCCTTATTTTTACCATAAACCCATTCCGGGGCCTTGTTGGGGAAGTTTGTGTCCCTTGGCTCCTTTACTTCTTCGAGTTTCTTTTCTTGTTTTATTATTTTTTCGATGGGTCTGTTTCGGACTGCTTTTACCACATCCCTGACATCCATGCCCTCTAGGGTTAATATTTCCTCGGGGTCCTTTTTTCTTCGAGGACTTGACATGCCAGTGGTAATGTGTGGTTTTCGAGGGTACACTGGTTTTTCTTTTTCCTGAGTTGAAGTTATTTACTTCTCCCTCAGATGACCATGGACAGCCATGCTCTAGCCTCTTATGGCTAAAATGCCCTCACCGCCGTCTCCTAAAGTTTACCGAAGCGTACACGTCAGACTTATTCTTGACAGCTGATATTGCTGTGCTAGAACTACAATCATGTGTTTTCTCTGACCCTTCCCCGCTGTAGAATTCAGTCTTAGATACCCTTAGGTCCCTGCTTCCAGTAAACGCCTTTGAACAAGCTACCATTTAGAATAGATTGTTTCTTTTCGTGGCCACTTCGGATTCGCTTGTAAAGCTTTTCACTTTGTCTCGCAGCAGACAAAGCCTCCGATAATGTTGTCGGATTGAATCTGGCCACATCCTCCTTAACGAAGGGGTTAATTAACGTATCTATGAAAAATTCAGCTAGGTGCACTTGCACAGCCGAACTTTCCTTCATATCTGCGTCCCTGTATGCTAGCTTAGCAAGTCGACTCACCCGGTTAGCTAATTCTGAGAGAGCTTCACCTCGAGTTTGCCTTATTTTAATTAGGGCCCTAGCAGCATCGGGGATATTTATAATCTCACCATACTGTGCCGCTGACTCATCAAGCAGGTCTTTACTAGTTGTATTCGGATGGTCGTCGAGATATTCTTCGATCCATTCCGAAGGTAGAACGTCTGAGAAGTCATACGCCAAGTTTACTAGATCTGGGTCTGTTAGATTCAGAGCAGCTAGCCATGGCCTTAGATCAGACGATTTCCCAGTAAATATCGGGATCTTAGATCCACCTGTGAGCACTCTATTATCGGGGTGAGGTTAGTGTTCCCGATTTTGTCTATTTTTTTTTTAAGTAGCAGACGTAAAACAAAAAGCTATTTACACGAATAATTTTTATAAAGTATTTACCAACATATTCACATGTAAATGAGAGCAGAAGAAAATTGTCACCTATCTTAGCTTGTTGGGTTTTACGTTGTTTCGTCTTTTCTCTTCTTTTAATGAAATGGCTGGTTTTTGGATTGTGTCCGTGGGTTTTATTTTTATTGTTATTTTCAAATGTCGTTGTGATCGTCGATTTTTTGGTTGTGCCGTGGTATTTTTGGTTGTGTCCGTGGTAACCCTGGGTCGTTATCCTGGCCACGGCACCAATGTAATAACATCGTTTTGGACGAAGTGTAAATCTTCGTCACGGGACCAATGTGACCCGACTGTTTGGCGGAGTATTAATCTTGGGACGATATGTGACGACGAGACGATGTGTGACATGTGCACGTATGTGCAATGGCTCGTCTTGTTATCACCAGTGAGAAATCATCGTTTGACGATAGTCACTGTCGTCTGCTTCTGAGACTGGCTGGCTGTTTGGTCAGGACCATCGTGCTGCAAATCAAACATTATGTAATAATGCAACAAACCATTTTACTTTTTAATATAAAAATATAATTTATTTTTCCGAAGAACATATTTAATACACCAAGGTTCAGCTGAGTTCTCGCGAGCGTGTCAAGCACGTGTCTTCCTCATTCAGATATCAAAAGCCGACTCTGGATTTTCAATCTCTTTACTAGAGAGAGGGGAGATTTAGAGAAAGAGAATAAGAGAGAGAAACACAGAGAGACAGAGAGAAATAAGAGAGAGAGAATACAGTCGTCATCAGTGTTTCAACAAATCTCGGTGACAGGTTTCCTGACCTCTTCAACCTGGCTGGTGTCTCCAACATTGTTGATATTTTTGCTGACATCGGATTACACTGAATACCCCTGATGAGTGAGCTGACATTTTAAGTCAGCGAATTTATTTTATTTGCAACTCAATCTGGCGCAAGGGTTACGAATATAACTGGGGGCACTTAGCTCTCCAAAAGGTCACGCATTGTGCCACAATAATACACCACTTATTTACAGGCTTCATTTTGTTGTTGGTACTATTTTCTCAAATTCTTTCTGCAATCAGGTACTTAGAAGAGGAACTAACATTCATAATGAAAATGGTGCCATAAAACTGTCAAGATTTGACCCTGGTACAGCGATGTCGTTAACGTAGTCAGTATCCAGTACACACCAGCCACCTTCCAATCAATTATGTGACCTTTATTCTCGATGATTACCTTTAATCGCTTTTGAAAGTTCTTATCATATACTATCTGCGCCTACACTTGCAGGAATTGACTTCCACTCTTACCGTCCATAGCATATGATTTCGTTCAATTCAAACGATATCTGTCTTTGTTCAAATGGACCTGTTCATGCGCAATGGGATTTAAATCAGAACTTTGTGCGAGCTACAACAATATAACTGCTATCTAATTATTGCGTGATAATTCGCGCTGTCATTTTTGGTGCATTGTCACGTTGGAATATCAAATAACACCGCAAATACATTTTCAAACAGCTTGTGTTATATTATCTTTACGAATACCAAACTATTACTCTTTACCCATCATCCGGTCTACTCTCTCATTAATTGTCTTCGTCAGAAAGCAGCGTTGTGAGTTTCAGTTTATTTCTGCCATCAACACTGGCAGTTCATGTGACCAAATAATTCTAGTTTTGTCTCATCTGATCATAGAGTTTCGATAGTCACTCCTCCCATGTCGGGGTTTGTTCTAATCTGCTTTTTAAATCGTTTCGCTTAAACTGCAATGTTTCCCTTTGAAGTCAGTACACTTTTACGGCTAAATTATCTGCCATGACCATGTAGTGTGTATAGTTATTTGTTTTTTTAATGATTAGCATCAATCATGCTGACCACCGCCTTATATACAATGTTCAACTTGTTTTTATTCTGTTTCGAATTTTTTTAGATGAGGGTTGATAATTTCTTTTATTAAGATTGTTTGGACTACTTTTCTCATCTTTGATGTTTTTCTCATAATTTTTCGGCCGACAGTATCCTCCAACGTTTTACTAGCGCGCTTGTCAAGCTCGGGAATCTTTATTTCGAACTTAGGAATGTGTATGAAAGTTCAAACTGAAGCATTATTTAATTTATGTGCGTACATTGTTCTCGTTCCGTCAGCCATGACCGGGTAAACGTTTTAATTCATTTTAATTCATAAGAGTATGATTAAAAATATCATGGGTATCGCCTGCAATAGGGATTGCACTTTCAAACACCAGAAGACAGTTGTTTAGAATGGGTTATTATGAAGCAACGTATCCGTTGTGCGACGGATCAATGTAGCGTCATGGACGTAAAGATTCCCAAGTTTAACAGCCGAAAAAATGTCGTTGGTTACATCGGCCGAAACGTTGTTAAATAACACCCGAGATGAGAACAGTAGTTCGAATAATCACATTAATACAAATTGTTTTTATTAAGCGTGTTTTCTCTTTTCTCATTTTCTTTTTTAAAATTTTTGTCTTAAAAAAAAGAAGATTTCTCACAAGTCCATGAAATAATAACCACATTGTTATTTATGTATAAATTACATTTCTACATTAGGAATATGTTGGTCGATAGCTCTAAAGGTGATTACACCTACAGAAACCGATTGTCCTCCGATGAACTGGCTGCACTAGTGCCCCTTCGACGTAAATAAACTAGACCAACTCAACAATCAGCTAAATCCCATCCATTCACTGTGGAGGTCCCCAGATGTCGGAGAGCCTTCTACTCCAAAAGCTTCTTTCCTAGAGCTGCCAACCTATAGAACTCCATCCTAGCTCCCTGTTTCCCATACTGTACCGACATGCAGAGGTTTAAAACTAATGTAAACAGACATCTCGCTACATAGCTCCCAACTTAGGATGACACCCCAAACCTACACTCTGATTCTCAGTAGCTCCTTACGTCTACAGTGGCGGCCTGCCTTGTTTGGGGTGAAATATGTTTTAAAAAGTCATCATTCTCAATTGTTCCCCACCCCGTTATAGTTCATCGCTGCGACTCTTCATAAATGGCGCCGATTCTACGTCAGCAAGACCCAAGGGATATTACGTACCACAAATCTATACTGCATGTTGGTAAAGACCCGTTATAAGAACTAAATACATAAATTACAGACATGTAGATGAACATCAGGAAACCTGAGAATATAAACTCGGTTGTTAACTACATCATAAGTAAATGCAGCAATCTTTCTCAAAAGAATATAGAAATACACAGAGTTGGCTTGGGAAAATGGTACACTGATAATCTGGCACTGATAATGACTCGCGTCAGAACTCTTATATATTAATAAACTGACCCTCCATTCTTATCTAATATCGGTTGTTACTATATAAATGATCGTGAAGGCTTTGAGAACATGAAAGGAGAGGGAAGCACTGGAATTTTAAAGATGCTGATTATTACTCAAATTTTAGAGAAAGGATCGTCATCGGCGAGAACTCAATGGTAAACGGCTGGCGCGAAAACACCTTGTAAATTACAATGGTAAGTTAAAGAAGTGGATACTACTGAAATTCGTGGAATACTTGTGGTTCCACTGACCCCAGGGAACACAATTTGTCTTTGCCAGTGAGCGATCACAAATAATACCTCGTGTAAGAACTCTTTGTAAGTAAATATTACTTATAAAATAAATAGTAAGTAAATAATACTTATGAAATAAATAGTTACTAAATACTACTAATAAAAGAAATAGTAAGTAAATATTAGTAATAAAATAAATAGAAAGTAAATACTACTAATAAAATAAATAGTAAGTAAATAATACCAATAAAATAAATTGTAAATAACTACTACTAATAGAATAAATAGTAAGTAAATACTACTAATAAAATAAATAGTAAGTAAATACTACTAATAATTAAATAGTAAGTAAATAATACTAATAAAATAAATAGTAAGTTAATACTACTAATAATTAAATAGTAAGTAAATAATACTAATAAAATAAATAGTTACTAAATACTACTAATAAAATAAATTGTAAGTAAATACTACTAATAAAATAAATAGTAAGTAAATACTACTAATAAAATAAATAGTAAGTAAGTACTACAAATAAAATAAATAGTAAGTAAATATTACTAATAAGATAAATAGTAAGTAAATATTATTCATAAGATATATAGTAATTAAATACTACAAATAAAAGAAATAGTAGG
This sequence comes from Sepiola atlantica, assembly GCA_963556195.1. NCBI lineage: Eukaryota > Metazoa > Mollusca > Cephalopoda > Sepiida > Sepiolidae > Sepiola > Sepiola atlantica. The sequence continues at coordinate 54,491,279 of OY744537.1, read as the reverse complement.
TAAATATAACTAATAAAATAAATTGTGTCAAGATACTACTAGTAAAATAAATAGTAAGTAAATACTACTAATAAAATAAATAGTAATTAAATACAACTAATAAAATAAATAGTAAATATAACTTAGTGAAACTTGTAATAATATAATGCGTAAATTGACTGATCTGGTTTAATAATTAAATAGTAAGTAAATAATACTAATAAAATAAATAGTAACTAAATACTACTAATAAAATAAATAGTAAATAAATAATATTAATAAATAAATAGTTACTAAATACTACTAATAAAATAAATTGTAAGTAAATACTACTAATAATTAAATAGTAAGTAAATACTACTAATAAAATAAATAGTAAGTAAATACTACTAATAATTAAATAGTAACTAAATACTACTAATAATTAAATAGTAAGTAAATACTACTAATAATTAAATAGTAACTAAATACTACTAATAAAATAAATAGTAAGTAAATACTACTAATAATTAAATAGTAAGTAAATACTACTAATAATTAAATAGTAAGTAAATACTAATAATAATTTAATAGTAAGTAAATACTACTAATAAAATAAATAGTAAGTAAATATTACTAATAAAATAAATAGTAAGTAAATACTACTAATAAAATAAATAGTAAGCAAATACTACTAATAAAATAAATAGTAAGTAAATACTACTAATAATTAAATAGTAAGTAAATACTACCAATAATTAAATAGTAACTAAATACTACCAATAAAATAAATAGTAAGTAAATACTACTAATAATTAAATAGTAAGTAAATAATACTAATAAAATAAATAGTAAGTTAATACTACTAATAATTAAATAGTAAGTAAATACTACTAATAAAATAAATAGTAAGTAAATACTACTAATAAAATAAAGAGTAAGTAAATACTACTAATAAAATACATTGTAAGTAAATACTACTAATAAAATAAATAGTAAGTAAATATTACTAATAAAAGAAATAGTAAGTAAATACTACTAATAAAATAAATAGTAAGTAAATATTACTAATAAGATAAATAGTAAGTAAATACTACTAATAAAAGAAATAGTAGGTAAATATTACTAATAAAATAAATTGTGAGTAGATACTACTAGTAAAATAAATAGTAATTAAATACTACTAATAAAATAAATAGTAAATATAACTTTGTGGAACTTGTAATAATATAATGTGTAAATTGACTGATCTGGTTTAAACTAGAAAATAATAATAAATCTGAATAAGTTGTTAATGGAGTCTACTGGAATCAAAGACAGAAATAAAAAAGAATGTAAAGAAAGACAGAAAGTAAAACAAAAAAAACGATTGAATATATCGAAGAAGTTTAAACTAAAGACAAAAGAATGAATAAAGAGACAGCCACAAAGAAGGACAAGAGAATGAATTTTCAACAGAGCTGACAGAAAGACAACAAAAATGAGTGATGGAAAGGAATGGCAAAAGATAAACGAAATATTAATAAAAATACAGGGAGACAGCAAAAATGAATGAAATGAAAGAAAAGAATGAAATGGCAGAATATGAAAGATATGAAATGACAGAAAGGATGAAATGGCAGAAAAATGAATAAATGACAGAAAGACAAAATTTGAATAAATGGAAAGAATGACAAAAGAAAAACGAAATAATAATAAAATAACAGAGAGACAGCAATACTTGAGAATGAAAAAAATAAAGACAGAAAGAAAACCGAAAGAAATAATGAATGAATATAATAAATGAACAAATGAAATAAAAAAGAATGAATGAAGAGTTAGAATGAATAATAAGATTTTTAAAATGAATAAAAAAGACAGAAATAACGATTAAAGAAAGATAAAAAAAAAACGAATACAGAAGAATGAATGAATAAAATGGGTGACAGAAAGAAGGAGACGCAACACAGGTAAGATTTGATAACAACTAAATCCGAAGGGAGAAGACTTTGTTTGAATGCGATTGGCTATCAGCTCCCAATATCTGATTGATCCTTACTAGTCGCCTACAGCGCTCTACTAAATCACGCCACAGTTTAGTGAGAAAATCAGAAAACACTGCATCTTATTTAGACCAAGAGAGGACGAGAAGCGTGGTTTGGCGGATTGTCACTTTTGGTAATTTAATGGTAGGGTTGCAAAGATCTCGGCTTATTTCTAAAAGATTGTAAAGTGAGTTTCAAATTGATATGGTATGCATTTTCATTCATTCGGTGTGTACAAATATGGTAAAATCGGACTTTCCACGTTAAGGTTAGTTTAAAGGAGATAATGAAAAAATTCATTTAGAAGCGAACTCAGAGAAACGAACAGCTTTATGCTACAAAAAGACTGAAAGAAAGACGAATGAATGAATGAAAATATAAGACAGAATATAAAACAAAAGAATGAATGAAATGCAAAGACAAGAATTGGATGACTGGAAAGAAAAAGAAAAGAAAGACAAAAATAATTAAAGAAAGGGGAAAAAGAGAGAAGAATGAAAAGATAAAGAAGATGATGTATAAAGTAAAGATCAAAACGAAAGAAAACCAATTGAATATCGGAGAATTAAAGAATGAAAGTCAGAAGAATGAACAATTAAAACGAAAAAAAACGACAAATGAATCAATGAAAAAAAGAAAGACAGAAAGAAAGAAGGAGAATAGAATAAATGAAAAGAATGAATGAAATCAAAAGACAAAATGTTCACTGAAAGGTAAGAGAAAATGAAAAGACTAGAATTATTAGAAAAAGAGAAAAAGAAAGAAAAGTAAGGAAGCAAAATAAATGAAGAAAAGAAGAGAAACAAAGATAAACTTAGATACATTACAGAAAGAAAAGTAAACGTATAAACGAAGGAAAATACGGAAAAGAAAACCGAATGAAGGAAAGGAAAGTTAGACAAGAAGTCAAGAATAATGATATAAATTATAGTCAAATAAAAAGATAGAAGAGTCACTAGAAAGAAAAGCAGAAAACAATTGAATGAATGAAAAGACAGCGACAAAAATATAATAAAAACGTAAAGAAATAAATGAATGAAAAAAAGACGAAATAGACAGCAAAATAAATGAAATTAAAGATAGCATGAATTACAAAAAATGAACAAAAAGGAAATTAAAGACAACAAAATGGATGAATAAAAATAAAGACAAAAATATGACAGTGGGACAAAAGAGACGAAATTTTAAGAAAATATTCATTACTAAATAAATAAACAGGAATATTAGTGAAAGAAGTATTGAAAAAATAAATGCATAAAGAAAGAAGGAATGAAAAAAGAAGAAAGGTTAAAATGAAAATAATTACGAAAGAAAATTAAAAAGAAAAGAAACGATCGTGAAATTAGAAAAAAAAATGAATCATGAAATGAAAAAAGGAAAAAGAGAGAAAGAAAAAGAAATCTAGGAATGAAAATTTCATAAAGAAGATGAAATAAAAGAGGAAATGAATCATGGAATGAAAGGAGAAGAAAGAAAGAAACAAAAAGAAAACCTAGAATGAAAATTAGAAAACGATGATAAAATGAAATAAATTATGGAATGAAAGGAGCAGAAAGAAAAAAAGAAAACTATGAATAAAAATTTTAAAAAAGAAAAGATGATAAGATGAGAAATGAAATGAACCATGTAATTAAAAGAAGAAGAACGAAAGAAAGAAAGAACAAGAAAACTAGGAATTAAAATTAGAAAAAGATGATGGAATAAGAGAGAAAATCAATCATGGAATGAAAAGAGAAGCAAGAAAGAAACAAACAAAAAGAAAGAAAACTAGAAATGAAAATTTAAAACAAGAAAAGATGATAAAATGAGGAAGGAAATAAATCATGAAATGAAAAAAGGAAAAAGAGAAAAAGAAAAAGAAAATTAGGAATGAAAATTAGAAAAATAAAATCACTGAAAAAGATGAAATAGATGAAAGCGCGAAAAGAATGAAAGAAAAAAATGAATTAAACTGGAAAAAGAGAGGATGAAATGGGGAAAGTGAGGAAAAAGTTCTGCATTAATAAAAAAGAAAGGAAAGGGACCGAATAGTTAAATAAATATCAAATAGATAAAAAAAATGAAAAGATCAAATACGCGAATATATATGAAGGCAAATAAATAAATGAAAGAAATAGCGAATGAAACGAAAGGATGTTAATAAAATGAAAGAAAACTAATAAAATGTAAAAAAAAAAAGAATTAATGGACGCAGGAATGAATGAAAATAAAATGGAGGGGAAAAATTATGAATGGAAAAAAGTAAACTAGAAAAAAAAACTTAGCAATATTAAACAAAACTAAAAAAAGAAAGAAGAAAAGAATGAATGAATGAATGAAGTAAACAAGCAAAGAAAGAAAACTAAATAGAAACATGAAGAAAATTAAATAAAACTGACGAAATACTGAAAAAGTTAATAGAAGAAAAAACTTCAACAAAAACTAAATAAAAAAATGTATGAAAAAGAGAAAGCAAGAATAACAAACTCTAAAGTAAAAGACCTTTTTTCACCAAAAAATAAGAAAAGAAAAATGTGTTCGTCCATATTCATACACTTCCCGCCATTTTCCACGGCGTTGTGGGCGCCCACTACCGGGGCTTCTCTTACTCGCTCTTTTCCGCTGTGCCACGTACTCTGGCGACGAAGGCGGCGCGCGCCCTGTGTTGGCTTGTGTTGCAAACGCAGACCAGCGCGGCTCGCGCGACGACGTTGATAGATTGCATTCGTCAGCTGTGGAGACGGAAAACGACGCGTTGTTTACGGACTCACAAGGCGACAACGCCAGCTCAATAGATAACATTTCGCTAAACGTTTCACTCTACCTAAGAATTGTTTCATTTGAAATAATAATAATAATAACACAGGTAAATAAAAAAGTATATAAGGACAAACAAAAGAAAATCTTTAAAAACATTTCGTGTTTTTTTTTAAAGAAAATACGTGAATAATTACACTATTAAAACATTCATAAAAGAAAATGAACATTTCAACTTTTTTTTCATACTCACAGAATAAGATGGAGATATTTAAGGGAGTTGAGTTTTTATAACATTTTTTTTTTGTTCCTAGTATTAATAAAGCAAAATAATTTTTTTAAATAATAATAATAATAAACTAGAATGAAACATTACGGAACATATGGAAAAATGTGATAATCGAGTAATTTTCACGGATTTATTACTTTCAAGAATCAACAAACGAAAAAGTTTTCTCTGTGAGTATCATGATTGCTTTTGTTATATTTTATTATAATTTACTCACTTGGAGTTTTCAACCAAGTCTACCCCAGTGATTGCTTACCAATAATAACCAGTGGTTTTCACTGGAATCTGAATGAAAAAAACTGTCCCCAGCTTTTCATCTCTTTTTGCCTCTTTCAATAACTCTTTCAAATCATTTTGCATGCTCGCAACAGCCGTTAACCATTAATTTCTCGTTAGCAACTGCCATTGATCTTCTCTGGAATTTGAGTGGCAATTAGATTCCTTTAAGGTTCCAGTATTTTCCGCATCTTTCATGTGGAGGTCTGGTCGGTGCTCTCCCGCCTTCGTCTTGTGATACTTTTAGACACTTCACAAACACTTTGTGATGTTGCTGCATTTAAAAAAAAAATCAAAGATATATTTTTTTAATTTTGTGGCTAAGATGAGCTTTCGTCCCGTCCCCTCCTCTTCCTAACCCCCTCTCTTCTACTTTCATCTTTTCGTCTTCTTCTTAAGTTCCCCCTTCATCTTCTTATTAGCAAGGTGTGGCAAAAACGGTACACCTGTATTATTAAATAGATGCTAATATATCTGTGCTACGAGAATTATAACCAGTTAACGATGTTATAATAAGTAATGTAGGTAAAAAAAAGTATGAATATCTATATAATAAAAGGCTACGGCAATTTTATGTTCGTACGTACGTTATCACCCTTCACATATTTTTTTTTATAAAAGATGGGATTTTTAAAACTTTCGATGTCGCTTTTCTTATTTATGGCCTCATCACGAGCGGAAAGTTAGACACAAGGTCGTTTTTTTAATGTGGGAATAACAAAAATAGGCACTCTGCATGAGAACAAAAAAATTTTAAAATTGTCTCAGTCTAGAAGTATTTCTCCTTCACTGACAGAGGACAGAAAAGATATAGTGCAGCATCAGAACAGATACCACACTTTGCTCCTAGCTAAAAGATGTCGCTGTTCATATTTACTTACCTCCCCACGAAAGGAAATTAGACACAGGTTGGTTTTGAATGTGAGGAAAATCCAGCTTCCCAACAAAAGGAGAAACTCTGGGTCGGAACAAAAATAAAAATTGCTTCAGTCTAGAAGTATTTCACCTTCACGTACAGAGAACTGACTACTACATTTTGTTCCTAGCCAAAAAATGTCGCTGTGGCTGAAATGGAAACTTTTTTGGCTTTCGGACTAAAATCAGTACCCGTTCTGCGCAAAGGTGGTACAATAATATCGTGGGGTCATCGTAAGTGCTGGACGTTTTTAGAATGGAACTATTTTCAGCGGGACAATAATATCCAACAAATAAACGATACACCAGTGGAACTTCCACGGATTCCGAACAGTGGAACTTCCACGGATTCCGAACAGTGGAACTTCCACGGGTTCCGCTAGTATAATAAGAATCCTTCTAAATGTAATTATCTTTCGATCAAGTAACTTGTGATTTTGTTATTCATATATTTTTAAAACTTTTTAATCGTTTGACTGTAAATGCAGACAATCTTCAGTAAATGCAGAGAATCTTCCCTTTGCATAATTAAATAACAGCAACCTCCCTATTTAAGTTTTTGTTATCTATTTAAAAAAAGGGTATTTGAATTACTATCGATTAAAAATCATATTTTCAGCTTACATTAAAAAAAAAAACTTCTAAAAAAGTAAGTGTTTCACCTGTTAAAAGGTGTTAGGTTTCTATATAAGTTTAACGTAATCCTGCTTGATTTTTCGACCATTTACAAACACCGTTCCGAGATTCTGAGCAGGGGGAGAGTTGATTTGTACCAATATATATATATATATATATATATATATATATATATATATATAATTTAAAATGTGTTATTTAAAAGATGATAATCGAGCAGTAAAAACTTAAAACCCAAGATTTTATAGCGTGAAACCTGTAGTTTAAAAATCTTTCAAGCGTGTGCGTCTCAGGTTCGAATCGCAGCGGAAGTAGAACAATCAAAGCATATATTGGTAAAGAAATATAAGTATTACCAATTTACACTACGACGAAGCTTGGTACATAAGTAGTGATAAACCATCTGTTACCATGGTTACTATTTATTTATATAAAAAATGAATGCTGGTAACGTTGTATAATTTTGCTTGTAACAAAATGATTCCTTAAATTACAATCAAACGTATGTCTAGAATACTTATTCCAATCTTAATCGGAATCTATCACATGATCTATTTCTAGAAAATGCCTAAATTTTAAGGCTTTAACTTAAGGCGTCTCTAGAATTAATTGACATTCAGGAAATCTTGCTTAATTGGTTTGTCATGACTAGGGGTTTAGGTTAATGCAAATCTGAAATATTGGAATTTTAGTGGCTATATTAATCGCCGCAATACAATTTAACATTTTTCTAAAAAAACTAAAACCCCTTTTAATACTTCGGAGAATCTAACATTTGGGTAATATTTATCAATTGATGTCTCATACCTATTGTAAAATATCACAAAAATCGGAAGTATCTGAACTTACCCGGAGGGGTTCCACCACTTTGTACCCCATTTGCATGAAATTAAATAAAACTGGATATAGCAATTTTGATCCCTTACGTCTTACAACTGTATTTTTTTTAAATTTACAATGATCAATTATTTAGTGTAGGAGTGAATCCTGTACATAAAAATACATAAAATACCTACCTTATATATATATATATATATGTATATATATATATATATATATATATATATATATATATATATATATATATATATATATATATATGTGTGTGTGTGTGTGTGTGTGTGTGTGCGTGTGTGTGTGTGTTACTAGGTTGTAAATACAATCTAATACTTATATATATATATATATATATATATATATATAATTCACCGACACGTATATATATATATATATACATATATATATATATATATATATATATATATATATATGTGTGTGTGTGTGTGTGTGTGTGTGTTAATCACGGTTTACTAGGTTGTAAATACAATCCAATACTTATATATATATATATATATATATATATATATATATAAGTCACCCACACGTATATATGTATATATATATATATGTGTGTGTGTGTGTGTGTGTGTGTGTGTGTGTGTGTGTGAATGACGGTTTACAATGTTGTCATCTTGAAATAACATAAATAGGGGTGATTTCTCTTCTCAGGCATAGCTTCTTGTGCTTTCCTAATAAGTGGAAAAGTTTGGATTTGAGGTAGATTACTCGTATCTGAGGGTTCGAATCGTGCGATCGGCTTGAACAGTTATCATGATACTGAAAATTCCACAAGAATGAAACGTATACGTATATGGATAATAATTAAATATTTATTATTAAATATTTATATATATATTGGAATAAACAAATAACCCGACGTTGGGAGACGGTTTACTAAAAAAACTAGTAGTACTGTATATGTGTTTAAATGTCTAATGGAAGAATGTGTCTCTAAAAACAACGCATATATCGGTATGACTAGGACTAGTATCTCTCGTCGCCTTACAGGTCACCTTCTCTCCCCCATAGCTCTATTTACCAACATTTAGTAGAACACGACACCCCGAAAAAAGATTTCAGGAGCATATTATATATCCTCGCTGTCTCATATTGCAACCATCTCCTCCCCACAATTGAAGCTTTACTCATTCGAGCAAACAAACCTACCATCAATCAAACTCGATATGATGGGGGGGGGAGGTATACTGAAATGCCTTTAATATACTAATCAAAGTTTTAATCGAGTTTCTCAATGAATTCACCAGTTTTAGTTTGCATAACTCTTCACGTGCCCGAAGAAGACTCATAGGAGTCGAAAACGTTAGCAGTTTTGGCGAGTTCCTGTTCACACTCGAACAGAACATGAAAAGATGGATAAAAAAGAAACAAAGAGGAATTGTCCATGTTGTTTAATCAAACAGGCATCAATGAAGAAATGCTGCGTAAGTATATATATATATATATGTGCGTGTGTGTGTGTGTATGTATCTGCTTTCCATGAGTGGAGAAATCTGGTAAAGAAAATAATGTTTTTCCATTAATACTTTTATTTAATACAGTATAATTTATTCCACTGCAATACATTGATTCAGTGGCTAACTTGGTTGAACACCAGAAGACAACCACTGCCCCTAAAATATTGGATCTCGCTACGTCTAGCCACACGAATGATCCCGGGATGACAGAACAGCTCTTTGTGGATGACTATATTATATATATATATAAAAGGAAATTGACAACATCTTTGAGGCACGCATGAAAATGAATATTAGTTAAATATTTTTGAAAATCGATACATCGTGCAATTTAAATGAAAAAATAATTTATTTAATTTTTTAAATCTTTTATGATATATATATATATATATATATATATATATATATATAAAAGAAATTAATGTGTGTGTCAAATGTGTGCTTGTATGTCTATCTGTCTGTTCAGTAGTCGACAATGTTTTATATCTGGGCAAAACAAATAGAATATTTGGAATGTGCAGGTTCTTTTAAATGCCTTGATCTTGTTTTAAATGATTCATCATCATCATCATCATCATCATCATCATCATCATCATCATCATCATCATCATCAATAGTATTATTATCTCATTGGTGTATTGTCACGGATTCCCTGACACTCACGACATCTCGCTTTATCCTCCATCACACATCGTAGATCTTCATGGGTGCATTGTGATATTTCTTCTTGTTGTTTATGTAGATCTGTGCGGTTCCCCCACTGAGCCACATTCCTGTTTTGGCTTTTACAAAAGAACATCGCTGACGATTTCATCTTTACTCCTCCAGCAAATCTGGTTCTTCTTTCGCTAATCAAGGCTGAAATCCGAGAAAGGTGTCCGTAGAGTTGTTCTCTCGGGGAGTGCTGCCCCCAGCAGATTTTAAGAGCAGCTCTTAGCATTCTGGTGTACACACAATCAATTTTCTTCTCCAATCTATATGTGAAAGTTCACATGCTACTTCCGTATATCGAACTGGTGAAACAAGGGCTTCAAAATAGTCATGTTTCATGTTGGTAGAAAGATTTCAGTTCCAGATCGCTTTCAGCTTGTTTGAACCACCCCAGACTTTGCTGATTCGAACCTTTTGTTCACTCTCTTTACAATTTTGCTTTGCAACTTTACTACCAAGATTAATAAACCCGTGAATATTTTTTAAGACAAGTTCAACTAGAGAAGACATCTTTCTATGTTGTCTCAAGATAATCTGATCTGTTTTGTTTGTATTAACAAAACGGTTAATGCAATTTGCCGTTTCTTCGAGACAATGTAGTAAGGCTTCTGCTGTTTTTTTTATCGTGTCAGATAAAAATTGCAAGGTAATCAACATAGCCTGCGTCAGTAATCGTCTTTTCAGTACACCTTTTGCTTCGAACTTGTTGATTGACATACGGAGGATGTAGTGAAAACAGATTATAAGCAGATAGGGAGCTATAGTATCGCTCTGAAGGACACCAGCAGTGACCTTAAATATTCGTTGTCTCCGTCAGGCGATCGTACCATAGACTGTGTTCTGCTGTACAAGATCATTATTGCATGAACATTCTTCACTGGAATATCATATGTCAGGAGAATTCCCTTCATTTTCCTTCTGTGTATCGAATAGAAAAATCAACGAACAACAGAACGGCCATTAGTTCGCCTTTGTCGTCCATAATCCTCGGAACCATTGAGATCTGCGCAGACGTTCATCTATTTTTGTAAAAGCAATTTTGATTTCGTCTAAGAACTTTCTCAAGTGCAGGTCAGATTCGGTTCAACGACATTGCATTGTATATTTTGTCAGAAATGGCTGTTAGAGTTATTCCTTGGTAGTTTGAAGCAATACCCAATTCTCCTTAATTTGGGAATGGAAGTATGCACTCCTTTGTTCATTCAGCCATACATTGCTGAGAATATACAGCGTTACAGAATCGAAGCAGGATTTAATTAAATTCTCTTTTTTTCCAGTCTTCGGAACGAAATTTCGTTCAATAAAGCTCATTTACCATTCTTCTAATTTTCATAAAACTGTTTAGAGCTGATCTATGGTAAAGTTTCCAGCTTTAATATGGTAAAGTTCCGAGATATCCATCGATGACTATTACAATCGTTGGTCATTGACTGTTGGTTCTTTTCCCAGAAGATTGCTGAAGTGATTTTTTTACTATGTTAGCCTTTCCTTCTCACTTACGGCGTTAAGTTTCGATTTTGCAGAGAGGTTTCTTCCACTTACTTTATTTACCGTTTTCGAATCTGATTGCCTCTTCTTTAGTGTAGAACGGATCAAATCTTTCTTGCTCTTTTTTGATGGGTGCTCGTAAGACTTTATGACAATGCACGTGTATTAATGGCAGTTGGATGTCTTCTATTCAGTTTGGAGGTCTGCTTTAGAACTTCTCTCTTTTCAGAAACTGCAGTTGTTTCCCAGGGTACTCTCCATTTTCGTTTCGGCTTCAATGGGATTGTAAATGATTAACAGTCATTTTACATCATAATTCAGGAGGAATATCTGTTTGAGCGCATCTGAAACCGAAATAGAATTTTAAACGGAACCTTTTATTTAATCCACGGGGTTAGATTTCTCTAATTCTGTCAGTCATGATAGGGTAACAGCCTTAAATAATTCTTAATTATATTCTGAGTATCGTCTGTACTGAGGATTGAACCTTCAACCTCCAGAAGAACCGCACTTATATCCGTTGCGCTACGGGTTCATGTAGAGCAGTCTACGGCAGTGGATGAAATAAAGGGTTCAGTTCGAAATACTCGCACAGAGTTCGACAAGAGGCACTCGAAGAAAGTCGGAGGTTACATCAGCCGAAACGTTGTTGGAATGTCCTCTACTCCAAGATGAGAACAGTTTTCTGAATAATTCAAATAATCCAAATTATTAATAGTCATTAAAAAATTTCCGAAACTAAAATCATGCAAATAAATTATCTATTCAAATGTATGTTGGTTACTGATATATTATTGTCTTATGAATTCACTGGGCAAAGCCGAGTACCTTCACCAGATATCTGTAATATATCAAACTGATTATGTGCATTTGTACTTTTAAAGCACTGATGTTTTAGTTCCTATGCGGATCAATTATGATTTACGCAATTGTTCTTTACTTATGATCTGTATACATTTATATACATAAAAACGAATATACATATGTGTTAAAATTCATGAGATGGGAACACATTTACAAGGATGGGAATGTACAAAGTGTCTGTGCAGTCGTATTAGGAAAATCATTTGAATTTTGTAAATATTAGGCACGCTGTGTTTAGATAATCTATGAGTACGTTTTTGAATTAATACCAAGGCGTTAATCACTACATATATGATCCGTGTCTAAATTTGTCACATTTAATTTGTCACATTTATATTGCAAAATTAAATTTGTCACATTAAATTTGTCAGATTAAATTTGTCACATTTAATTTTTCACATTAAATCTGTCACATTAAATTTGTCACATTAAATTTGTCACATTTAATCTGTCACATTAAATGTGTCACGCTTAATCTGTCACATTAAATCTGTCACATTAAATTTGTCACAATAAATATGGCACGTTAATATTGTCAAATTAAATTTGTCACATTAAATCTGTCACGTTAATATTGTCACATTAAATTTGTCACATTAAATCTGTCACGTTAATATTGTCACATTAAATTTGTCACATTAAATCTGTCACGTTAATATTGTCACATTAAATTTGTCACATTAAATCTGTCACGTTAATATTGTCACATTAAATTTGTCACATTAAAGCTGTCACCTTAATATTGTCAAATTAAATTTGTCACATTAATCTTGTCAAATAAAATTTGTCACATTAAATATGTCACATTCTAATTATTGGAGACAAAAATAATCAAAGACGATTTATACTTGAAGCCCCTTAAAAATACAAAGGAAAATAGTTTGAACACTAGCTTGGTTCAGATAACTCTATTTTAAAGTGATTTGTTTATTCATCTATTTTTTATATAAACATGATTTTGTCTTTACTGGAGGTTGACAGAAGAGCAAATGGGCGAGGGAATTCAGATTGGAAGGACTGTAACGGGTTGGGTAGATTGTTTACATAATTCAAGTTCGGATTGATAACATTAGATATGAGTCATTCAGAATACTGGACACTCAGGAAGCATATAGTTGGAAAATGTGTCGACAAGTGTCTCCTATATTTGGGTAATTATGGATAATTAAAACTGATTATGTACAACGAGCATTGATTGGTTTGTTTCATAAAACACAAAATCACGTTCAACAGCAACATTTCTATATTTATATATCTCGATAAACTATTATATATACCTTTTTTATCTAATCCATTCTTCGGATTTTCCATTCTCGCTGTGATAAGTGGTTTCCAAGAGAGTGTAAGCGATATATTTCTAAATAAGGTGGCTTTTCCTTAACAGTGTAGCTAAATTCAGTACGACTATTACCACCACTATGAAAATCATTTAATACGGTTAGAAGGGGCGAAAGAAGTATGGGGGGAGATTGTTTATATAAGTTAGGTAGAGATTGATAGCATTAGGTGGGAGTCACAGTCAGAGAGTCGGAGAGTCAGGAAAGCATATATGGAAAATTCGTCGGTGAGAAATATCTCCCATGTTTTAGGCAATTAGGGATAATTAAAATTGTCCCTTTAGAATAGAGATTGATTAATCTTCTTAAAAAATGTTCGAATTCACTTTCAACGCAAACTTCCCGTAAGAATGAAACGTATACGTATGTTGATGAAAACAAATATTTATAATTATTTATCGCCCCAAATATAGGCTGGGCTCTGTAGTGAGTAGTATTAACACAACCGTCATTGTGGCTTCAATGCTATGTTCCTTTCTATAGTAGAACAATTTACGATAGCTGCCTATAAACAGGATTAATCACTCGATGATTTACCGAGTTATTGACAGCGGGCTGAGACGTTGGAATTTGATTTGGAAATATAACCAGTGTTCGTGAGTTCGAGTCCGGCGACCGGTGTGAATAATTCTTCTCTACACTTAGAACTCCCATGACGATTAAACGTACGCGTATGTAGATAAAAAAAAAACAAATATTTATAATAATTATATATATATATATATATATATATATATATATATATATATATGAGGATAAAATGCACAATATATCATAAAATGAAATACCGCGAATAACAAGATGTGTGAAAAAGACAAATAAAAAAAAATAAAAAATTTAAATACAGGAACAAATCATTAAGAAACGAGAGATTCTACCGGTTTCGTTCTGATCAACAAACGTATTCCGAAAAAGTGAAGATATTAAATTTGTTCGATAATGGTAAAAACATAGGGAAAAGGAGTTATATTTTTATGAATTTTACTAGTATTTAGATTTGTTCATTCCGTTTTTATTTTTCACATCCATATATACACACACACACACACACACACACACGTATATATATATATATATATATATATATATATATATATAATCAATTCATTCGGATTTTCCCTTCTCACCGTAATAGGTGGTTTCCGTTGGTGTTCAAGCGATACATCTCTTAATAGTGCGGCTGTTTCTTTTCGGTCCAGCTGACTCCAGTGCGACTATTTCTGCTACGATTAACACGATTTAACGTTTTGCATGTTCGCTCAACCAACTAGCGGTTGCACTAGTGACAATTTATATGCAACGTCTTTTATAAGTTTCGCACATATTCCAGTACTATAGCAACTTTTTGGATAGTCTCGACGCGTTTTAGAAATATCCAAGGTATTCTATCTGTATTATTGTGCTCGTCTATGTTAACTATTATTAGCCCGACTCTACAACTTCCGAACTGTTGTGGTAAGAGAAACGTGTAGTATCTGTTCTTATAATACATTTCAACTTTTTCTGCCATCGGTTAGTGAAGGAGAACGTTATCTACATTGAAGCATTTTTGGTCCATATCCAGAGTCCCCCATTTGGGGAGGAAGTGAATTTTTCTAACATTAAAAACTGACCTTGTATTTAATACTCTCTCAGTGAGGAGCCACATAAATAGAGACTCCACAAATTACCAAGACGATCTTTGTATTTCTACAATAATTATAATATTAATACTGATAAATGGTGTTGGTATTCGTTATCTTAGTATTGTTACTCAATACGAGTTCTCACACAGAGTATCATCAGATATTACTCACTCATAATAACCGGTGGTGTTCCGTGGAGTCTGGGTGACAACAAGTCTCCCCAGATTTCCAGTACTCTCCATCTCTTTCGATAACCTTTGCAAAAGACTTTGCATTATCGCAACAACCACTTATCATTGATTTCTCGTTAGCAACGACCATTCGTCTTCACTGAGATTTAGGTAGTAATAAGCCTTCCTAATATCCCAGTAGTATTCGCACTCATCCAGTGGAGGTCTGGTTAGTGCTCTCTCTCCTTGGTTTTACAATCCTCATTGACGCTTCACGATTATTTTGTCGGTAATAGCCGGGGCTGGTACCGTTAATTTTTGTCGGGGAGGGGGCACAGTTTATATTATTATTATTATTATTATTATTATTATTATTATTATTATTATTATTATTATTATTATTACTATTATTATTATTGTTGTTGTTGTTGTTGTTGTTGTGAAGTAGTCCAACAGTAAAAAGAAGAAGTCAAGTCGAGGTTGGGTTAAAGTAACAAGTGTATTAACATAAAAGGTACAAGGTAAGGAAACTGACTGGAAGTTGGCTAGACAGTTAAATTCTGTCCTTTTTCTCTCAATATTTATTCGCGTAAACGAATACACAAAATGTGGCACAAGGCCAAAAAGGGAGGAGGGTAAAGGATCGGTCATCTCTAACTTTAAAAACTCAACTTCCGACCAATTTTTCTCCAGCTGAAGATCAGGACCAAACTAGACGCCGAGTAGCTTGCAAGGCCAATCCGTCCAGCCAAAGGGTCCCTGCAAGGAAACACCCTTCCAGGCACCAATGCGCAAGCCAATAGACTTATCGCAGTTGATTTTGGCCCTTGTCACCGTTTAATACATTCTAATTTCTCTGTCGATGTCACTAATCTCGGCATTGCTCGTTACAAGCACAGTCAATTCGTCGGCATTAGCGGAGTACTTCAACGTGGTGCAAGCACCTGCCAAAGTAATTCCACGCATTATCAGATTCAACCTTAGCCTATTAAGGAAAGGCTCCACAACAAGCACATAAAGCATCGGTGAAAGAGGACACCCCTGACGAAGAGATCTAGACAATCTGAACTCCTCAGACCTCGTACCATTCACTTCAATCCAAACACCGGGGTTCGTATACAAGAGGCGAATCCAGGAGCCGAATTGCGGGCCAAAATCGGCTGCAGACAAAACAGCCTCCAAATACCGATGGTCCACCCTATCGAATGCTTTGGACTGATCTAAATTGATCAACGAGGCTTCAGTGTCGACTTTATCTATGATCAAGCGTATCGAGTGCAAATTATCTTGATGGCCCGACCCTTTACAGAACAAGTCTGTTCGGGGATAATTAGACTAGGCAAAAAAAGTTGCAGACGATTGGCTAAGATCTTGGCCAAAATCTTTAACTCCGCATTAAACATTGTTAGGAGCCGAAAATTATCTAACCCATCCCCACCATTTTTGCTTTTGTGTAACAATTTCACTAAACCCATGGTCAAGTACTAGGGAATAGTCCCATTCCTAAACCACGAGTTAAACAAAACTGTCAGCAACGGAACAAATATGTGCGACATCGTCAAATACACCTCGTAGGGCAAACTATCAATCACTGGAGACCTGTTAAGGCCGACCCGCTTTAAGGCTTCCTGGACTTCATCCTCTGTTATGCAACCTTCGCACCTAGCCGCTTCGGTCACCTCAAGACGAGAAAAGTCGGCTAAATAGGTGTGGAATTGTGCTAAAGACAAACCGGGTTCTCGAGTAAAAATATCCTGGAATGAGAACGAAAAGCCTTCCAAATACCTTCGTTTGTGGTCACGAGCCCCCCATCCGGCAATGAGACACGAGCGATATGTCGGTCAAATGCATGTCGATGACCCTCTGCACGCAGTTCAGCGGGCATGTTTGCCGCCTCGTTAGGCACTCTTTTTAACCTAGCCCTAATCACTAAAGCCTGGTTTTCTTGGATAGCCAAAGAAGCCAGCTTGGCCTTAATTTTAGTAACACTAGAGCTATCCCCCACCTCCACCGCCCAGTCTAATCTAGACTCTAGTGCCACTTTAGCTGCCCTAGTTGATAGGCTGAGTTGTCTGCTAAGATCGGCAGTAAAAGACCTAATAACCTTCTTAAAATGAACCCACTTCTTATTCCCAATTACAGCCCTCGTCAATTCCGGCTGTAAGGTTAGTAAAAGCTGTTCTTGGTAGCCCTTCATATCGAACAACGAAGTGTTGAGCTTCCAGTACCCGGCTAATCTAAGCTTAGGTCTCTCTTAGTTTACTCGGACCCGAACAAGTCTATGATCTGAGTAAACTATGTTATGAAAACTTGGACATTCAACTAATCCTACGTCGACTCTCCTAATTAAGAACCGATCGATATAACTCGAAAGTTTTACCGAATCGGAGCCTCGTCTAGCTGTCCAAGTCCATACCCTATATCGGGGCTTTTCATCCAGGTACTTATCGATAAGATCAAACTTATCGAGGAAGTCCGGAAATAACCTAGCATCCCGATCGGTGTTAGTATCCCTAGGCCGATAACGATCTAAATCGGGATCCAGGACCGCGTTCCAGTCTCCCGCTAGAATGACCGTCCGAGTAGTAGAATACACGAACTGCCCAGTTCGCTGAAAGAAAGAATCGAGCTCAGAATGGCTATTGGGCGCATAAACCCCGACGAGCCGAAATGCTTTCTCCTTTATGGTAATATCCAAAACGCAAAGTCTCCCTTCTGGATCCATGTAGCTAGGGTCACACGACGCATCTAAAGATTTGCTTACCAGCCAGGAAACCCCCCTAGCGGAAGAATTAAAGTACGCCGAATAAACGTGAAAACCCTTAGCCAGCGCACCCAAATAGTCCCTTGAAATCAAGTGGGTTTCCTGAACACAACATATATCCACTCCGAGGCGCTGAAGGTCTGTAGCGACTCGAAATTTACGAGCGTCGGCCCTCAGGCCCCGGACATTCAAACTCGCTCGGAAGAGAGTCATAAGGATGCCTTAGGGTTGGGTTCCAGAAACGAACATAGAAGTGGTCAGGATGCCGACGGCTCTCCCAAAAGATTGTTTGGCCATCTGATCATTAATTTGACCATCGTTGGAGATGCCGCCAACATCCAAAAGATAGGTTAGTTTAGCGACCCTATACATGGCGGGGTGTAACCTTATGGGGACCCTCGCAACACAATCTTTCCTTAAGACAGATAAAACTTCATCTTTAAAGATGGCCATTGGAAGGGTGAAATTAAAAGTGCTCTTCGCCTCTTCCAGCATCTGCCATAGAGCCTTCGCTTCAGAGTTTTTTCCTTATAACAGTTAAGATTCTAGGGGCGTTGGAGAAATTTGACGGGTCTTCTATGGTTATACCCCCGACTTCTTTGAATTTAAGCAGCTCATCGAGATTAGAGAGGTGATAATACTTCACTGTTTCTTCTTCGACATTGGTAACTTTGCAAATATCCTCCCTAGAGAGGAAAGCGTTATTTTTGCTTTTTCTTTCCAAGGAGGGGCTCCTCTGCCTCTTCTGTGCAATAGGTGGAGGGGGAGGCATGTCATCTGTTGGGGAGGGGGAAGGGGAGCTAGGCCCTATAGGAGATGATGGAGAAGGCAAAGGAAGGGTTGCTTTGTGGGGGATGCAGGTGGTGTATTTTTGGGGGTATTAAATGGGGAGACAAAGGGAGAAGATTTGGGAGAAATGACTCTTTTGGATGATTTGATGGGACTTAGTGGGATCAGTTTGTAAGGTTTATCTAAAATTGGGCCAGTGATTGGGGGGGGGCATTGATTTGGGGGAATATGACTTTTTACGGATTATTGGTTTGGTGACCGGCTGGGGACTTGGTTTGGGGTAGTGGTTTGATTTGAAGTAGATGAATTATTTTCTTCTTTTTTCTCTTTTTTTCATTCTTTTTTATCTAATTTAGTTTTAAACACTTTGGCTTTTTAAAAACTGTATTCCACCGGGTCGTTTTTTTGCATTTCTTTTTCTCTCATTTCCTCCATAGAGACCCGACCCGGGGTTTTCTTACCCGGAACTATAATCCATTCGTTGTCTTTTTCCGAAGTAGGCAGAGCAGGAAACTCGTCGTCGGAGTCGTCAGATGCTGATGTGATTAGCTGACCAATTGTAGCTGGAGGATCGAGGTGGGGGCCTGCCTTAGATGTCTTAGCCATCGGGGTAGTACTCTTCTGGATGGATTTTTTTGCGGGCAATCCAATGTTAAATGACCCAGTTGCTCGCAAAACGAACAAACCGCTCTTCGTCCTGTTAATATTATTGGGAGTTTTCCTCCCCGACTTGTAGATAGTAGGGGATGCTGTCGTAAGCTTTTTTATCAATAAGTATTTCGAAATTCCAGGTGCCTGGAAACTCGTCGAAATAGACGTCTGTGATTTCACCATATCTAAGAAAAAAGCGCCAAATGCTCACCTTTGACGTAAAACGGCACATTAAAGATGGAAATCGAAGATCTTCTTCTACCCATGTATTCCGTGCGTAAAACGTATTCTTGTGTGATTATTTGTGTTAGCGAAAGATTAGCACAAATGTCTTCATTAGGAAATAATTCGTTCCATGTATTAAAGCCCTTGCATTTGATCAAACCTTGAGGTTTAAATCCTGCTGTTGCCAGTAGTTTACAAAGTAACTCAGGAGAGGCCCTGATAGATTTTTTGATTGTTTTGTCGACCACAAACATCGTTACAGTTCTTTTTTTAATTTCTTCGAGTTTCGGTAAATCCACATTAATCTCATGTTCTGTGACCATGTGTTCATATTTCTTTGCCTCCTCCACGAATTCTTTAACATTAATAGACATTTTCTGTGATTTATACTATTCAGAATTGTCGGTCATTTTGGTCGCCATCTAGTTAAAAACTAGAGGCATACAGAAAAACAGGGGAAAAAAAGTTTTAAAAAAAATAAAAAAAGTGGCAGAAAAAAAACGACGTCAAAAAGGAAAACAGTTCAACAGTAAAAATTAACGAGAAAGCAATAACAACGGTAACAATAATTAACAATAACTGGCAACAAAAAGATGTTAAAAAGGGTGCTAACGTGACGCAAGGCAGAAAAACGTTTCTGTCCTTTTTCCTTCAATATTTGTTTGTACAATTAAAAAAACATACACAGACACTAAGACAAGTCGGCGAATTTGCCAAGCGAGCTGAATGAAGCCTCTTCTGGACCCAGAGGACATTTCTTATCAGCCAGATCAACGATGCCTCGTCATTATCAAAGCACCTTAACCCAGGCGTACAAGGCCAGATTGAGCGTAGCTCCCCCCTCGACAAACCGAGCCCCTCAATCCTAACATCTCGAAAGGTTCCCCTCACCATGACCCGATATAATGCCTTCCGGGACAACAGCAGAGTGTCAGCGAGGCTTTCTTTCACCCTTGAGAAAAACTTCAAAGCGCATCTACATTCGCGAAAAAATGAACACTCACCTCGGGGCAACATGTGTGCCTCCCATCGTCCAAGTGCACACTTTTAAAAGCAGGGAATTCTTTCTTGGTGTCTTCCCTCCAGTAGACACCGCTTCCGTCAGTTTGTGACCTCATTCGATCTAGGTAGAATAGTCTCAACGTGTGCTGACGGATTTCTATACATGGCATACCTAGACCGCCTTCAGAAGCATGGAGATAACAAATCTCGCGACGGACCATAGGGGCCTTACCAAGCCATAAGAACTTGAAAAGAACCCGCTGCATTTCCAGCAGCGTATCTGACGGGAGTGGGAGTATCGATAGACTATATAGGATGATCGGGTAGATGTGTGAGCAACACACTTTCGATCTCCCCTTTAATGAAAGATTTCTACGGGTCCATAGACTAGCTGCGCCCCGAATCGCTTTCAATACTTCCGACCAATTTTTCTCCAGCTGAAGATAAGGACCGAACCAGACGCCGAGTAGCTTTCAAGGTCCGTCTTTTCAGCTGAAGGTCCCTGCAAGGGAACACCCTTCCAGGTGCCGATGCACAAGCCAATAGACTTGTCGCAGTTAATTTTAGCCCCTGTTTTCGTTTCATACAGTCTGATTTCTCTGTCGACGACACTAATCTCGGCACTACTCGTTACAAGCACATTCAAATCGTCGGCAAAGGCGGGGTACTTCAACTTGGTACAACCACCAGGCAAAGTAATCCCATTAAGGGCCGGAGTAAACCTTAGCCTGTGAAGGAAGGGCTCGAACATAAGCACATAGAGCATCGGTGTTAGTAGACATCCCTGAAGAAGAGATCTGGATAAACTGAAGGGCCTAGACTTCATACCATTCACCTCTACCAGCACCACGGGGTTCGTATATAAAAGGCGAATCCAGGAGCGAAATTGCGGGCCAAAACCGGCCGCAGACAAAACAGCCTCCAAATAACGATGGTCAACCCTATCGAATGCTTTGGACTGATCTAAATTGATCAGCGCGGCTTCAGTGTCGACTTTATCTAAGATCAAGCGTATCGAGTGCAAATTATCTTGAATGGTTCTGCCCTTTACAGCACAAGTCTGTTCCGGGCTTATAAGACGAGCCAAGTCGATTGGCTAAGATCTTGGCCAAAATCTTTAACTCTGCATTTAGCATCGTTAAGGGCCGAAAATTATCTAACCCATCCCCACCAGTTTTGCTTTTACGTAACAACTTCACAATATCCATGGTCAAGTGCTTGGGGATAGTCCCATTACTAAACCATGAGTTAAATAAAGCAGTCAGTAAGGGAACAAAAAAGAGCGACAACCTCAAATACACCTCGTAGGAAAAACCATCGATCCCGGGGGACTTGTGAAGGTCGACCCGCTTTAAGGCTTCCCGAACTTCATCCTCTGTTATACAACCTTCGCACCTAGCCGCTTCGGTCGCCTCGAGACGAGAAAAGTCGGCTTAATAGGGGTCGAATTGTGCTAATGACAAACGGGGCTCCCTGGTAAAGAGATTCTGGAAATGAGAACGAAACGCCTCCAGAATACCTTCGTTCGTAGTCACGAGACGCCCATCCAGCAATGAGACACGGGCAATATGTCGATCGGTAGCTTGTCTACGTTCTTCTGTACGCAGTTCAGCAGCCATATTTTATGTTTCCATGGACAATCTTTTTAAGCTAGCCGTAATTACTAATGTTTGGTGTTCTTGAGTAGTTAAGCACGCCAGCTTTGCCTTGATTATGGAAACTTTAACGCTATCACCCACCTCCACCGCACGACCTAATCTAGATTCTAGCGTCACTTTAACTGCCATAGTGGTTAGATTGAGTCGTCAAACTAAAATCGTCAGCAAAGGACCTAATAATATCCTTAAGACTATTCCACCTCCTATTCCCAATGATAGCCCCCGTCAATTCCCGCTGTAGGGTTAGTTCTAATTGTTCCTGGTAGCCCTTCACATCGAACAACGAAGTGTTGAGCTTCCAGTAACCCGCTAATTTAGGTTTAGGTCTATCTAAGTTTACTCGAACCCGAACGAGTCTGTGATCCGAGTAAACTATATTATGAAAACTTGGACATTGTAATAATTCTACGTCGACTTTCCTAATTAAGAACCGGTCGAGATAGCTCGAGAGTTGTCCCGAACCAGAGCCGCGCCGAGCTTTCAAAGTCCATACTCTATCAAGAGGATTCTCATTCCGGAATTTATCGATAAGATCGAGCCTATCGAGGAATTCGCGAAATACTCTAGCATCCCCATCATCGTTAGTTTCCTTATCCGTGTTACGATCTAAATCAGGGTCCAAGACCGCGTTCCAGCCCCCTGCTAAAATAACCGTCCGAGATGTATTCATGAATTGATCGATCCGCCGCAAAAAGGGAGTACGAAATGCCTTATCCTTTATGGTAACATCCAAAACACATATCCTTCCTTCCGGATCCATGAAGCAAGGGTCACACGACGCATCTAATGATTTACTTACCAGCCAGGATACACCTCTTGAGCGAGAATTAAAGTACGCTGAATAGACGAGAAAACGCTTATCCAACGCACCCAAATGGTCGCCTGAATCTAAGTGGGTTTCCTGAATGCAACATACATTCACTCCAAGCTGCTGAAGATCCAGCGCAATACGAAATTTACGTAAGTGGGCCCTGAGCCCCCGGACATTCACACTTGCTAGAAAGAGAGCCATTGACAATATCCTAGGGTTGGGTTCCAGAAACGAACATTGACGAGGCCAGGATGCCGACGTCTCCCCCAAAAGAATTCATACCCATTTGTTCCTTAATCTCTCCGGTATGGGAGATTCCGCCAACATCCAAAGGAAATGTTAGTTTGGCTATACGGTAAAGGGATGGGTGCTATTTAACAGGGACGCTCCCAACACAATCTTTACTTAAGCAATTTAAGAAATCACTTTTTAAGTATAGCTATAGGTTTTTCCAAATTAAAAGACTCGTTTGCCTCACCCAGTAACTGCCAAAGTGACTTAGCCTCCGATTTTTTTCGGATGACTGTGAGCACTCTCACTGCGCTGAGGAAATGTCAGGTTCTTCAATGGATTTGCCATCTACTTCTTTGAATTCGAGTAATTTTTTTAATTTCTGACATTCTGTCATTTTGGGCGGCGCTTTTCTGAACTTTAGTTGTTATGCATGGCTCAGTACCATGTAAGAGCGCCGCCTTTTTTCTACTTTTGTCCAGGGATGGACTCCTCGGCCTTTTTTGAGGAGTAGGGGTTGATGGAGGTGGCATATCATCCATCGACGTGTAGAAAGGGGTGCTACCACTTTGAGCTGAGGGTGAGGCAGGAGAATAGGTGTTCATAGGGGATGCAGGGGGAGTGTTTTTAGGGGTGTTCTGGGGCGAGACGAACGGGGAAGGTTTTGGAGAAAACTTCGTTTTTCTACAGGGCTAAGCATTTTATTTGGGGTCGGGCGATGTTTTACTTGGGAGGGCGAGATGGGTGGGATCTTTTTCGTTTCTTTAGGGGGGATGGTGACTCGGACCCGGCTTAGGAGCGGGAGTTTTGGTGGGAGACTGTATGTTTAAAGTTTTTTTTTCTTGGTCTAGCTTGTTCTTTAGTTTCTTTACTTCATTGTATTTGTCTTTGCCTGGATCATTGGCTAGCATGGCTTCTTCTCTCATCCTATCCAAGGATTCACGACCGGGCGTTTTTTCCCCGTCACCAAGACCATTCATTTTCCTCTTCTTCGTCATTTTCCTCTTTTAAATCGAGTTTGGAAAGATCAGATAAAACAGGGTAGTCTTCTGTTGACTTTGGTGGGGAGGCGGAATTTAACGGCCACCCCACTTATTGGATTAGAGGAATCCCTAGATGTTGGCCCACTCTAGTTTTTATTACTGCTGGTTTTGTTGGTTTTCTGAGGGTCAATCGAAGGTGAGGTGTCCTACCTCTTCGCACGCCCAACAAATCGGCTTCCTACCTGCCACAATTATTGGAAGCCTGTCTTCGCCTATAATAATGAAATGGGGCATGGTGTCAAAACCGGACTTGTTGAGATAAATTTCAAAATTCCAGACTCCGGCATACTCATCCGAATTAACTGATGTAATTGGTCCGAATTGTAATAAAAACGCCCCAAGATGCTCCCCATCTACGTGAAATGGCACGTTGAAGATTGTTACGGCAGTTTTACGTTTGCCCATATATTCGGTTCTTAAAATATATTCCTGAGTAATTATTTTGGTTTGTGATAACTTTAAGCAAGTCTCATCATTGGGGAATAAGGTGTTCCAAGTGTTGTAACCTTTGGTGCGAATGATTCTCTGGGGTTTAAAACCGGCTGTTGCTAATAATTTGCAGATTAAATCTGCTGACGCTCTGATTGTTTTCTTCATTTTTTTGTCAAAGACAAACATAATTACGCTTCGTTTTTTAATTTCTTCTAGTTTAGGTACATCCACGAGAAGGCCTTCTTTAGTTACTAAGTGCGCACACTTTTTAGCTTTTTCAATGAATTGATCAATATCAATAACTATTTTGGGGGTCTAACCTATTCCGTGTTAACTTCGGTCTACATTTTCTCATTTGGATTGGAGCTTGTAGCTGCCGCCATGATAAAAAAAAACAGGGGGGAGGGGAAAAAATTAAGTTGGGGAAAAAAACCCAAAAAGAAACAACTTAACGTGTAACAATCAAAGTCAATAACAGCAACAGGAACAAATAACGGGAATTAACAACAATAGTCCAATCAGGGCGAAAGAAAAACGCGAAAAGAGAAAACGAAAAACACACACCTTCAAACTTGCCAAAAAATCGTAATATCGTAAAGTAAATCAAGAAACAACCGTTATCCGCCCTTCTTCTCTCTTCCGTGACTCTGGTGACTCGCACTATTTATAGTGAGAACCGGTGTAGTTTCTCTTCTGTTAGAACGGCCGGTGTAACAATCATCATCATCATCATCTTCATCTTCATCATCATCAAAAAATTTCGAATAAACAAGTTTCATCTTATTATCAGTATCTTCTTACGAGTTTCGCTTAAATTGATTCTACAAATGTCAATCTTTTGAACGAGCTGATCTTTACGAAAAGCCTTCGCTACCCTGCGGACAGAAACCTATGTGAGAAGCAAATCTCCATACACAATTGTGAAAGCCAAAACATGCCGAATCCACATTTTCTTTGCTACCGCCTCTATTAAATTACACTTTCTCAACTACCATCTTCTTTATTCGTGACATTTTTACTTTTGGGGCTCGTTATTGTCATTTCTACTCACCTAAAAGCTATTGTTTCTGGGAAGCAGTATTCGAACACTTCCACTTGTTTTATTAAGAATCTGACATCTCTTCCTTAATCGTGTTCTCCCTATTCGCTATTGAAACAGCTTTTAAAGATACCATAAACAATACAATGGGCTTTTTGTTAACACAGGCAAAACAGAGTACATTCTCCTGAACCAACATGGAAAACATCCCTTCCTTAATTAAGACTTGTCTTGGACGTGTCCACTAGTTAACCTATCTTGGTAGTAAAGTTGCAAAGCAACATTACACAGAAAGGGAACTAAAAGTGTGAATAAGCAAGACCTTGGCTGGACTGGACACCATGAAAGCAATCTAGAAGTCAAATCTTCCAACCCAGATGAAACGTGACTTCAAACTAGTTCTCGTATATGGAACTAGCACCTGGATTTTCATCAAATAATTGGGACAGAAAATTGACGGTGTGCACAGCACCAACATGCTACGAGCTCCTTTTAACATCTCCTAGAGTTAGCACCCCATGAGCGTGCAATTCTACGGGCATCTTTGATCAGAGAGTGAAGAACTCCTTGTAAAATATTATTCGAGAACAGTTTTGTTTAGTCTTGTGACATGTTTTTATTTCAACTATTTCCATGGAAAACAATAATTGGAATTAATAATTCGACCGTTCTGACTCCGATGGAATCGGAGGAAAATTGAATGATTGAATTAAATTCCAAGAAAGATGTGACCTTTATTGAAACTAATTTCGATTTCCTAACTGTTAGCAAATCGATTTCTATAACAACGAAGTATATGAACTAACAAACAACAACAAATATATCTCGTATATATATATATATATATATATATATATATATATATAGAGAGAGAGAGAGAGAGAGAGAGAGAAAGAGAGAGAAGGATATATATATATATATATATATATATATATGTATATTATAAGGAAGTATGCTTGTTAATGGATCACTTTTCAGTATTTACTTCAACAGTGCTCGATACGTGAGTAGAGCTAGGTAGTAAGTTATGAAAATATATTTATGGCAATGATTTCATAACTTACTAAATATATTTTCAAAACTTACTACACTAATACACCAACACATACACACACGGATATATATATATATATATATATATATATATATATATATATATATATATATATACATATATATATATTTTATAAAGAGATATAATTTTATATGCATCAGTTTTCAGTAGGTAGTAAGTTATAAAATATATTGATGGCAATGATTTCATAACTTACTATATATATATATATATATATATATATATATATATATATATATATATATATATATATATATATGTGTGTGTGTGTACATATATATATATATATATATATATATATATATATATATATATAGAGAGAGAGAGAGAGAGAGAGAGATAGAGAGAGTGTGTCAGTTCATATTGAAAAGAAATCAATAAAGTGCTCGATTATAGAAAACCGAGAGCTAAATACAAATTATTTATTAAAAAATTACATATTTCAGAGTAGTACCGCAGTTTTATATAGATAAGCTTACTTTTTAAATAAAAGGTCGTTTTTGAAGAAGGTTACGGGGTCAGAGTTATATATTGGGTGAGATTAATTGAGTTTAATTTTATTTATTATTTATTTATTTATAGTTTTGTGTTTTAATATAAGGTTTTTATTTAATTTTATTAGGTGTTTTTTATTAGTTATTTATGTGTAGTTTTGTATTTTTATTTTAAAAGTGTTACATTTTAAAGATAGTCTCGAAAAATCAAATCAAAGGGGGATTGTGTTTGAATCCATCGTTTTAAACTCTGCATTACTGAAGCATCCGTTTTGAAGAAGGTATCGGGTCAGAGTTATATATTGGGTGTGATTCATTGAGTTTTATTTTGTTCATTGTTTATTTTAATTATACTTTTGTGTTTTAAAAACGTATAATTTTATTTCATTAGGTGTTTTATTTAATTGTTTATTTATTTGTAGTTTTTAATTTTTATTTAAAGGGTTGTATTTTAAAGAGACGTCTTGCAAAACTAAAACAAAGGGAAATGGCGTTTGAATTCATCGTTTAAAACGGTGCATTGTTGACACGTCCCTATTGAAAGAAGTACTGGGTCAGAGTTAAATATTATATACGGGTTTTAATCGTAATTAAGTTTTATTAAAAATAATTTAATTATTGATGACAGGTGTTGTCATGTTTACTGCTTCAAAAGTGTGTTTACCTTTAGGGATAACTGTGTGGAATACTTTATTGATTTGGCTCTGGGTGGAATTTATTAAGGTTTTTATTTATCTATTATTTTTTATTTATTTATTTATTTATAGTTTTTCATTTTTTTTATTTTTT
This sequence comes from Sepiola atlantica, assembly GCA_963556195.1. NCBI lineage: Eukaryota > Metazoa > Mollusca > Cephalopoda > Sepiida > Sepiolidae > Sepiola > Sepiola atlantica. The sequence continues at coordinate 54,462,932 of OY744537.1, read as the reverse complement.
AAATCTAGATAGTAAGTTCTAAAAATATATTTATGGTAATTAAGAAGTGCAAGTAATAATACCTGGGTATGACCTCGCTAATTTTAAAATCAGACCATGAAAACAAATTCAATAAGAAAAAAAAACGCCGAATAAAAACGCGGAAGCCTCTGTGTAGTACTTCTTGTTATTCGAGCACTAAGAAAAACAAACATATAACCACTAGAAATAGTAATAACACAAAGCTTAACAGCAATCACTCAAATAGTAATAATAATAAAGCTAATAATGCTCCTACACTTTAACCTGTTTTCCGTTTATAATTTTTCACACATTTTGTCCATCACGGGATTTCATTTTCATGACTTATCGTGTACCTTACCCATATATATATATATATATATATATATATATATATATATATATATATATATATATATATATATATATGTGTATTTTATTGTGTATTGGCATCCTTCAGTCGCAACGACTATGGATCAGCGCCGTATTGGGATGTTGTTTGTGTGCATCTTTTTGTGTGACTGTAGAGACCAATTCTTGATTTGCATGGTCTACTACAGCCTAGATATACGAAAACTGTTGCGTCTTGTTTGTCTGCCTGTAGGTTCGCTCTTCTCCTAGTTCTCTTCGCAACGTTTTCATCGTGGAGGGTCTTTTCACTGATGATCATTCCCTGGCGTATTTGTTTACTCCAGACAGGTCTGTTAGCTGCAGAGGTTTTCCATGTATTAATATTAATTGAGCAAGCCTTCATATCTTGCTTGCAGACATCCTTGAAGCGGAGATGGGGACGATACCTTTTTCTTGAGCCAAAGGCAAGCTAACCGTAGAGAAGGTCTTTAGGGCTGCGCCCATCATCCATTCTGCACACATGGCCCAGCCAGCGAAGACGTCGCTCACGCAGTAGGAAGTAGATGGATGGAATGCCTGCTCTTTGAAAAACATCATTGTTATTCACTTTGTCCTTCCATGTGATACCAAGTATCATACGAAGGCACCTCATGTGGAAGACCTGGAGTTTCCTATCCTGTGTTGAGTACGTGGTCCAGGACTCACTCCCATAAAGTAGGACACTGACAACGCACGGTCTGTAGACAGCCATCTTGGTAGAAGTGGTGAGGTTGCTGTTTTCCCAGATTCTGTTAGTTAGTTTAGAGAGGGTTGTAGATGCCTTACCAATCCTTTTGGTTGCGCTCTACGTCCAATGAGAGGATTCTGAAGCAGTGTAGCCTAGGTACTGGAACTGGTGAACGACCTCCAGTGGTGTACCTTGGATTAAAATGCTCGATGGGCAGGCGGTTGCTTGTCCCATAACTTGGGGTTTCTTCTGGCTGATGGTGAGGCCGAACAGGCTGCAAGCATCAGCAAACCTGTCCATAAGTCTTTGCAGACCGTCTTCCTGATGCGATGCTATGGCTGCATCATCGGCAAACAGCATGTCCCTGATCTGGACTGACCTGATCTTAGTCTTGGAACGGAGCCTGGCGATGTTGAAGAGACCACCATCAGATCTGGAGTGAAGGTAGATACCATCCGCTGTGTTTTTGAAAGCATGCCTCAGGAGTATGGCGAAGAAGATGCCGAAGAGTGTCGGGCCAACACACAGCCTTGTTTGACACCGCTCTTCACCCCGAATCCAACAGACATGTCGCCGTTAAACTGTACAGTGCTCATCATGCCATCGTGAAAGGATCTTATGATGCTGAGGAGTTTTGGTGGGCATCCGATTAGTGGGAGGATCTTGAATAGACCGTCTCTGCTAACGAGATCGAACGCTTTGGTCAGATCTATGAAGACGAAAGCCGCATTGAGATCCAGGTAAATTCGATCGGCAAGAACTTACAGTCGCAGTAGTACTATGCGTGCAAATAGCTTGCCAACAAAGCTCAACAGTGAGATACCGCGGTAGTTGTTGCAGTCACTGTGTTGTGTTTGTAGAGTGCGATGATGTTTGCGTCTCTCATGTCGTGAGGCACTGAACCTTCTCTCCAGCACTGTATGAAAAGGTTATGAAGGGGCTGAAGTAGGTTATCTTTTCCACTTTTTAAGACCTCTGCTGGAATATAGTCCTTTCCTGGGGGTTTTCTAGATGACAGCCTGTCTATTGCCTTGGATAGTTCTTCTATGGAAGGCTGCTCGTCGAGTTCATGCATCAGGGAGAGACGATCAATGGCATCCAGGTCAGACTGATGTACCACGTTGTCCCTGGAGTAAAGCTCGGTGTAGTGTTCTACCTATCTGTCCAGCTGTTTGACTTTGTAGCCAGCGATGTAGGAGATGAGTTGGCCTTGTATGAAAGCAAGGATGAACGTTTTGCTCCAATCAGAGGATCAGGGGTACCAGTCATTGCATTTACAACTTGTCCTCCTCCCAAAGGCCCTGAGAGCTGTAGAGTGGGTGTCGTTCTTGAGTGTTTCCCACTGTTCAGATGCAGATCGACTGTAATTTTTGAAAGTGGAGGAAAACATCACGTTGCATTTTGCCATGCGATCTGGGTGTTGAGTCTTGCTAACGTCTATATGCGCAATACCCTCCTGTTTAGTGCGGTAGAAATCTTTAGGTTGAAGTTTAACCTTTCTGCATACTAAGGAATGATCAGTATCACAATCGGCACTATGATAGGCTCTAGACATCGGGAAATGTTTTGGATGTCTCCAAGACACTCTGTGATGCAGCCTGAAAATGTTTCAGGTACCTTCGTCTAGTAATGATGAGGTCAAGCTGGTGCCAGCGCCCTGACCTGTGATGTCTCAAAGACACCCTATGATGCTGCCTGGCACCAAAGAATGTGTTGGTTATGCAGAGGTCATGATAGGCACAGAATTCTAGTAGTCGCTGACCCTTATCATTGCATTTACCCACTCCAAAGTTACCGAGGCAGCTTGGTCATGCATTGTTGTCACCACCTACACGCGCATTAAAGTCCCCAAGTATGATCAGGTCCTCATTCTGTGAAAATGCCTTGATGGTGTCATCTAGCTGAGTGTAGAAGTGCTCCTTTGTGTCGTTAGGTGTCGCGAGTGTTGGGACGTACACACACAATAGATTAATTGATCCATCTGTGGTGTTCAGACGCAGTTAAATTAGGCGTTCAGTGACTGAATCACAGAGTTGTACATTTTGAAACGGTGAGTTTCTGACTGCAAAACCAACACCGTGTTCGCGAACTTCCTTTTCCTTCTTCCCTTGCCAGAAGAAGGTACAGTCTTATTCTCTTAGGCATCCGGAGTTTGCTAAGCGAGTTTCTTGTAGTGCAGCAATGTCTACCCTTAGTCTCAGTAGCTCGTTGTTGATGATAGCAGTTTTTCGGACATCGGAGATGTTGAGTATGTCAGTAGATAGACCAGTCATCATAGTACGGACATTCCAGCACCCTAGCCTAAGTGCTGGTTTCTTTGTACTTCTTTTGTTTTTGTTTGGTGCAATCATTTCTGACCACTTGTTGTGATTATCCTATGCTTTACGCACCCAGTAAAGCAGGTGGTCAGTGGCGGGATAGCACCTTACTGGCTGAGGGCGGTTCAGCTTTATGGCGGGGGTGTAGCTGTCCAATGAGGTTAAATAACCTCTCCCACCGTCGGGATCGACCCATGGCGCCTAGCTGGACGCCAATTTAGCTGTAGGCTTATAACCGGTAACTGTCGACCCCCCTTTTTTTAGTCATATACAGATGCATAGCTGAAGTTTTCTCTCCAGGGCGCTGGCCATGGCAGATCTATGAAGAGACTGAGTTGCCCAATCGTCAGAATCTCCCTCTCGGTCTAGCTGATGTTGCCCAAAAGAATAAAAGTACCAGTACGTCCGGCACCAGGTTGACTGCAGTAACTGCCAGAGAGGAGCTAAGTACAGCGCTTGTCTGCCTGTGGGGCTACACTCCAGATTTTCTGTTGGGGTTTACTCCCTTAGCGTTTAACGAACCAACGAATAACCACAAGGCAGTGGTACTATTTACCCATAGCTGGGGGCCTGTTCATGGGCATCAGGGCATGTCCATACAGCGATGGGCCTGGCATGCCGCATGTCTGGGGGAAGATCACCTCCGTGTCTCCCGTGGTCCTGCTTGAGTCCGCAAGGTACTCAATTGACGTGTGTCGCCACGTGGAGGCACTGCATGGAGCTTGCCTATAGAGAGGCTATGTACTGGCAGGGAAGACTTACGTACTCTGCTCCCTTTTCGCCTAGACTAGCCAGCTGTGGAGACTGTAATAGGAAGGTGACAACCATACAACACACAGTGACCACACTTGATGCATCAATAGACCATTACGACACCCACACCTACACACACACACACACATATATATATATATATATATATATATATATATATATATATATATATTGACGTGTGTCGCCATGTGGAGGCACTGCATGGAGCTAGCTAGTCTAGGCGAAAAGGGAGCAGAGTGCGTAAGTCTTCCCTGCCAGTACATAGCCTCTCTATAGGCAAGCTCCATGCAGTGCCTCCACATGGCGACACACGTCAATATATATATGTATATATATATATATATATATATATATATATATATATTACTTGATTAAGTTCCAATAATAACAAAGTACCTCACTACAAAGTATAACTTTTATAAATAAAATAATATAAACACTAGAAACAGTCTACGCGTTTCAACGTTAACACGTAGTTTCGAGACTATCAACTGAGATAAGAAGTTATCTAAAAGAAATCAGACAGAACAAAATCGGCCAGCACGATGAGACCTGTTACCATCGACACGCTGATTGTGTCCGCGTAGATAATTTATAATGTTAAATTAATGATATATATATATATATATATATATTTATCACTGTATTCCCAGTATTTACCTGAGACGTTGTTGCATTCGCTAACATTTCTATGAATTAACATAACAGACAACTAAAAAAGACAACAAATAAAATAGATTTCGATGAATAAATAAACAGATACATTGTCTTCTACTATAAATGTTTAAAAGCTGTCAACACTAGAATATTGATTCTTTTGTGATTGTATTATGTTGTGTCGGACAACAACAGTTTACAAAATAAATATCCTCGCACAGAAGTTTAAGGAATAAACTACATATATTTTTATTATCCCTGTTACTTAACACAAATGACAAATAAAATACAAACAATTTGCAGCCATTTTCGGACTTGGTCCATTATTGTTGTGAGGGGTGTTTTCACTCTACAGCATATTTTTACTACCGTTACAAATCATGGTTTCATATCGTATTCTTTACATTGGAGTGATAAATATTTTCATATAGGTTAGTAATATAAAATATTTTAGGCAGTATTTATTTTAAATAATGTGTGATTCCAATTGTTCTCAAAGGTTTAGATCAAGCTCGATCGAAGAGTAACACTTCCTCAGAATTTGACAAAAATCGGATAAGCAAACGTCTACATATAACATCGCAACTATATATGCTCACATTTGAATGGTATATATATATATATATATATATATATATATATATATATATATATATATATATATATATATACCATTGTTTTTTCTGAAGAAAGTGACAAGTATCAACTGGATGTTGTATTTATATCCATGTTGATATAGATTGTAAAAACTAAAAAAATGGTTAAGTTACTGATGCAGAGAAACTACTTTCTCTTTTATGTTATAGACTATCTAGATGGATCTATCTATCTATCTATCTATCTATCTATCTATATATATATATATATAGAGATAGAAGAAAAAATATTGATAAATATGCGACGATTGTCCAAATTTATTTCAAATTTCAATTGTTCAATGCAAGGTTGTCAGTAATAAACTAGTGTTTATTTTCCTTTCCTTAAGCCAAGGCTTTTCAAAGATCGAAATCTTATCATCAGAGGAGAAATACAGATGGATAAGTTGGCTTTCGAAAAAACCAAAGTTCAAATATTTGAAAAATATGAGAATTATTTTTAAAAATTATTGAAATAATTTTTGTCAAAAAATGTACTGAATGAAAAGAAAATTTCGTGAAAAGAATTTCGTGAAAAAGAAATACAATTGTCCGGGTGGTAAGTTTCCGTTGAAAAGGTTCGGTGAAATTGTAGAAAGTGAATAAAAACACTTTGCATGGGAGCAGGTTGGAAAAGGTGCTCAAAAGTAGATAAGTCCAGATGTACTTAAAAGAGGCTTTGAAGAGGAAAACAGGCCATTTTTTGATTTTCTTCCGGGCCTAGAAAAAACGGTAGGATCTCATACAAGGATTAACTCAGAATGAGAAAAACCAAAGTTGATGAAAGTTTCAGATTTGGGGTCAGGATGGGGGGGGGGGTTAGGAGGTGCGGGGTAGTTTAAAAAGTCGCTTTGTGAATTTGGGGGAAAAATAAAAGTAGGACGGGTTGGCATGGGGATGTAGATAAAGTGACAGGTGGGTTAAGGGTGCGGGCTAGCGGTAGGGTGTAGGTTTTGGGGGTGGGGTTAATCTTAAGTGGTGAATAGGTATAGAAAAAGTTGATTCTAAAAATAGAAGTAAAATGTGAGCTTCCAAATATATCAGGCGGCTAAGGGCAGGTTAAATTGTAGTTATCAGATATGGTTTCAGTGTGTTTAAGGAATAAAGTAGTGAGAGCATTGAATAATATAAGATTAAATTTAAATTTAAAAAGCTAGGGAATAGTTAATAAAGAATTTATTTATTTATTTTTAATTTAAAACCAAATTAAGGGTTAGATGAATAATTTGGAGGGACATTAAATGGCCAAAGAGATAAGGGGGGGGGAAATAATGGGGGGGGGAAATAATGGGGAGGGGGGAGATAAATTAATGGGAAAAGGGTTAGTGAAATTTAAAGGTCAAGTCTGTTCTACTCAGGTATATTGAAATTTAGGAGAGGGGAACAATGTAAGGGATAAGGAAGGATTGTTAGAAACAATTTGTTTCGATTTTTAGTAATAGGGGTGGAGTTGGGTTGGTTCAATCAAAATTTGAGTGCAGTGTCAATTTTATAATCAGTGGTTTAAATGGTGAGTGAGTCGTAACAGGGTAACAATAACAGTTACAGTTTAAATTTAATTAGATATATAAGGGAAACTTGCAAGGGGTTTCCAAGTAGTATGAACATATGATTTGGGGGGGGGTGAAATTGGTCAAAGATAAGATGAGTTGAACAAAGAGAGAAAGGGCCGATAGCAAGTGGCTCGCGAGTATTTAGAGGGATTAGGATTATTCAAGAATAGGCCAAAATAAGTAGTAATGTAACTAGCTCGAATCAATCAAAATAGTTAAAAAGATTACACAAAGGGGGTTATGGAGGCTATTAAGGAGGTAGAGCAGAAGTGCTAGTAACAGTTTATATAATATAAGTGTTATGGGCTAGGGTTAGATTGAAAAATTAAGCAGACCTTCGTTTTGAAGCTAGTGAGTTAGAGAGCTGATGAGGATTATAGGGGGGTATTAATGGACCCAATTGGAGGGGAATTCAAATGTCGTAGTTAAAATGATGACAAAAAGAAGTTACAGGGGAATATGTAGCAAATAGGAAGAGTCTAAATATAAGGACGATATAGTGGAAGTGTAGGGGATAATAAGGGGGGTGGGAAAGAGAGGCCAAGAATGAGTTTGTAGGTGGGATTACGGATAGGAGAAACAATGAGATAAATATAAGGGGTTAGGAGTGGAGCTGAAGCAAAAGGGTAAAAAGGAGCTATATTGCAGGAGAGGTATATAAGTCTAGATATTAGGTATGTTAATCATCGGTGGAAAGTTGGAGGAGTAATGTTAGTTCAATCTACTGATAGTTTTCCGGGTAAATGTGGTTATTAGGTGTAATGGTGATGAAGAATTTATTGGGAGGGTTAATTTGTGAGAATAGGGGTGTTAAGAATGGAGGTTACAAGGTTCCCCTGGGATATAGTTTAGAGATTTGTCAGATGTTAAAGAATGGGGGGAGTTATTGGTTGGGAGGAGGAGTGTCAGATGGAGTGATGAAATTAATGTATTTAAATTTTCGTTTGTGTCTGCAATTTGAAATAAGTTCATTTTTGGAGTTAATGACATTTAAGTTCTTGTGTGCTGTAGCTATCATATAAGTTTCCAAGGTACATAGTTGGCAGAATGCAGAACCAGGAGTATATGAGTTTGACTTTTTTAATATAGACCAACTTAGGGAGTAGGGGGTATTTTTGATGTGAAAGTTTTTTATTAGGTTGGAAAGAGAGGTGCTAGTGGTACCATTACTATTGTGTTTAAAAGAGTAGATATGGTTAGAGATTCGAGTCTTTATGGGGAAAGCACTGGCACCAATATAGGTATGAATTTTATGGGGGGTTATTGTTGTATTATTTGAGTTGTTTATATTATTAGGGGTGCTTACGGTTTGTATGCTCGGATTCAAGTCAACGTTTAAGTTAGGGTTATTAGTTGGGGACGGTAGGGTGTCTTGGGGAATGAGATCGGATCCATTATTAGTTGGTGGTAGTTGTTGGTCAGTGTGGAGAGTATTATTTAGTGGAGGGGGTTGTTGATGGGGATTGTTGAGGGGAAAAGTGGGAGATTGTGTGTTGGCATTATTTTGCATATTGGTATTAATCTGTGTAGTGGTGTATTGTTTAACAGTACAGGAATATATGACGTTACTTTGTATGCAATCACCGTTTAATGGGCATTCTCTGGATTTTTGGCAGTTACAGTTATTAGTGGGGTGTATGGTGGGTGCTGTTTGTTGGGCAGATTTAATTTTTTTGTTGTTAGATGTGATGATGGTTTGTGCTATATTGGGCATTGTGGAGTAAGAAATTTTAATAGAGTTCTTGTTTAAAATAGTGCTGTATTTATGTGGGTGCTTGAACGAGTTATCTAAAATTTTGAAAAATTCCCTAGCTATGTTAGTTTTTACATTGCAATTATAGGGTGGATTAAACCAAATGTTATCTTTTCTTCTAGTTTTTTTATTTTTATTTTCACTGTGTTCTTGGGGGTTAGCTGTTTTAACTATATTAATAGTTTTAGTATGTCCATTTGCATATTTCTTAGGTTTCTTGGGTATCGTGGTGCTAGTTCTTTGTCTATCTTGTGTAGCCATTTTGTAGGTAACGACATTTAAAGGTTTATTCCCCTGGAGGGGGGGATTATTTTCATATTTAATTTTATCAGTGTATCCCGAGTTAAGAAGTGCGTTATTATAGAAACTAGAATTTTGATCGAAGATAGGTTTATTAGCTGAAAGTCTCGAAATTCTATTTGAGATTGAAGGGACTATTGAGTTAATGATGGATTTAGGGTGGTTAGAGTGTTTATGTACGTAAAATAAGGTTAGATTAGGTTTGTGGTAAGGGCTAAATGATTCGGAGTTAAGGTCTAGTGTTAGGTCAAGGAAATTAGATATTCTTTTCTCGGGTTCTATGGTTATGGTTAATCCGAAGTTTTTAAAGAACTTGTGTAGGTTTTTTTTGGTGTTGTTGTATTGTCTGGGTCTCTCTCTAGAGATAAAGAGCGCATCGTCTCTGTAGAGTCCACCGTGTAAGTGTCCGAATTCAAGCTTTAATTGTCTCAATAAATATAATCCTACTAGGTCAGTAACTTGGGCAGAGTCTGAAGCTCCCATGGTGATATCAAAGTTGTTGGGGCTATCTTTCCTAATCCAAAATTTATTGTCAAATTCTAAAAGGGATCTCCTGGCTAAAATTATTAGATTTTTTTCAGAGTCTGTGATATCTGAATTATTCTTAGCGAAAATAAGAGCTTTGTTTAGTAGGATAGGAGAGATAGACTGATAATAATTGTCAATGTCGAAAGTGATGAAGTTCAAGTTAGAATTAGATTTATCTTTAAGGTTTAAGAACCATTTGGAAACCTCTCCAGATGATTGCCAAAGGGAGTATGTAATTTTAGCTTTTAATGTAGGAATGATTCTATCTAGGATATTTTTGCTTATAATGCCTATGTCCGATTTGGAAGGGCATATTAGTCTAATGGAGGGGTTTTCATGAAAATTTATTTTGTGGTCTTTTAAAGTACATCTGGGTGTAGCAGGAGTGAAGATTTCAGCGTAATTCAGGATGTTAAAAGAAGTTAACAAGGATTTAGCTTCATTGTTAATGCTATTTAAAATGTTGTCAGAAGAGGTTTTATATGATTTGTTCAATTCTTTGTAGATTAAATCTTTGTAATCAGAATATTTCAATTTGTAGTAGTTTTTAGTTTTATCTGCTGGGACTATAATATCAGGGAGCTTTTTGATCTTGTTAGTGAAATTGTTAATTTTTTTGATGAACGGGTTATGATGTTTATTGTGCTTTTTGAATTTTATGTGTCTAATTAAGTTGAATAAATCATTTTCAAAGTTATTGAGAAGATCATTTTGCTTGGGGAAAGGAGATGTTTTTAGGCCGTACCTGGATGCAGTTAGACGTCCCAATCTTTTTATTTCCCTGGAGGAGTTTATGGGGAGTGTAAATCCTTTGAGTTCTGGAGAAGAAATGGTATTTCCGTCATTTTTCCGGTTTTTATTTTTTGAGTTTAGGTCATGATGGAAGGCTCTCCATCTTACGTTTGTAATGAACTTTTTCATGGATTGTATGAGTTTGCGAATGTAGGCTTCATTTGAAGGGATCGGAATGTTTTTTGCTGAGAGTGGAAGGAATTCCTTGCTGAACATTTCACAAAATAGGAGAAATAAGCTCAACTTGGTAGGAGCTTTAAGTAGGATCAAAATAAACCAAAGTGAAAACTTTTAGTAGATGGAACCTATTGTGAAAAGGATAAGCTCAATATACGAGATAGAGCAATAGTAGAGATAGAAGAAAAAATATTGATAAATATGCGACGATTGTCCAAATTTATTTCAAATTTCAATTGTTCAATGCAAGGTTGTCAGTAATAAAATGGCCTGTTTTCCTCTTCAAAGCCTCTTTTAAGTACATCTGGACTTATCTACTTTTGAGCACCTTTTCCAACCTGCTCCCATGCAAAGTGTTTTTATTCACTTTCTACAATTTCACCGAACCTTTTCAACGGAAACTTACCACCCGGACAATTGTATTTCTTTTTCACGAAATTCTTTTCACGAAATTTTCTTTTCATTCAGTACATTTTTTGACAAAAATTATTTCAATAATTTTTAAAAATAATTCTCATATTTTTCAAATATTTGAACTTTGGTTTTTTCGAAAGCCAACTTATCCATCTGTATTTCTCCTCTGATGATAAGATTTCGATCTTTGAAAAGCCTTGGCTTAAGGAAAGGAAAATAAACACTAGTTTATTACTGACAACCTTGCATTGAACAATTGAAATTTGAAATAAATTTGGACAATCGTCGCATATTTATCAATATTTTTTCTTCTATCTCTACTATTGCTCTATCTCGTATATTGAGCTTATCCTTTTCACAATAGGTTCCATCTACTAAAAGTTTTCACTTTGGTTTATTTTGATCCTATATATATATATATATATATATATATATACATATATACTTATTTATATATATATATATATATATATATATATATATATATATATATATATATATATATATATATATATGTACATTCCTCTCTGAAATTAAGATTCTGATTCGGAAATTAGAAGTATCCACGAAAAGATATCCAGACATAAGTTGTAGGTTATATTTAACAACACTTTCCTTCAAGAAAAGAGTATACCTATATATATATATATATATATATATATATATATATATATATATTTATAGAGAGAGAGAGAGAGAGAGAGAGAGAGAGAAAGAAATACTAAGACGGAAAGAGAAAGGTAGACAGATGTTACCTACTAAACTTCCCAAGATTTTTAGCTTACATTTTCGTATATTTAAAACAGGAAAAAGTATTTTTTTAAGGTTTATAATTTTATTTTAAAACTAAAGGGCAGAATCGAAACCGTACACGCGATGTTTTCAGTCTGATACTTTTCTAACTGAGCAATTTAGACATTTCGTAATCCCATTTAAAAAATAAGACTCATGAGAAAATTCTTATTTTATGTGCAAAATGTTGGAAAAAGGCAGTAGCTTCCTTAAAAAGGCACATCGAGAGTCAGGACAACTTTCATTATGTTCAAAGGAAAATGCCATATGTGGATATATGTTTCTATGTTAGGTACACTCTCTAGTCTGTCGTTTTATAAACGGGCAGCCACTCTAACACACGCGCTCTCTTTCATTATATAGAATATATAGACGCTATAGATAGATCAAGATATATAAAAAAGTAAAGAAAGAGAAATAGAAAGAGAGAGAGAAACAGACACACAGACATACAGACCGACATACAGACATACATACAGACAAACAGGCAAGCACGTAGGCAGGCAGGCAGGCAGGCAGGCAGAGGAGCATTTTGTATTAATTATACCAAAATGCTTCACTTACATTTTATTACCTAAAAAGATGAAAAATATATTCTTTTATTTCATATAATTTTTTTTTTCAGTCTGATAATTTTCCCAACAAAACAATTCAGACATATATTTGTTAAGTCAACTTTTAAAGAATACCCATCACAAAATCGGATATAGCCTACGTATTTGAAATTTTCAGGGAGTTGTGTCCTCATGAGTCACTGAGCGATTGTGGCACGTAGATATTCGACAAATATGTTGTACAGTGATAACATCCCTCACAACAATAATTATTATTATTCTATTATAATAGAATAAGTCCGAAAATGATTGAAAATTGTGTGTATTTGATTTGTTATATGTGTTAGATAAGCGCGGGAAAAATATATATAGTTATCTAACCTTGTGTTTGGGGGTCTTTATTCCGTTAACTGTTGTTGTACAATACAACATAAAGATAAAACCTCCTAAAAATGTAACTGTAATCGGATCCGATATGGCGAAATAATTGTTAGACGGACTAACATATTGACAGACATCAACTTAGTGACAACATGAAATAGATGTCAGATGTAGACAATAAATATCTATTTGGGGTCATCTGGGTTCATTTACCTGCGAGGACAAACCAGAGATTTCGCGAACAATCTGGCTCAGCCAGTTTTCTAGGTTCAATGTCAAACTACGATTATAGAAAAATTTCGTGAAAAACTAATGAAGCCATTTTTAGAAAATTAAAAAAAACTAACGAAATGACAAAACGCTTACTGATTAGCAGAGGGACCGGCTTATGATTCAGGTTGAATGGAAACGCAACCACCACCACCACCTCCACAACCACCACCACCTCCACAACCACCACCACCACCACAAACTATTACATAAAGTTTGGAGATAGAGGGTGTTCTCCTTCTCCTTCACCAACACCTCCACTAACTCCATTTCCCGATATTATGTTTTTTTTAGATGAGGATTAATGATTTGTGTTATTTGGATTATTCGGGCTACTCTTCTTATCTTAGGTGTTGTTCTCACAACGTTTCGGCCGATGTAACTTTCGACCATCTTCAGGTGCGTCTGGTCGAACTCGGGAATATTTATGTTGAACTCGGGATTTCGAACTGAACCATTTATTTAATCCACGCGGGTAGATTGTAAGACTGCACATCTAGAAACATAATTATGTTTTAGGCTCCCAGAATTGTTCGTAACGAATCAGGTGTTTAGTAATAATCATTTTTAAGTGAAGGTTATTTTTCGGTTGGAGGTTCAATCGTCATTACAGGCGATAATAACAAAGAATAACATTAAAAAATGCTTAAGATTTTGTACCCAGTCATGGTTGACGGAACGACAACCATCTTTCCCCGTTGATTAAAAAAATGTTCCGTTCAAAATTCTGTATAGATTCCCGAGTTCGAAAAGACGAACATGAAAAACGTCGAAGATTATATCGGCCGAAACGTTATGAGAATAACATAAAAAATTAGAAGAGTAGTCCGAATAATCCAAATAATATATTTCCCAATATAACAAATATAGTTCTGTGATTACTCAAGACTATGATACTACTAAGATTGGCGTCACCATGATTTGTGTAATATTGCGAGTAAGCAGAAATGTACATTTGTTTATATGTTTTGTTTTGAAACCAATTTGTCATGCAATAATCTTGCTATTTATGGCGCACATGAATTATGAAACAGATTCATAAACAAGTGAGAAAATATGTATCAGTGTTTCTTAAAACAAAATATTCCATACTAGATTTTGTGCTGATAAGAAAATGACAATATCGATAGTAAACAGTCAAATAGTGTAATATATATGTTCTGAAGCAGCGTTACGAGTGGCGTTCAATAAGTAATGTACCTGACCCACTTCCAGTTGTCTAATCTAGATGAAATTGTGCATGTGTAATGATTTATATCTGTATGGATTATGTTGCAAAAAAACAGCTATGAACTAATTGCGGTTTCTGATTTACAGGTGTTTGAACTGAGTCAGGTGTGAAATGGAGCCAGTTGAGTGTCGCGCCGTGATCCGGTTTTTGTATTTAAAAGGACGCACACCAAAGGAGACTTTAGATAAAATGAAAGAAACTTATGGTGATGATGCTCCATCATATGACCTTGTAAAACGCTGGCATTGCGATTTCAAACATGGCCGAAAGTCTGTGGAAACAGCTCCCAGACCTGGTCGTCCCTCTTCTGCCATTGCTGAGGCATCTGTCCGTCAAGTTGAGGCTGACATTTTAAGCAGCGTTATGTTTTGTGTGTGCGTTATAGTCGATGTTAAACGTCGATGATTTTAAACTACGCAATCGTTCTTTGTTACTATCTGATTGATCTATTAGAATTACTAGCAAATGTATGCTCCCTCCGGTCGCATATTTTTGCTAGTTGTGTTATTTAATTACTTAGTAAAATGTATTTATTTGTTTTTTTACAAAAAAAACTAGAAACTCACCCCATCCTTAATTTTAATAAATAAAACACGGAATAATAAAAACAGTTTTTAAACAAAATTTGCCCTTTACGGCGTAAGATGTATAACAAAAAAATCGAGGAAAATATTTTAAATACATCTGGAAATAAAAACAAAAACAATCATGAGTGTATATTTTCGAATATTAATTTATTAGAAGCTTTAAAATAAATTAACTATGTAAATTTGAAAGACGCGTGATGTTTGGTGAAGTTTTGGAATGGGTATATATAGGAGCTGATAAGTAGACATAAAAAGATAGCGATCTAAACTAAAAATATAGTTTAGTACAATTAATAAAAGTAATAGTATCGTTTTGTGCTGCAGACAGACATATACTAACTCTCAATTAGTAATAAAAGTACAATAGTACAATTAATAGAATTAATAATATAGTTTCGGCTTCAGACAGACAAATACCAACTCTCAATTAGTAATAAATATTAGTTTTAAAACTGTAACTAATTAATTGTGTTTTAATTTCTACTCATAAAATTACTGAATATAAAAAGCTTCCAAATCTTTTAACCTTTTAAATTCACAAGAATTTGCTAAGAATTTACAACTAGAAATGCTTCTAAATACCTTTCACATTTCGAAAAGTCATCAAATAGTTCATTACTTCTTTCATCTATAAACAAAAGATAACATTGGTTTTCTTATTTATGAACAAAAAGAAATGCATCATGGGGATTTTATTCTGTAATTAAATTATGTTTCACATAGGATTTGAAAAGGTTAGTGTAAGGTTTAGGGTATATAATTAAGTGGACATTACTTTATGATCCATAGCTAGAGCTATATGACATGATTTGTCATACAATATCATCTTACAAGGAATGGGGTTTAATATAGTGAGATAGTTTCTGAAGGTTTTAATATACTAATGAGTCACCGCTTATAAAGAAACGAAGGCCACTCGAGGAATAGATTTAACGAGTTTGTCAGGTGGACGGCGAGACAACACCATGGGGATTGGTGCCGATAGTTGCAACTGGTCGGACTTCTATTATTAAAGAGGACGGCTCAAACAGAATGTGTTAATATTGGGCATAGAAACGACCATGTTGCAGTCAGCTGAGAAGCAGCCCAGTTGTATTGTGTTCCACAGAAGAGTAGTTCTGACAAAGGAACTTTCCCTATGGAAGTTACGTTTAGTTTTAGGTACACAGAAGGTGAAAAAAGACTTATCGACACGAGTTTTTTTTCTTTGCATGTTTTACAGAAGGAACCATAGATGTGAGCTCAGTCGAGCACCTAATACTATGAAACAAGCTTACATATATATAGAAATCTATTCCACGTAATCATCTTTGAAATAGGATCGAACTGTATCGAATGCAAGGAATTTATGAAGCAATCAACTGGCCGGTGATTGTTGCAGAATTTCAAATATGGATGAATATTTAAAGTAGCTTACGTCGTTCGTAATCATTAATTTATTCCCAAGCAGGTTTGACTAATGAAGAAGGTGATAACTAAATAGCAGTTCTATAAATAGCGACATCAAACGACCTATCCTTTAATATACAGTGGAAATGTTATATATAAGTATGAAGGTCGAGAATTTTGCTGAATTGTAATACAGTTACACGTACAAGGTTATGGTTATAACACAGGTACAAGTACTACTGGCGGGGTCCCTTATTTGTATTGAATTCATGAGACTGCGATAATTGATACCGTCAGGGACTATAGAAATGATAAGCATCTATGGTGATAATTAATTCTTTGATTGCTTCTTTTATTTTACTTCATATTGACGGGTTATTTAATTCAGAATCCAGTCATTTTAGAAACAGTTGTATATACTATAATGATCTAATATCTCCAAATATGTCTTCATACTGTAAATAAATGTTTTGAATAAGAATGCTTTATAGATTAATTTGTTTTAGGCGTATAATTTGTAATTTTATAATTTGTCATTTTATAATTTGTAATTGATCAATCTTATTTTAACCATGAATAAAAATACCACTACGGTTCAGAATGCATCTGATAATAATAATAATACCAATTAGGGCGTCACCACTAGAAATACTTTAGCGTCTTACTGTACGTTTGGAAGTAAAAATAGAGCGGGAGAGAGATATATAAAAAGATAGATCGATAGATAGATAGAGAGAGAGAGAGAGAGAGAGAAGGAGAGAGAGAAAGAGAGAGAGAGTGAGAGAGAGCTAGAGTGAGAGAGAGAGAGAGAAAGAGAGAAAGAGAGAGAAATTAATCCTGCGCTTGATAGACAAAAATAAATAAAAGTAATCGAAAAAACGATTTCGAAGATTTGAGTAAATATGAGCGATTACTTTCTTAAGGTTGTCCAATGCTTATCAATGCCCGGAACTCCTACAAAATGTATGAACCAGCAATTTAGATACTAACATGTGTTCATCGCACGCAATAAATTCCTTGCATTGTTTTGACGTTAGGTAACCTCAAAACACGCAATCAATTAATCAATCAATAATTGAACAATTAGAATATTTTATGTTCGATTCTCCAGATTATAAGGTTGTCGACCAAGACTAAGGAGGCCTTCATCGTCCAATTGTTTTGTGCCAAGATGTCAGAAATCAGGACAAAGGAGTTTTAACTCAACGTTTTCCTTTTCATAAATGGATAATCTAGCATGATCTATGAGTCAACCTTACCGAATGGGGTAATCCAGCGGTATTTTTGCGACCCCGCTTAAAACACACACAAGTATATATATATAT
The DNA here is from genome assembly GCA_963556195.1 of Sepiola atlantica. Taxonomy (NCBI): domain Eukaryota; kingdom Metazoa; phylum Mollusca; class Cephalopoda; order Sepiida; family Sepiolidae; genus Sepiola; species Sepiola atlantica. The sequence goes on along the minus strand of OY744537.1, from coordinate 54,445,424 downwards.
ATATATATATATATATATATATATATATATATATATATATATATATATATATAAGATAAAAAATGGAAAAATCTTCCGACGTAATGGAAATTCAAAAAGGAAAAGCCAAAATATTATGTATACATTTATCAACGTTTCGTATTTATTAGAATGATTTCCTACAGAAGAAACAAAAGACAAGTACGAAATGTGTGAGATTAAAATTGGAGTCGCTTGTGAAAAGAATAAATTATAAGATACAAATATATATATATATATATATATATATATATATATATATTGTTTGTATTTAGGCAGCATTTTCTCATTTATGCAAACATTGTAAAAATAACAGAATTCGTCTGTTTAATTATACCTTTTTTATTTTTATCAATTTTTTTCAATTTTTCGTCGAATCATCCTCAGGTGTACGAAGCAACCACACTTTAGATTAGAAAAAAGCCCTGAAAAATATTATACACAGATACATATACCCAATTTACAATAACAATAAAATAAAAATGATTTACTATAAGAAATTTAAAACCCAAAATCTTGTAGTAAAAATAACTTCACCCCAACTAAAAATCCACTGGAAAAACAATGTTATTTATAAGTTTAAATTCCTTTTGGGAGAATGTAAATCCCATAATAATAAAGCTAATAGCTAAATTGGTTTTACACGCACTACCCTATTACGATGCGATGCATCTTGTAAACTCAAGCTCAATTGACCAACATCTACAAAAACTTAACTGCCTTCCCTCTTATTTAAGATAAATTTTAGTTAATAACACTAAAATAATACATTCCGAAACCAATTTGTAAAAAATTAAAAATTCTGGAAGCTATCTACATAAAAAACACAACAACCTAAAATTAACAACATCACATATGAAACACGTGGAAACATGTTTTAACAGTGATGCGATTTTATTCTGTGATGCCTTCCAACGTTGCTAAATTTAAATCGTCAACGACTTCCTGGAACAATGCGAAAAAACGTTCTATGCGCGTTTCTCCGACGTCTTTTTAAATTCTCTTCTTTCTCAAGCTCTTTTTTGTTCGTTTGCTTTTGACACCCGAGGATAATTCTACGAAGAATTGAAAACGTTCGTGAAACCTGTGAAACCTGTGAAACCTATGGAACATTTAATTTGTTTTACTTTAATACAAAAAAGACCATCAGAAATAAAGCATAATTAAACAGACGAATTCTGTTATTTTTAACAATGTTTGCATAAATATATATAACATTTTACACATAAGGTTAGATGACGTAGAAAATTTGAAATTTTTAGTAAAAGTTAACAAGTAGAATTACAGCTACGTGTTGCTTCACAGATAGTTAATTTCCAAGTAGCGAATAAGCTGATAATATATTTCTCTTGTTGTTAAACAAAGAAATCGATCGGTCTTTTTTGCGATCGCTACGCCTCCTTCTATGTGGTGGGTTTAGTGATGAACGACATAGTATTATGTATGTATACCCTATACTGTAGAACAAAAACAACTAAAGAATTGTTAAACCCTAAATGATTGTGTGCTGTTGTTATTATTAATAACTTATGTTGTTAGAAAGAAGGAGAAGGCGGCTACAAAAAAGAAACAAAAAGAAAGAAACACCAATATATCTTTAATTTCAACTACTTACAAGGTTTCATATATTTTTTAGCTGTTTTCTATATACGTGACAACGACGGTACATCTATTTACTTCGAAAAATTACCCACGTAACAAGCGGCTTATTCGTGCCACACAATGTTACATGTGTACAATAATGGCTGAGTGCTTATTAGCCTTGCTTGTATTCTATTATATCCTATATAATCTTACATTTTGGTGGTCCTAAGATTTTATGTACCGTATCATGGCTGCTATATATAATCTTTTTCTTTATCATAGATATAGTCTGTGTTGGGATCAATTGTTGACTAAATACAACGTAACATATTTAAGCTATTAATGTATAAATTCAAAAAACAATCACCGGCCGGTTGGTTGCATCATATTTTCTTCGGTGCTTTACGTATTATTTTTTTTCTAACTAACCATGTGAATGGCCGCCATACGGCTCTAATTTTCTCCCACCAATTAGTTAGGATTCCCATTTCAAAATCACTCTTTCTAACCTATCAGGTGATCGATACGGCCAATCGTATGCATCAGATTTCCTCTCTTCTTCCTCTGAACTGCATCCGCTTCGATTCTGAATATATACTCCCTTTTCTGTCTGATTTTGTTCTTTTCTCGTTTTATCTTTATAATTTTACCGCATTTTATGCCAGGCCAGGATTGATAATGGATTTCAATTATTCATGTTGTATCGAATTTCTCTTTTCCGTCAACGTATCTAAAAAGAGTTGAGATTTTTATCCACATTTATGTTCAATGTTTACCATGTTTCAATATTGCAGCGTCACGATCGTATTTTAAATCTATCCGACATTATTAAAAGAAAGATTACAAAAATAACAGTTTCTTTACCTTTAATTGAAACTATTTCGTAGTTTCCTTGAATTATCAAGGGAAATGCTAATCTTTGATAGCTTCCATGAATATATTGGAATCATTTTATTCGCCCAACTATCCTTATTTAATATCTATCTATATTTTTTAAGTGTACGCATGGATTGCAGAGAAATATATCATCTTATATATTAAGGAAAGTGAGATTTACCTTTTTTATTGGCCGATAGACCTTTATAAACGAATGTAAAATTCTGCCTTGTCCGTGATTTAGGTCAATTATTTGTATATATTCCAAAATATTATAATTTAACTTAAAATGTTTTGAAATTTTATCCGCCCAACAGTATTTCTATGTTTACTAATTTCAGCCTTCGACCCATAACACGGTAAAAGAAATACGGTACAAACCTAATTAGGGTAACTTTTTCGTATTACACCGTGTGCGCGCTTACTTTATGATGATTATTACGCTTGACAGCTATTAATAAAACATAATATCCAAAGTTACACTTTCAGATTACGAATAATACACAAACATCAACAATCTTTTTTTCATATGACGTTCTTAGAATATACATAAAAAACGCCCCCTTTTTTAAAAAACTCATACTTAATAAAACTCGTACTATTTTTCGCTTTCGTTTATAACGCATGGGTATTCCAGTTTTTGTTTACTTTGTTTGTTAACTTACAGGGGTGCAATTTTCTCGGGCAATGTGTGTGCATGGGTCCGGATAGATTTAGATAAACAGATAACAATTATCGACGGGGATGGAGCACAGGAAATCTATAAAGATAAATAGTATGTCTCGACAAGATTTCAACCTTTATCCTTAAAAATCAGTGGCGTTTTACCCTTGCATCATCCTACTATTTGATTATTAAATATATGATGAATTAAAAACTAAGAGAACCGAATGAGATATGAGGGGAAAATTGTTTTAGTTGGAGAAAACGATTGAGACAAAAATATATATATATATATATATATATATATATATATATATATATATATATAAATTTTTATTTATACAAACATTATTGGTTACATATATGCATACATGTTTCAGTTGTACTCTTCACAGAGAGTCAACCTCTTAAGACCAACTGTGAAGAGTACAACCGAAACATGTATGCATATATGTAACCACTAATGTTTTTTATAAATAACAATTTATACTTAAGAACACCTCTACTTGTTATTGAACACTTTTTATAAACACTTGATTTGCAACGGATTTTCATCTACAGAAATTAATACAATACGTGTACTATATATATATATATATATATATATATATATATATATATATATATATATATATATATATATATATATATATAAATCACAGACAATCAGTGCAACATCAGTACCATTGGTTTCAAGCTAAGAAGACGTAAGCCTTCTGGTTATCTTCAGCTTTGTTGTCACTTGGTAGATAAAATGGAGGATCTCGAATTTGCTTTCAAGGGTTAAATGACGTTATTTGCTTTGAAGGGGCTGTCAATAAAGGTTTCACAATATACACAGATCCACCTCCATAGTTAACATCTCGATCATAAGATAACTGCTAGTGTGGAGCACAGTAGTTGCCGAGCGTTAAAACCTGAAACAGACGATTTTGATATGTTTGCAGTCGTAAAACTACCAAGCTAATATAACTATAAGCGTTGTGACTCGTATTTTAGATTACACCAATAAATAAACACTCGAGCATAAATGTTAGTGAGATTTCCAATTGGATGATGGAACCGTTCTATAAAAGGTTGAGAACTATGATTAATTAACAGGACAACATGACAGATATTTGTTTACATTTGACTTTAAACCGACCATGTTGTTACCTGAGAGAAACATTACTGCGGTACCGTGTACCATAGATGATAAGTTCTTGATAATAAATATTGTTCAAAGATCAGGTAAGAATTTATAGGAAATAAACTTTGTTCATTGATTTTAGGTTCGCAGAAAAGGGAGGGGAGTTATTTGCAGTGTTGGTAGGAAGACGGGTCCTTGCTGAGAAGGTTTTTCGACGTGAGCCATAGCTTGAAGCTCAGTCGATTTACTACAGCTGATCACACAGTTGCAGAATAGGTTCTTCTTGCAAATCCTGAGTACAACATGACCGAATTGAGCAATACCTGCATGAAACAATTGGCAGGCGTTTCAAAGCTCAACATCCGAGAAAGTTGAATGAACATCAAAAGATGCAGTTCCAGAGAGAAATTAAGATCATATACGACTTTCCAATATATACCTATATAATAATAATAATAATAATAATAATAATAATAATAATAATAAAATAATAATAAAATAATGATAATAATAATAAAATAATAATAATGATTATAATAATAATAATAATAATAAAATGATAATAATAATAATAATAATAAAATAATAATAATAATAACAATAATAAAATAATAATAATAATAATAATTAAATAATAATAATAATAAAATAATAATAGTTATAATAATAATGATAATAAAATAATAATTATAATACAATAATAATAATAAAATAATAATAATAATAAAGTATAAATATGATAATAATAATAATGATAATAATGACAATAATATTAAAATAATCATAATAATAATAATAATAATAATAATAATAATAATAATAACAATGCTAATAATATTAATAATAATAATGATGATGATGATAATGATAATAATAATAATAATAATAATAAAATAATAATGATAATAATGATTATAAAATAATAATAATAATAATAATAATAAAATAATCATAATAATAATTATAAAATAGTAATAATAAAGATAAATATAAAAATAATAATGATAATAATAATAATAAAATCATAATAATGATAATAATAATATTTATAATAATAATAAAAGTAATGATAATAATATTAATAATAATAATGATGATGATGATGATGATGATAATAATAATAACATAATAATAATAATAATAATAATAATAATAATAATAATAATAATAATAAAATAATAACAATAATTATAATAAAATGATAATAATAATAATAATAATCATAATAATAATAATAATAATAATAATAATAATAATAATAATAATAATAATAATAATAATAATAATAATAGATCTGAAAGGGAAAATGTGTTCTCTTACATGCCTGATGTTAATGTCGAAGAATTCAAAAAGTGTTTCAAATATGAGAATGTGGAGGCGGAAGTTGACAGAATGTGACAGCTTAAAAACAAAGAATGTCCAATAATAGTGGAAGTATTCACAAAACAATGCTACTGAATTTAACATGTGGAAATCTCAAACAGTTCGAACTACATCACATCGCATAGACTATAACAGCAGACATGTTAAATAAGTTGTTGTAAATATAAACACATGCGTAAATAAGCTGTTGTGAATAGCTACTCATATGCTATTATTTGTCGATGACCTGATGAGATAAGGGCTAGATACATGATTGCACTTTTGTATCCATTAAACATATTTCATTATGTACTCTAACAAAAAAACTTTAATTCTCGTTATGTTTAATTTAGGTAAACACAGAAAAAACAGCGAAACATATCATGGAGTGTTTTTATAATTTTTCCTGTGTTAAATTTTAAAAAATTCTGTCTGTCATATATATATATATATATATATAGTAAGTAATGAAAATATATTTATAGCAATTAAGCTACAAAGAGGCTTCCGCGGGGGAATCGTCAAACTAAAATGTTTTTGATGAAACAAGTTTCTCTTTGAAAATCCATGGATTAAGGATATTAAAATTCTTTGCTTTTGAACCTCTGGTGTCTTAATAAATATTGTATTCATATAATTTGTATTCTCATCTTGCATCTTTTGTAATTTATTGCTCTATTCAATGTATTGAGCTTTATATTATCACGACAGATTGTTATTTAAGGATACATAACTTATCTTTGATTTAGTATGAATATTATATATATATATATACAGTTTGAAATGTAATAAACTGAGCGTTTTCGAGCGTGTTAGCACTTACATCGAAATGAGTGTTACATTCTGATCCAAACAGATTTTAATGTCGATTTAACCGTCCATGCAAATCGACTTGCAATAAAAGGAAGTAAAAAGACTATTAAAAATAGACAAACGCAATGCTTTATATGAATGGTGTGAACATTAAGAGACATAAATAAATGATGATAACAGTTGTCATTCGGATCATATCGATCTGAACTATTGGGGGTGGGATTTACTGGACCCAATACACGAATAATTATTAAGTACGTTCAAAATTACCATTTACTCGATTATACTTTCGTTTATGTTTTTACCTCTTTCGTCATTTTCTTTCACATTTCTCGATATCATTTGTCTTCTATTTTATTATCTATTAATTTATTGAGCGCCCTCTCTCTTTCTCTGTCTCACTCTTTATTCCTCCTTCTCTCTCTTTCTCTCTCTCTATCTCTCTCTCTCTATATATATATATATATATATATATATATTTATATATTGATATACATATACATATATAATTGCAATTCCATTAAATTGACAAAAAGTGGGTAAACATTTCGATAGTGTTTATATTACTAGAGCTCAACACATATAATAATTAAATAAACGTTCCAATTACATTTTATAAACATCATTATTCATACAATCGTTTCCGCCCATTCAAAAACACATTCTATCTTGATAATTGATAAACATGAAGTATATTTTCAAAATGATCTCTCCGTTAAAAGTTTATCTCCAACAGACATAATCGAGAAAATAACCATATATATATATATATATATATATATATATATATATATATATATATATATATATATATATATATGCGTGTGTGTATATATATATATATAAATGTATATATATATACACACACATATATATATATATATATATATATATATATATATATATATATATATATATATATATATATATATATAAGAACTAACCAACATAAAACAAACCCTAGTGAATAACAATTCCCATCACTAGAATCGTTGACTAACAAAAAACATATATCTAAATTTTCTACACCAAAATAATCAGACAAAAAGACACAATAAAAACGAATTTTTTCCTGTACTAAAAAAACCAAATGCACTTAAACTACAAACTTTATGAAAAAGCTATATCAAGCATAATAAACAGATACACTAAACCTACTGAACAACAGCAAAAAATAAAATCACAATTTACTACACAAAATTTAAAATCTCTAACTTTATAATCAAAAACAATAACACCGCACACTCCCCCTCTAAACTAAACAATCTTACTGTATTCGTTCCAATGTCCATTCGAGGAATGGTTTCCTAAAACCCAAACAGACAAATAAAGCACCTACATTGGGCACACGACTATAACCCTAACCTGGCGTCTTACGTACCACCTAAACGATACCAGTGCCATTCAACGACACATCACCTCACACAAACAACTATACAATCAGCATAAATAAGAAAAATACTAATAACTAACATCAAAATAATCTATAAAAATAATTGCACATACAGACTTAAAATCCTCGAAGTTCTATGCATGAAAAAACTGCAACAAAACATTAATAAAACAGCATTTTATACTGGTACTAACGTCTTATCTGTTTTCAATAATAAAAACAATACAAAAAGGCTGAAAACACACAAAGAGATAGGACACAAGCTCCTGATGACGATCGAGAGATCGAAAGCGCGCGAGATAACCTATATAACAACACTAGGATCCAGAATATTCAACTTCACATCCGGAAATAGAAAACTCACTCGCCGCGTTGAGAAATTAAGAAGAACAATTACACAGCGAGAAAGTTCAATAGTCTTTAAGGAGGTCTACATTAATAATGATTTGCTGCCTTGATATACACACACACGCACACACACACACACACATATATATATATATATATATATATATATATATATATATATATATATATATATATATATATATATATGTACATGTGTGTGTATATATATGTGTTGTCGTGCGTTTGGGTGTATATATATGTATACTCAGGCAGCATTTTTTCATTGATGCATGTGTGATTAAAAAACAGGGACAATTCCTGTTTGTTGACAGCGGGTCAAGAGAAGAGATCTCATACACCCCCAACCGAGACCAACCACGGGGGACCCGCAATAGAAGGAGATCGGTGATCTTGTTTTTTCCCACCCTATTCCACCAATACCAAGACAAAGGTAGGCCAACTTTTTCTCAAATTACTCGACAAACACTTCCCACCCACAAGTGAATTACACAAACTTTTTAACAGAAATTATGTTAAGGTCAGCTATTCCACTGCCCCTTTAATAAGAAAAATTATCTCTACGGAACCCAAAACAATTACAAACGCAGGCTGTTCATGCCAAGACAAAAACAACTGCCCCCTGGAGGGAAATTGCAAAATCGATTCAATCATATATGAAGCAACCGTCACAGACCAGAATACCAGTAGTGCAGAAAAATATATTGGTATGACGAAGGGAAACTTCAAACAAAAATTATACGCACACAGAAACTCCTTCGGATACAAAAACAAGGCTAATACGGCACTCGCGACCCGAATATGGCAGTTTAAAGAAGAAAATACACCCTTCACCATCAAATGGAAAATAATTGAGAGAAAACCATCCTTCTCTCCAGCCATAAAACGATGTCCTCTATGTGACGCTGAAAAATACCACATTTCAAGGGCCATCATCGATCCGAATACAGCCTGTTTAAATGTCCGCGATGAAATATTTAAGGGGTGTATCCACAAGAGACAAGCATTACTTATAAACTGGTCTGACCGATTCACATAATGTCTAGCTAGCCATCTACTAATATAAACAAAATAAAAACGAACAAACACCTCATCAACCTATATCCACATAAATTTCAAGAGCAAAAACTTCGACCTTCACAAAAATACAAAAATATTTAATTTATTTATCAGTCACTAGATTACTCTACAAATCCATTTAAACAAACTATATCCACATAAATTTCAAGAGCAAAAACTTCGATTTTCACAAAAATACAAAAATACAAAAATATTTAATTTATTTATCAGTCACAAGATTAATCTACAAATCCATTTTAACAAACTTAAACATTTCATATTCCAACTAAGTTATCTGCCTTAAATCCAGAAATTTCTTCATTAAAATCACTCCAAGCTGTGTAAAGATTTTTAACACGAAAACGGTTCTTTCTTTTAGAACGCACACCTTCAAAAATATAACGGCTAATGATACAAATTCATAATTTGGCTCATAAGAATTTCAGAGAAACCTTTTCATTTTTTTATTTTTGTTTTTAATTTTAATTTCATTTTTATATATTTTTTTATTAATTTTATTTATTATGTTTTTATTCTTTCTTTCTCTCTCTTTCTTTTTTATTCCCTATTTTTTATTCTTATGCTAAAATTTTTTATATATATATATTTTTTATATATATTTTTTTATATTTTTTTAATATTTTTTTAATATTTAAAAAAAAAAATTAATATATTTTTTTAATATATGTTTTATATATTTTTTTATATTTTTTAATTATTTAATTTTTTTATTTTTCTATTTTTTATTCCCTTTAATCTTTTTTTTATTCCCTTTAATCTTAAATTTCCTCGTGTTTTAAATCTCAACGGTCTCATTACACTAAATTAAAATTTAAACAAACACACACAACACAATGAGCAAATAACGCGTCCCAACGAGAGTGTCATGTGACTACACATTTCCAAAACAGATGACAACAGAAGCTGAAGATAGCCGGATAGGTAAGACCTTCCGTGCTTGAAACCGACGGTACGAATGCTGTACTAATTTTTCTGTACCAGAATAAATAAATATAAATATATATATATATATGTATATATATATATATATATATATATATATATATATATATATATATATATATATATATATATATATATATAATTAAATAAATGTTTTGAGGTACAAAACTATAAATGCATTTAAAAAGGATGCGCGGAAATCTCTCAAAGGCTGTGTTGAGGTATTGCATAGAGCAGATTTCAAGAACGATTTGAAAATATTGGAATCTGTCTTTATCGCTATTCGCAAACCTTCCTTGTGCCGGCAAAAGGAATTTGTCAGATCGCTAAATCTCTTTGGGGTACTTTGAACTTCTCCTTCTCTTTTCTTCCCTAACGTAGTGCCTTTTAATCGTTTTTTTTTAACGAAAACATTGAATTCACTTCTTTTAATTGCTCCATCGTTAATTTTGGCACATTCAATTCCCCTTTTTGCTCTTTCTTTCGACAATATTATTGATTAAAAACTATCGATTTTCTCCTGACGAAATGATAGTCGACAGGGCCTTTGCGAGATTTCCGCGCATCCTTTTTAAATGCATATATATATATATATATATATATATATATATATATATATATATATATATATATATATATATATATATACACTTATTATATGGGGAACGCTGTGCAGCGTGGAAATGTTAAAACAATTTTAACATTTCCATGCTGAGAGCAGTATATAAAAAATAAAACAACATCGTCGTATGTCCATTCTGACTGACAACAGGTACTACAACTACCACTTCTAATATCTATCTGCCTTACACATGCGAAATGATTGCAAAACGAAACTACAAATACATGAAATCTAAAAGGAAAATTAAATCTGTTTTGATTTTATTCTGCATGCTCTGTGCTTTTAGGCGAATGTCTCAATTTTATGCTACATTTCTTAAAAGATGCTTTAAAAGAATATAAACTCACAAATTTTTAATAAATATATGTATATTAAAGTTAAGGGCTACTAGTAATGCATTTTTCTGCATCTTACTAACTTAGGAAGTGAAACAATAGAAATAGTAGTAGTAAGCAAAAACAACTAACGCTGTAATCACCAATAAAACAATTAGATAAAATACAATATATATATATATATATATATATATATATATATATATATATATATATATATTACATAGTTCACCCCAGACAAGACAAGCCGCCACTGTAGACGTAAGGGGCTACTGAGAAGAAAGAAAATGGAGAAGGTTGGGAGAGGGGGTCAACCCAAATTGGGATCTGCGCAGCGAGATGTCTGTTTACATTATTTTTAAACTTCTGCATGTCAGTACCGTCGGGGAAACAAGGGGCAGGGAGGGAGTTCCAGAGCAGCACGAGGAAAGGAGCTATTTGAGTAGAAAGCTCGCCGGCATCTGGGGACCTCCACAATTAATGGATAGGATTTAGTCGATAGCCGAGTTGGTCTAGTGAACTTACGTCAAGGGGGGGGGGGCACCAGAGCAGCCAATTCATCGGAGCACAATCTATTGAAGTATTTGTAAAACAAGCACAAGGATGCTACATTGCGGCGATGGGACAGGGACTGGAGCTTGGTTTACAGTGAGGACCCTATTAGGTTGGCCACTCTTTTTGGACCTTGTCAAGGAGGGAGAGACTAGTAGATGATGCACCAGCCCAGATGTGGCAACAATACTCCATGCATGGGCGGATGGTGGCTTTGTAGTAATACAGAATAATGTCAGATGTGAGGAGTTTACTAGTACGGTAGAGGGAGCAAACGTTCTTTGCGGCAACCTTTGCAATGTCTTCAATGTATTTGTTCTAATTCATGTTACCTGTGAAGGTTAGGCCGAGGAGTTTGAATGATGAACTCTCAGGTAGGGTGTTATTTGCCATGACAATCGGTGGTTGGAGCGATTTCTTGTAGTTATTGAAGAAAAGGAGCTTTGTCTTGGCGGCATTAAAAGTTACCAACCATTTATGACCCCAATCCACTACAGACTGGAGGTCATTTTCTAAAGATTCAGCCATAGCCTCGGATATGGTCGCGTCTGTTTTGCCAACATTGCGAGAGTAAAGCGTAGTGTCGTCAGAAAATTAACCAATCTCAGACTCTATGTTATCAGGGTGATCGTTTATATAGATCAGGAACAATAAATGTCCAAGGATAAATCCCTGGGGTACACCAGCATTTATGTCATGTTGCTTAGACGAACGGCCATCGAGGACAACCTGGATTTTTCTTTCAGTTAAGGAGGATCTAATTATATTAAGTAATTGCCCAGTAATACCGTATGAGCGTATTTTCAGTAGAAGCCCTTTGTGCCATACCTTGTCATAGGCCTTGGGTATATCAAGTGCTACTGCCTTAATGAAAATAGTGATATAAATATGTACGAATGACAAATTTATTTCAACTTCGATTGTTCAATGCAAAGTGTAGTCATTAAAATCATGTTTATTTCTCCCTCGGACAAAACGAATATATATGTATATATATATATATATATATATATATATATATATATATATATATATATATATATATATATATATATATATATTGTGCGCCCCAATTTTGAACGACGACCTGAAAAAGTATCCTCTGCCTGGAATGTCGCAAAAATTAGACTTAAAATATCCGTATGGAAGTCATGTCGTTTTGTTGTACTTCAGGGCCAACTCAATGCGAAATCTATTAATAACATTAAGAAGGTGCTCAATCTATTGTTATTTGTATAACTGGAGAAGACAAAGACACCGAGGTTTTTGTCCTTATGTTTCCAGAACTTTTTGCAAAAAAAGCTTTTGACAAAATCTAAGTGCACAAATGGTATTCGCGTTTCAAATGTGATGTAATGCCTCAATATCGTCGAGCCAAAAGAAAGAAAAACAGTTAAAACTATAATTGGAAATAAAAATACAAGAAGAAAGAAATCGAACCGCAACAAACGAAATTGCTAAATGGCCAATGAAGGTCATCTTGAGATATCTGCGTTGACAGGTTTCTTTAAAAGTTTAGACGCTAGCGGTAATGCGTTTGCCATACAATGTTTTCCTTAATTAGGGGCGAAGACATAGAATATAAAAAAAAATTAGATGCGTCCAATCATAATTCAAGAGACAGTTTGTGTCTGTACGTCGATCTGTCACGCCTTAGTTTGCAATCTTATCTTTGGTCTCCAAAAGGGCAGATTGAATACATGCATCTCAATAAAGGGTTCGTTGTCTTTATTCGATGCGTCCAATAATCTCTAGAAGAGAATCTGTCCATCGGGCAGTCGATGTGTAACGCATACGTCTAAATCAACATTGTTTCTGTCACATTTACAATTTTAAATAGCATGAGGCTTTGTCCGTCTATCGATTGCTCCGTCGGTCTGTCACGCTTTACGTCTGAAATATATTTTCATCGATAAACTTACAGATTTCATTGACGCATAGTAAGAATATCCCAGTCGTTTATTTCCATCTTGCAATCTCATTTTGACATTAAATAATACTTTTTAAAAATTATTTCAGATTTTCTTTTCGACTTTTTTATTTCCAGTGAGGTTCATATGCTTTTAAATACCTGATCTAAATCCCCCAATACAATCCATTAAATCCATTTTTCATATCATATTTCACGTAAAAAGTAAATATTATTTTCTAAACCAATTTACACTATTTCAATGATTGACATGCTCCGATAAATTGTTCCGCTAATTAAGTATTCTTTCGTTAAAAATTCACGATGATCATTGGGATGAACGGTCGATTTCATCGTTCTTTTTTATTATTAAACAACATTTGTTATGACAGTTTAAAAGAAAAGAAAGTTGGGACATCTTGTATCAAACAGAACGAAAAACGGGTGAGAAAAAAAATATTACAAATTAAACAGAAATACACTAAATAAATGTCACTAATCGTGCAAAAATGTTATAAATATGTTTTTACAAGTATTTTGTTGAATTCTCGATTTTTGAGCGATTATTCAGGCTCCACGTGCACGACTTATTGGCAGCCATTTTTTTCATTCTTACTTAGTTTGCTTCAATGCGTTTTGAACTAATTTTAAGATGCAGCGGATTCTACTTGATATGTCATGATTTTTTTTCTATTTCTTCTTCTTCTTTACTCATTTTTATTCTTTTTTAAGAATTTTTGTTTCTTTTTCTTCTTAGATCATTTATATTCTTCTTTTTTTTCTTATTTAATAATTTTTCTTTTCAATTAATAATTTTTCTCCTCTTTAATAATTTTTCGTCTTTTTTAACGTTTTTCTTCTTTTTTCTTGTTCTTTAATGAGTTTCCTTCTCCTCTTTCTTCTTCTTCTTTAATAAATTTTCTTCGTATTTAATAAATGTTCTTCTTTTTTAAATAAATTTTCTTCTTTTATAATAAATTTTCTTCTTCTTTAAGAATATTTTCTTCTTTTTTGATGAATTTCTTCTTCTTTAATAAATGTTGTTCTTTTTCGAATAAATTTACTTCTTCTTTAATATTTTATGACTTTTTTTAATAAATTTTCTCCTTTTTAATAAATGTTCTGATTTTTTAATGAATTTTCTTCTTTTTTAATATATGTTCTTCTACTTTAATAAATTTTATTTCTTTTCATAATTTTTTGTTTTTCTTTTTCTTCTTTAATCATTTTACTTTTTCTTTTTTCTTCTTATTTAAGTATTTTCTTTTTATTTAACATTTTAACTCTTCTTTAAAATGTTTCCTTTTTTTAATAATTTTTCTTCAATTTTAATAAAGTTTCTTCATTAATAGATGTTCTCTTGTTTTAAATTGTCTTTTTATCATTTTTTTCTGTTTATTTAATTATTTTTTTTCTTCTTTTTCTTCTTATTAAATGATTTTTTTTATTCAACAATTTTTTGTTTTAATAATTTGTTTTAATGATTTTTTTCTTTCTTGATAATTTTTCTTCTTTTTTAATAATGTTTTTAAAAATAATTTTTCTTCTTTTTCAATAATTTTTCATCTTTTCTTATAATTTTTCTTCTTTTTTCATAAATGTCATTCTTTTATAAATTTTCTTCTATTTTAATAATTTTTCTTCTCTTTTTATAATTTTTTCTTTTTCTTTCATGAATTTTCTTCTTTTTTATAATTATGCAAGAATGCAACATTGCGGTGATGGGACAGGGGCTGGGGTTTACTGGGTTTACAGTTCGGGAGCAATAAGGTAGAGACTTTTTGAACGTTGTCAAAAAGGGAGACACTAGTTGTTGGTGCATCAGCCCAGCTATTGTAACAATGCATGGGCGAATAGTGGCTTTATAGAGATATAGGATACTTGGAGGTTTGAACGATTTACTCATTCTTATTTTTATTTATCTGTAACGTGTTCACCTTCTTCTTTCATGATTTCTTTTCTCTTCTCTTCTGTCTTCATTCTTCATGTTCTTTTTCTTCGTCTTCTTTTTCTCTAATGAATGTTCTTTTCTTATAACCCTTACTCTTCATCTTTTTCTATCCTCATCTTCTTTTCTCATCATCTCTTTTCTTTCTCAATTACCTTCTGGTGTTTCTTCCTCCTCTTTCTTCTTGTTCTTTTCCTTACTTTTTCTTTTTCTACTATCATCCTCCCTAACCCTAACCACGCATGTTATATATATATATATATATATATATATATATATATATATATATATATATATATATATAAATACATTGCCCAGATGCCCAAGAGCACTTACACCTCGCTGTTCTAATGCTCTGCTTTTAATCTAAAAACACGTTCTGGAGATAAAGGCACTGATAATTGTTGAATAATGAACAAGATATGTCATGTTGAATTAAGTAATTTACATTTCAAACAAATATAACTGGTATTATGCTTCGGGATATTTAAAATGAGGATGGATAATTCGTAGAATTTGGTATATTCGGATTACTGCTCTCATCTTGAGTGTATTTATCACAACGTTTCGGCCGATGTAACCTCCGACCTTCTTCAGGTGTATTTTCTTGAACTCGTGAATCTTTCTGTCGAACTCGTCCAGATTCCCGAGTTCGACAGAAAGATTCACGAGTTCAACAAAATACACCTGAAGAAGGCCGGAGGTTACATCGGCCGAAACGTTGTGATAAATACACTCAAGATGAGAACAGTAGTCCGAATATACCAAATTCTACGAAATATAACTAATTTTAAATGAATTGTCTTTTTTCTTCTCTACGATTCAATTTTAAAATAAGCCCCATACAAAGATCAAGCATGGCTTTTCTGGTGTTAAATACTATAAAAATCTAATAGAGTATTAATTTCATATGAAACTATGTAAAATAAAATCAACAAGACACACATCTAATTTAAAAAGTCATAGAATATAGAAAAATAACAATAATAATATAATAGTGGGGTCGCAAATATTTCCCCATGAATGTTTTCATAAGACACATTTATTTTCAAATTCAAACATTATATATTAATTATGTGTGTTAATATATCACTATATAATGCAAATGTTCAGAGTTATTTTATGATACGATGTCGTTCAAAAACTTCTGATCTAAAAACGAAAGTCTAATTATAAAATAACCGCCCAACGAGCAACGACGGTTAATCAGTCACTACATCACCATCCCGTTGTAGTAATGTCACACCATCTCTCTCCATCCACTATCATATGAGGTAGGTATTCATGGGTGCGTTATGAATCCTCCGTTAGTTGCTTGACCTAAATTCTGTACTGGCTCACCACTTAACTACATCCTTGGTTTGGCATCCACAAAAAGAATGTCGCTGATGATTTCCGTCTTAACCATTACCCTAACCCTAACCCAACTGTGACAAGCAAATCTGGCCCTTCTCTCTGCGATCTAGGCTGAGACTTGCTGAAGGTGTCTGGAGAGTTTCCCTCTTTTAGGGTCCTTCTTCCATAGGATGTTAACAGCAGCTCTTAGCATTCTAGTGTACAAACCATCAATTGTTTTCTCTAATATATTGGTAAAAGTTCTGATGCTAGTTCTTTAATATACAAGAACTAATGTAACAATCAGTTCAAATAAATCATCGTTTCATCTTGTAGGAAGGTTTGACTAACAGATTTCGTTAACTTTGCCATTCCAGCTGAGTATTTTCGGACTCGGGTATTTAAGTCACCCTCTTTACAACTTTACTGCCAAGAGATTGTGCGGAATCAAAATACTGACCTCAGGTCATTTTCTTGTTTCGAAAGAAGTATCCCCTATGCCACAGCTGAGTGAACCTATTGACCCTCTTAGCTTGTTAGGATTGTAATGAGTCAGTATTGGTGCGGAACTCAGTAAATGTTTCTTTTCAACACTAGTTCCAGATCCATTCTCTCCCTTTCCTAAGATGCTCTCGGAGTTTGGTGGTTTCTGCTGATTCTTAGCAAATTTTTCGACTTGGTTTGCTATGAAAAAATCATCGACATTTTTTACACAAATCTCATATAAGGAATAGATTTTACTATGTTAGTTGTCGTTTGTTTATTATCTCTAAAAGCTCAATCCCAGCAAGCATTCATATTAGTTCTGCCTAAAATGGCTGAAGTAACCTTCTACGCAGCGTGAAAGGTTAGTTTATAACTAAAATTGGTGAAGATTACAACCTATCCACGAACGTCGTATGTTCCACATCGAAACCGTGCCGGACAAAATATTAAAGTAATATTTTTATGCAAACTGTACAAACTTTTTGGGGGGAATAAATTCGTCTTTATTAATGTGATAGATTTACGAATTTTTAGGTATGAGCAAATTTAAGCTTTTATTCGAAAAATATATTTCAGACGTTATATTGCATTTGTTTATCCATGTCGGAACAGTTAACTTTCATCTTCAAGATGAAATTGATACCTTGTAAAATGTCTATTAGTTACATCACCGAACAGACAGACACTATAAATATAGTATACATGTCATGCTCCGCATTCTACAGACTGGAAGACATTTTCTAAGGATTCGGCAATTGCGTTGGATATGTTTTATTTTCGTGTGGCCTATATGTGAAGAATAGAACATGGTGTCATCAGCATATCGGACACAACTTAGTCCTTTTCTTCCTAATCCAACGTTTCCTTTGTTTCTTCTTTTCCTCCTACTCCCACGTTTACTTTCTTTATTTCTTCTTTTTCTCTTACTCCAACGTCTTCTTTCTTTCTTTCTTCTTTTCCTCCAACTCCAACGTTTTCTTTCTTTCTTTCTTCTTTTCCTCCTACTCCAACGTCTTCTTTCTTTAATTCTTCGTCTCTTCCTACTCCTACGTTTTCTTTCTTTCTTTTTTTCTTTTTCCTCCTACTCCCACGTTTTCTTTCTTTCTTCATTTCCTCCTATTCCTACGTTTTCTTTCTTTCTTTTTTTCTTTTCCTCCTACTCCCACGTTTTCTTTCTTGTTTTTTTCTTTTCCTCCTACTCCCACGTTTTCTTTCTTTCTTCATTTCCTCCTATTCCTATGTTTTCTTTCTTTCTTTTTTTTCTTTTTCCTCTTACTCCCACGTTTTCTTTCTTTCTTTCTTTATGAGAATCAGGAATTATAAAGGTCCAAAGATCAACTCTTGGGGTACACCCTCATTAATATGAAGTTGTTAGATGTACGGCCATCGATGAAAACCTGACTCTGTATTGTTGTTGATAACGATATGATTATATTTAATAATCGTTCAGTAATACCGTAAGAATCAATTTTCATAAGATGACCTTCATGCCAGACCTTGTCAAAGGCTTTGGCTATATCAAGCGCTACTATCCAAACTTTACCAACCTTTCGCATTGTTCACAATACTCAGAATACTGAATACTTTTCTATCTATATATTACTCGAATTAGTTTTAAACACTCAAATCTGAATTTTTCTGACAGAATTTAGCAACAAAACAAAAACTATGATATGTGACTGTCAATGAATATATCAATCAATAATCTCCCAAAAGAATATGCCTTATTTATTTGTTGCAATGCTGTTAACAGTAATCATTTTCAAACAGCCTCCCCAGAGATGTAATCATTAATATATGACGGCGAATCGTAATATTTTGTTTATTCGGATGTCTCATCAATTTTAACTTTATTATAATTTCAAATAGTTAAATAAATATAAAAAATTACACAATCTTTCTCTATAAAGTAAGGTATATATATATATATATATATATATATATATATATATATATATATATATATATATATATTAAGACGGTTTAATTCATAAACTAATGAGCTTATAATTAGTGATTATGGAACATCATTCTTTGTAAACTTTACCATTTATAGAGTGATCTTTCCGAACGAGATACAAAACATGTTATGGTTCATTACTTATATGGACTACTTAAACTCTTCCGCTCACTATAAATACTTGGAGAACCTGCTTCACAGTGTTGCCCCCCCCAACCTGTCCAGTTATTTAGTAACTTCGGTTGCTGAGAGGCGGCAGGATGGAATAATACCAGCCGAGGATTCGTTCTCGGCAATCAGTACTGCACGAACTGCTCCATATCGGTGTCCTTTTATCGGTCGGGCTGAGGTACTATGTCCTAGGTTGTCGTGGGAGGTGCACCCTCCCAATCCTTGCATTTACTCATTTGGGGTGGAGTAAGTTCATTGCTTACTGCCTGAGACGCCCTGACCGAGGAATGTTGACGGGGCTTCCCAGGCTATTTTTGATAGGCCAGAGTGCTCCACTCTTTAGGGCGCTGGTTTGATCTCCACCCACTTTCCGGCCTTGTACCACATATTGCTGCTGTGGGAAGCAATAAATACTGGGTCCATTCCAAACCTGTTCAGTCTTTCAATGACTTCGGTTGATTGAAGATGTCGGGATTGGGAAATATTAGTCGAGAATTCGTTATCGACCAGCAGTCCGGCAGGAACTGCATAATTCCGGTGGTCTTTTATCTGTCGGGCTAAGGTATATTGTCCTGAGTAGTCCTAGGAGGTGCACCCTCCCAGGCCTTTCATCCACTCTTTGGGGTGAAGTAAGTTCATTGCTTACTGCCTGAGGCGCTCTGACCATGGGAATGCCGACCGGGGTTACACAGACTATTTTTTATAGGCCAGCGTGCTCTTTCCTTTAGGGGAGCTGGCTTGACTGTTCCTCCACCTTCTGACCTTGTGTCACATATTCCTACGGTGGGAAAGAATTAAATACCTGGACCCACACCAGTCTATACTGGCAGTTAAGACTTACGTACAACAACTCTTGTTTTGTGATGTATTATACGTTTTTCAATATACTTGTTTTCTTAAACATCCGAGTTCGTGTATTCCTTCGGGAAGTTTTACAAGCCCGCAACAAAAAGTTAATGCATAAAAAGAATTGCTCTACATCTGATTTTAACCTGTGCCTGTGCGTGAGCGTCAATACTATCTATGTGCAGGTTATCATATACGTTTTAAGTTTCTACTTTTGATCCGTACCTGCATATCTGTGTCTCTATCGATGGCTATTGCGATAGATATAAGTACACGAACTGTACAAGCTGAAACACGTTGATAGAAAATTAGTTAGGTACAACCGAGTAATAGATATTCCTTCGATTGATGCCGCAAGAAAGACAGCAGCTTCTCTCGACGACTTATTTAGCGACTGAATAATTTATTGCGATTCGGTATATCATTTTCACATATTGATCTTGGATCGATAGCTTGGTGTCTAATCATCATTACTGGAATAATAACTCACTCGAACGGGTGTACTCAATTACAATCTGTAAAAGTCCAACTCGACAGTTTCACTTTTAAAAGTAAGTAGGACGTGTTTTTTCACCCGTTAATAAAGACTATTTCGAAATGTAGAAAAAATAGGAATTTAAAGGCAAAGAGAAATTAAAAGCAATGAAATAAAAACAAAATAAAAATATAGTGTTTGATAAAAACACAAACAAACTATAATACCATTGATGGATGAGGACAGAAAACAAATGGAATATCTTTTCGAAAACTAATATAACTGGTGATCGAAGAAAAGTGCCAGTAGACTGGTTTCTCCACTATTAACGAGAACTGTGTCGTGGGATTTTAAAAGGGGAGACTGTAATAAAAGAAGGAAATTATATATTTGAAACAAATAAGCGCGTTATGTTATTTAAAATGGAGGATGCGCCTTAAAGACTAATCACACTCAACCCCAATTGGCACTCCTGTTTAAGTTTAAGACGTACGTGGATAGTTTAAATGATTTTAAGATGGAAAATTGAGTGAGCACGATTCAATATTGTAAATGAGTTAACGCTGAAGTTCGTTGCGCACGACCAGGTGTTAAGCAAATGGTCGGTTATAGAAAACCCGTATGTGTTGTTTAGAACGTTCGTTCACCGGAAGTTCTATTCCTAATTTTTGAAGGAATGTGTTGCTGTACTCTGTTATCTAATCTTAACGTCGTTCTGCCAGCATAGTCGGCACTGCAACTACATTGAAAATGATAAATCAAAATATTTTTGTGATGGTGGTGATCGTGGGGGTAGAACACTTTATGAGAGGACGTCAACATATATATATATATATATATATATATATATATATATATATATATATATATATATATATAACATGATGGATCATGGTCCTAGAAAATGTAATATATGCTTTAAAAGATTGATTGTGTAGGCAATTGAAGAAACGGCTGTGAATCCCGATTGCCAACAAAATGCAGGCGAGTTGATCCTGCCATCTTTGTTGTCGACTCAGTGAAACTCAGGTTTCTTTTCAACTATTGATAAACTCCACGTGGAGTTTAACATTCAGTTTTTAACATGATTTATTTAAAACAGTGAACAAGTTGCCTCTTTCTCATGATAAGAAAATCAGGCCGATTGATTGCTTGTCTGGTATCAGATAACTATATTGGACACGACCGCCCCACTCCGACTCAGCTCTCGGGGAACGGCCACGTTTTGCGTCCGTTTGCTTCAGTTGTAAGCAACAAAAAAAACAACGAAAATAAAACGGCTGTAAGTCACGTGGTTTCATCGACTTCCGCTTTTAGGTCATCTCTGTCGTTTAAAGTGTCACTCAAACCCTTCTCTCCAACATCTCTTCGCTATCTAACAGTTGGAATCTGCTTTTCCTATTGTTTATTTATAAAAGCTCAAGAATTATCGGTTAATATCCATTGAACATTTAACATTTATATTTTAACTATATATATATATATATATATATATATATATATATATATATATATATATATATATACATTCTCTTTTAAAAATGTTCTTATCATATTGTTTTTGCTAGGGATGGCGCATCCTACCGGATGCCAGACATTCACCCGCTATTTCAGACACTCCAGCCGAGAGATCTTTTTAAGATTCTAACCATCCCTTTAAGTACAATTGTTTGTATCTCTCTCTTGTACTTGTTTCACCGGGTATATTCGCCAGGTATCTTTTTAAATTCTTTTTCATTAGTCCGGTTGCTCCTACAATTACTGGCATGATGAAGATCTTCATAAGATTCCAGTTTCTTTTCGTATCGTACATAAGACATTGGTATTTCGTAATATTTTCTCTTTCAGCTCTGTTTACGCCAACTTCATTAGAGACACTGATTTCAACTAGGGTAGCTACTTTCTCCCTAGTGTCCCATATAACTATGTAAGATATGTAGCTGTAGGGATTGCATAGTAATAGTGGGTGGTGTATAACTTATTTCCAACTGTTCTTTCTGATATATGCTCCCATGACTTGCTGCTACACTGGATATTCCACTCTTTACATATAGTTCATCGAAGGTATTTGCACACTCCGTTGTGTCGTATTGTATAGTAGCCATCCTTCAGCAGTACTTTACAACTTGATGTAAGGTGGCTTACACTCTTTACTTCTGTGTTGTAGAACTTGCACTTGTTATTGTTGATGAGACCACCCATCTTTTTAAATATATATATATATATATATATATATATATATATATATATATATATATATATATATATATATATATATATATTTAAATATATATATATATATATATAGTTCGGCGTATTTAGATTAAAATAATTTAATATTTGTTTAATAAAATATTGTTATTAGATCCTTTGAGAAGTTAAAGTTGAGCCCAGTTCGGGGAGTTTAAAATAGACTGTTACCTACCTAAATGCAAAGTTCCATATATGTTTGTTGACTCCTCTTGACTGTCTACTATCTGTGACCTACTTTCGTAACGAACGAATAATTAGCCGTTTGGTTAAAGCGCTAGCTTGCAGAGACGAGACTGATTATGTACTAGGTTTTTGTCACCTTTCTTACACTGATGATAGCAAAAGCAGATGTAGGTTTAATAATTTAATATTTATTTAAGAAAATTATATATATATATATATATATATATATATATATATATATAAGTAAACAAATCCCCGATAAACTTAAATTTGACGACAGTTAGGTTAATAAGAATCTAAGGAATCATACATCCTACAAAAGTATTACAAAACCAATTTAAACATAAAACCAATCACTTAACCCAACCGAAATAGGATGAATAAGTAAAACAATTCTTCCACTTGCAGTAAAAGCAGAACGTATGGTCATATATATTTTGTTCACCCTGACAAATATATATAAAATGTGTCCATATGAACATGATGGATTGGCTTTAATAAAAGACTCTCTTTAAAATGTATAGGTCTTCAACAAAGTATAGCAAACATAAAACAACACCCAATTTAGATAAACATCTATATGAACCGTTTTTAAAAGATAATATTAAAGTAATAAAACCAAGGTTTACTGAAGCTATCAACTATACGAAAATATGTCCATTGCTACCGAACGTTGAATTAGAAATATCGCTACTAACGGAAATGTATTTAAGAATTTGCTTAGCGTTTATAACAAAGCTTCTACCAGCAGAGGGTATCATAACACTGACCTTAAATATAAGAAACAAGATACCAAAAAATGAAATAAATAGTAGAAAGAGAATAAATATTATATCGTTCACCCGCCGTTTACATAAACTATTTAATAACACTTATTTAAAACTAACTGACATTGGCTGTAAGCATTTACAAATTATAATCAAAGCATACACTAATAAAATAATCAATGAGAATCGCAAGGAAAAATAAAAAGGGTTTATTTCATGATAAATCTTATTTCATTTTAATAAACGAAACTAATACCGCTCGTAAACAGTTGACGCTCGTAATAAAATCTGTGAATAAGTTAGTAGCATCTGTAAACCACCTCATTGTGTAATATGTAACATAGTAAAATATAAAGGGTTAAATATTAGATCCAAGAATATAAAACTACAGTTTAATTGAAAAAATAAAAAGATGAATGAGATGAATCTCTTTGATAATACATTTAAAATGTAGCAATCATATTTTGTCTATTGTGCCAATGGCAAATGAGATTATGTCATGGATAGTTAAGATATGTATTTCCATGTAGTCTACCGTTATCTTAAAGATATATAAGTAGCGAATAGATCTCATATAGATTATTACACAAAAGTCCTGGCTCCACTCTTAAAATAGAACTTGGAATATAAATGTTGTGATTGATAGGCATACAAAAACAGAAACTACATTTATAAAAATAGAAATAAATTATAAGGAAATAGATTGATACAATAACGATAACCTACTTGATTTGAGATCATCTTACATAACGAGGTAAAAGTTTGAGTGATACCTAAGGGTCAAAAGGTGGCCCCAGAACGGGAGTCAATGAAACCATTTGAATTCCAGACGGAGATTTTCTATCTCTCTTTGGCGACACACCAAGCAAAGAAACCATGTCTAGGGCGCCGTCTTCAATTGGATCAGGGGCGCACAATGTGAATAGGTGTAACAAGACGAGCTATCCGTCTATCGATCCGTCTGTCTCTCTCTCTCCCACAAACACACAAGTAACACATTCCTCTTATTTTTCTGTGACCGTTCTTCCTCTTTCTAATAGGCCGTTTTATAAATAAACATCAACGTCCGAGTGGTTTTGTCAGCAAATGAATAGAATCTTGGTTCCAGACAGGCGTGTATACATTTTTATACACGTTCACCTGGGTTCATCACGGGTGTATAATTTTTTATACACATTCAGTAAGACAAAATCAACAATCAAAATAAGGGTGTTAAATTAAAATGCAAACTAATAAATCGAATTTCAAATTGTGGTCGAGATTTCTAAACATTTCACGATTAAGTAATTTGTTTACTAGAGAGATTTGAAAATATAAATCTATTATCAAATTGTATTTTTCTTTTAATAGAGAGAGTAATATACAATGCACATTTTCTTTCATAAAACTAAACTAAATATATTCATTGGATAATATGCGTTGCTTATGTCACCGAAAGGCTGGATATAATCAACAGTTAACAGGTTTCAGAACAAATATATCTTGTGGAATACTATCATTTTTATGAAAATAATTATATAGTAGAATTGCTCCGTGTAAAAGATAATGGCATGAGGACTATTTTGTTATCCGCTTTTTAGCTAGTTTGATTTACTTATCAAGTACGTTCTTTGTATTTTGGAGCAGGTCGTCACACCAGCAATAGCGTTAAAATTAGATACATTCGCAAATATTGCAGAATAGAGTATTAAGAAATCATTTTTCGAAAAGATCGAAAAAGCCAACGGCTGTTATCAATGAGAGTCCAATGATTTACGGCTCTTCCGATGATTGCAATGATTTGCAACGGTTAAAAAAGTCGAATGTATTAGAAATCGATGGGGACTTATTGCTACGAAGTTTTCAGGGAGAACTACTTGTTTTTATTAGTGAGCGGTCACTTGTAATTGAGTCGTGTGCGAACATCTAGTGAGTAAAATGAAAATAATAATAATAAAACGTACCTTCTACGGTTATTAGCAAGCAAAACATTCAGTTGTGCGTAGAGTTAAATTTCTCAAACAAAGACTATATTTATTTACCTCGACCTTATGATGAGAGTATCGTTTTTTTACAAGTAGACAGTATGACATTCCTCCCCGCCAGAGATATTTGTACTTGCTTAATGGTGATAGAAATATAAGACAGCCGCTTCAAGATCGACCGACTTTGTTTTCTTTATTTTGTTGTAATTATTTGCTGTTATTGTCTCTCTTGCTGAAAAATTCCATTAACCTGTATTTATCATATTTCGTCTAATACCCAAATATATATACACTATTTTGACAAGAGTCATGCCGGGGTCAAAACGAATAGTGTCCATACGACCTCTCGCTATTTTGATGTGGCGACAATGTTTTTCTGCTTAATGATAAGTTTGAAATTATACAAGAAATCTTGCTCGAATTCGCTTCCTCTTCATCATCATTTGAACATGAAAATACGCCAGTCTTATCGACAGATTCCTATCCCAACGTATCGCCGTCGACAAGAGAAGAATGATTGGTTCCACCACGCGGGGCCTCCACAACATCCTGTGTCTATCAATAACCCTAACCCTAACCACACATGGGACCATCATGAGTTTACTTGGCTTTACGTGTGCCTCTCTGTCGACATTGAGACTGCCCCCAATTTGCCGCGCCAACAGGACAAACTTGGTGATGTTCAAGATATTTCCAGAGAAAGGTCTTTTCAAATTTGTAGGTGAAAAGGATAATTAATAATAAGATAGCAACTAAGTAAATGTGTATATCTACTTGATAACGTGCATAAATATGAACTTTTTAATCTAAATTTAATAATGGTATTTTGTCAAAAGTTTAATTATGTGTTTGTTTAATAAATGTTTTTGAATATTTTCACGATTCGCAAAAATAAAAATTACAACATATTAAAATATTCTCTTAACTCTAATGAGATAATAAATTGAGCTAGAGTTTACAAAAAATTTAAGACCCAAAATCTTGTCGTAAAAATACTCATCTCCAACCCATAAAATATTAGAAAGAACAAATTTTATTTATAATTTTAACTGCTATTTGGGAGAATGTAACTCACATAATAATAATAAAGCTAATAGCTGCATTGGTTTTACAACCACAACATTATCCCGCCGGCTCACTCTGCACTGTATGTACTCTAGTTCAATTTACCAACATCTACAAAAACATAACTGACCTCTCTGATTTAAGACAAATGTTAGTTAATAACACGAAAATAATACATTCCGAAACCATTTTTTTTTAATTATTAAAAATACACGAATCCATCTTTATTAAAACCCAGCAACCCAGAATTAATAACATTACTATGAAACCAGTAAAAACATTTTAAAATGCTTAACGTAATACAATGTTATTCTGTGACGTTAATTCTGGGGTCCCGGAATTAAAATTGGTATGGTCTTTCCTGGAAATAGTAAGTCCGTTCGTTTGAGTCTAACTTACTTCACGTGCGCGTTCTTGCTGTCTTTTGAAATTTTCTCCTTTTCTCCATCTTTCTTGTTCATTTGCTTTTGTTAGCTAAAGATGTTTCGATGAAGAATCGTAAACGTTCGTGATACATATGGAACATACATGAATTGTTTAGATTTTAATACAAAATAGATCATTCGAAAGATTGAAAAACTGAAAAAAGTATAATTAAGCAGAGAATTCTGTTATTTTAAACAATGTTTTCTTATATTGATATATATACATATATGATACACAAGTTATATATATATACATAGAAGCATTTGTGTTTCATTCCATCAAAGCAATTCTTCAGGCTAATGAACACGTTTCGAATTCTCTCATTCCATTTTATATTTAAATACTTCTAATTGTTTGAATCTATGCTTAAATCTATGTGTTATTATTGTCTATTCGACACGCATCTTTACCAACAAACGCGCTCACTCCAGTTCAAATTAAAGCCAATTTATTTTGTATTTCCTCTACAGGAAATGCATCCCCCGTCACCATCATTTCCAAATCCTAACTTATTTCCTCTAATATTTAACTGCGTTGGTTGTTATTGCCTCTATGAACCACCCTCACGTCTTCGACCATCATAGTTATGGTGTTTGTTTAATTGGTTGTTATATCAAAGCTATTCTATGTCTACAGTTTGTAGCGATATCGTTTCTTCCCATGAGTAGATTTGTTGGCTTTAAACTTTAACACTTCTAGTTTCTCACTAAAGTATAATCTACACGGATCGTCTAAAAGTCTACATCTGCTAGTGAACTGTAAGATGTTGCAAAACGAAATATTAGAAAACATATTCCAATTACTTTGTGGGCTTCACAAATGCTCACACAAAAAATGATATTGTATTTTTCATTAATTATTTCATCTATGGGTGGTAATAACACTTTCTGTGTGTGCATTTGTGAACCCCAAAAAATAATTGAAACATATTATTCAAATTTTTTTTTTAATTACCAAATGTATTCTAGTTTAGTAAGATTCTTTATACTACGCGTGGTTTGGCTGGCATTTGCGGACGCGTGTTCTGCGTGTATATGTGTGTGTATGTTGTGTGTGTGTGTGTGTTTGTTAGGGCGCGTCAGGTTTTAGTGTATGCCTGCTTAAAAGTGTGTGCCATGTCTATGGGTTCATGTATAATAATGTAACCAGATATTGGGATTTATATGTAACGTTATGTCAATCTTGACTCGGTGAAATTACGTCAAATATCTAGCCGAAAATACATAAATTAAATTCTTATTTATATTTAAAATTTGACACACAGAAATATATTAGGAAATTTAAATTAGGTAATTTTTTGCGCTCATCACCTGTTCAGTTTCAGAAAGTAAAATGGTCTCATTGCATTTAATACAACCGTAAAGAAAAGGCTCGGATAATGTTGCCTATCCATGGCTCTGACTGAAATATATCTGCAAATGTGTAATAAAAAATGTTTGTATCAATAAATAATTGTTTATATATAATAAGCAGCACTATTTATTATTGAGCACACCTACTTGGATGTTTTACCCTGTAGATATAAAATTAACTGGATTACTATATATAAAACCATACAATTAATCACTTATGAGTCGTCCGTACTGGCGGTTTCCGGAGCAGTATACATTTTAAACACTGTCCTTTCATCGGCGGAATCGACCAATAACGCGACACGGGAGAATCGGAGACATCTAACGGGTAACCATCAATACAAACCCACTGAAGCACCACAGCTAAATAGTCAGATGGTAATACTTATATTGATGAAATTTGTGTATATATCTTTAGGGGATACTTTGTAGAAGTGGGTTACTTTTTTCTTGCCAGTAACAAAATGAGCAAATTCTTTCTTTAGATTATATTTTAAAAAGAAAACGTAATTGTCAATGGTTTATCTATACGCCACTAGTAATGACCAAATCTGAAGGCAGAAATAAGGTATTGTAAAAATAATACATATATATATATATATATATATATATATATATATATATATATATATATATATCATGGCCGGCGGGACAGTTATGAAGCCCCACCCTGCCCTCTCGATGCCGCCGTCCATATATATATATATATATATATATATATATATATATATATATATATATATATATATATATTATCATTATTTAATGTATCCACATGAAATTGTATAAGGAGATATACTTTTTTATGCATCAATTTCAGTATTTACTACAACAGTGCTCGATAGTAAGTAGAACTACGTAGTAACTTATGAAAATACATTTATGGCAATTAAGCTACACAGAGGCTCCCGCGTTTCATCCCTGGAGGGAATCTTCAGACTAAACGGGAATCTTCAGGTATGAATCGCGGGAGCCTCTGTGTAGCTTAATTGCCATAAATATATTTTCATAACCTACTATATATATATATATATATATATATATATATATATATATATATATATATATATATATATATATATATATATAATTTATTTAAAAAGCTATACGTTACATTTTTCAGAGTCGTACAACGGTTTAATATAGATTTACTGGCTTTAAAATATTTACAAAACTTCTATCGCCTATAAGGAATCGTCAGCGTGCCGACATTTAAACACCGGGGAAAATGGTGCTTGGATTCACCGTTAGCCAGTGTCTTGCTAAAGTGTCCGTTTTGAAAAAAAGTACACGTCTCAAAGTTTGTGTACTTTTCTTCAAAAGAAACACTTCAGCAAGACACCGGCTAACGGTGAATCTAAGCGCCATTACCCTGTGTTTACATTTAATAAAATTGACGATTTCTTGATGCGAGTTAGAGGGCTTTTTAATATAAAAAAAACAGTCCATCTGGATAAAACCGCGGAACGACTCTGAAATATATTTGACGTATAATTTTTAAAAAAGATTATTTGCATTTAGCTCTCACTCTTCTGCGATCGAGCACTTTATTGATTTTCTTTTCACATTACTTGCCATACTCTCTCTCTCTCTTTCTCTCTCTCTCTCCATATATATATATATATATATATATATATATATATATATATATATATATATATATATATATATATATATATATATATATATATATAATCCGAGTATGGTATAAATCCACAGGGTATAAATCCAGGGGAATTGAACCGGGTTCATGAGAGTGCTCGATAAAAATATAGAGCGGAAATATAAATATAAATGATAATTTATTTAATTTTGACTACAAAATTGATTTTGTTTCACGAGAGCAGTTTTTAGTAGCTCACGATCTTCAGGTCTCGAAATAAGATTATGCCTGTTAGAATAAGTTTACAATTCCACAAAGTTATATAATAGTGACAGACAATTTAAATAGAAATTGAATATGAATAGAAATAGAAATAAAACAAAACAAACAAACAAAACCAAAACAAAAACAAAATACAAGTAAGAAGAAAAAAAAAAAGAAAATGAAAAAAGAAAAAGAAAAAGAGTAAGGAAAAGAAAAGGAGATATTAAGAGCTGCACGGGACATAATAAGAAAGTGGAAAGAGACGGAGAAAAAGTGTGTATATATTTATATATATATATATATATTTCTTATAATTTTTATATTACTAATATATCTTACTGTATTCAAAAATTATATTTATTTTTTACCCGCATATCGACACTTTTAATTTTTAATTTTCAATTCTTTTATTTTCAATTTTATTATTATTATTATTAGCACTTCAAGTGTTTTTATCCCTTTCCCCCTCTCCCTTATCCACCCGTACGCCATTGAGGGTTACTCCCCCCCCCATCTTTCATTAGGCAACTGACTTGAATCGGTTAATCTATCACTTGCGTGGTCCTCTACGCGCGAAAATCACATCCAGACAGACAGTCTTGACACGCGTTAAAATGCATAGATACATGCTTTCATACTCCGACCCCTCTCCTACCAAGTCGTACGCTTTTTCTCCGTCTCTTTCCACTTTCTTATTATGTTCCGTGCAGCTCTTAATATTTCCTTTTCTTTTCCTTTCTCTTTTTCTTTTTCTTTTTTCTTTTTCTTTTTCTTTTTCTTCGTACTTGTATTTTGTTTTTGTTTTGGTTTTGTTTGTTTGTTTTGTTTTGTTTTCTTTCTATTTCTATTCATATTCAATTTCTATTTAAATTGTCTGTCACCTTTATATAACTTTGTGGAATTGTAAACTTATTTTAACAGGCATAATCTTATTTCGAGACCTGAAGATCGTGAGCTCCTAAAAACTGCTCTCGTGAAACAAAATCAATTTTGTAGTCAAAATGAAATAAATTATCATTTATATTTATTTATATATATATATATATATATATATATATATATATATATATATATATATATATATATATATATATATATATCTTACGGATCACGCCCTACGACCGTCTGAAATTAGTACTTTCTACGCTGATGAGAGACAATAGCTTGAACGCCGGCATCTGTAGGTAATACATTAATGCTAATTAATAAATATTGTTATATATATATATATATATATATATATATATATATATATATATATATATATATATATATATATTAATGTAGTAAGTTATGAAAATATATTTATGGCACATAACAATGAAGTTCTACCCTTGTATACGAATACGTAAGTATTATATTATATATTCACACACACACACACACTCATATATATATATATATATATATATATATATATATATATATATATATATATATATATATATATATATATATATATATATATATATATATCGATGTAAATATTTCGAGTAAATTTAACTCTTGATCGGGCATGCACGTACCATTGGAATGTCTGTCACCTAGATACTTCTGAAAAATATATTGTTTACGAACAAATCAATAAAAAGTGTTTATTCCGTCACAGCGCTTGTCCTGCCTTGCAACTTGTTTACTGCGCATTTTCCGAAGACGCACATGCGCTGACCGTCGTCATCAAACCGTGATTACGTTTTTATTTTACAGCTGAAATAACAAATGAATCATTTTTGTAATTTGTTCTCAACATGCATCTCCACAATAAACGCATGTCAGCCTCAAGAAATGCACACACTCGCGGTCCGATTTGCTTTGTGGCATGCCCGCCTTACAAACCACGTAATTGCTAATTTAATGCTTATATATATATTAAAAGAAAAAGCCATGAAAACTTTTATACACAGCTACATATCCCCAATTGGCAATAACAATAAAATTAAAATTATTATTAACTATCAGAAATGTAAAACGCTAAATCTTGTAGTAAAATGAACTCCTCCCAAACCCCGAAACCACTAGTAAAAACCAATGTTATTTATAAGTTTAAATGCTCATTGGGATGATGTAACTCCCATAATAATAATAATAATAATAATAATAATAATAATAATAATAATAATAATAATAATAATAATAATAATAATGATTATAGTAATAATAATAATGATGATAACAATAATAATAATAATAATAATAATAATAATAATAATAATAATAATAATAATAATAATAATAATAATAATAATGATGATAATAATAAGTGGCCGATCACTGACGATGACCAGTGTGATAACTCCTAGTGAGTAAATAATAATTATAATAATAATAATAATGATAATGATAATAATAATAATAATTATAATAATAATGATAATAATAATAATAATAATAATAATAATAATAATAATGATAATAATAATAATAATAATAATAATAATAATAATAATAATAATAATAATAATAATAATACCTGAGTGTCATGATGGGCAGGTGTTCCCTCGTTAGCCAACATGGGGGACCCGGTCCGCATCCTGCGAATGTTGGCCCTTCTCATTTCAGAAACAAGACAACGGACAAGAACCAGGTAAGTAACTTCTCTGATTCCAGGTATGACAAGGACACAGACCAGAGACAAGAAAACCAGAGCGAAAACAGCAAACTGGAAAGATATAGAAAGAAATGGACCACGAAAGAGAACAGACTGGTGATGGAGTGCTACTATAAAAGCCGCTACCCTACAGAAAGAGGCTACCGAAAACGAATGAAACATCTCTGGGACATTGCTAGTGACTACCACACAACGGAACAAAGGATAGCAGATCAAGCAAGACAGATCCTCAAGCGAGGATGTTTCTCGGAGATGGAACTGACGGAAATCAGACAGAAGGCTAATGACGAAACGGAGCAAGAAACACCACCAAAGGAGAGACCACAGGAAGAGGACGGGCAAAACATACACACTGAAACTGAAGAGATTGAAGACTACGGAATCACAGAACCAGGGGAGATAGAAGACTGCGGAACCACATAACCTGCTGAGATAGAACTCAACGAAAAAGAAGCAAGTGAAGTGGAGAACATTAGACGATACATGTTAGAAAACAAAACAAAACTCCCATCTTTCAGGAATGAAGTAGCGAAGAAGTTACAAGCAGAAACAGAAAGAGTAAACAGACTCCTCACACACATTCCAACAGAAACTATTACAGACCTAAACAACCTGATATATGCAGGGGCAAAATCGGTAAGTATGAAACTAAGAAACGAAGACAATGGACAAAAGAGAGGACCGACAAAACCTGGATGGGAAATCAGACTGGAAACCCAGATCACCAAACTTCGGAAAGAAGCTAAACCCGTGAACAGAAGGAAGGAGGACATGCAACGATTAAGAAGCAAAAATCAGAAACGCAAGGACGCAAGGAAAAACTAAATGAGAAACATGAAGAAATAAAACAAAGGATAGCAGCAATAGAAGGAAGACTGAGACGATACAGGTACAAATCAGAACAGAGCAAACAGAACAGGACCTTTGAAAACAATGAAAGCCAGTTCTACAAAAACGTAAATGGAGAAAAAACAACAACAGTGCAACCGAACCCAACAGAAACAAAACAATTCTGGAGCAAGATATGGGAAGCACCAAAAAAGCACAACAAGAATGCCCAATGGTTGAAAAACATGAAAGATGAACTGCAGGAAATCGAAGAAGGAACCGAAACAGAAATCAACAAAGAAACGATCAAGAAAACCCTAAGAAAAATGGCAAACTAGAGAGCAGCAGGCCACGATGGAATACATGCATACTGGTTTTAAAAATTCACGACCCTGCATGAAAGAATAGCGCAAAAACTGAGTGGATGTATCCGCAAAACAGACGTACCAGAATGGATGACGGAAGGAAGAACAACACTAATACAAAAAGACCCCAAAAAGGGAACGACCCCCAGCAACTACAGACCGATAACATGTCTTCCAATAATGTGGAAAATTCTCACAACACAACTGAGAGAACAAATCTACCAATCCCTGGACAAACGTGGACTGCTCCCCGAGAAACAAAGAGGGGCACATGATCTACTATACAGTGATCAAAAGACCCTGAAGGAGGTGAAGAGCAGACAAAAGAACATAACCATGGCATGGGTTGACTGCAAGAAAGCCTACGACAGAATCCCCCAAACATGGATAATTGAATGCTTAAAAATATACAAGATACAAGACAGGACTATTAATCTCATCCAGAAAGCAATGGAAACATGGAGACTAAAACTGACAGCCGGAGGACAATACCTGTCTGAGATAAAAATACAGAGAGGCATTTTTCAAGGAGACTCTCTATCACCACTACTGTTTATAATAGCCATGATGCCACTCAACTACATACTCAGAAAGTGTGATGCCGGATACAGGTTTACGGATACAGAACAAAACTAAACCACCTGATATACATGGATGACCTTAAACTGTTTGCAAAAAACAAGAAAGAACTGGAAAAGCTGATAAACACAACCAGGATATTCAGCCAGGATATCCAAATGGAGTTTGGAATAGAAAAATGTGCACTGCTAGAGATCCAAAGTGGAAAACTGAACACGACAGAAGGTATACAACTCCCCAACACAGAGGAGATGAGGGCGCTAGGAGAACTAGATGGTTATAAATACCTGGGAGTTCTGGAAGCAGACACAATCAAATCTACAGAAATGAAAGAGAAGATTGGAAAAGAATATCTACGAAGAACAAGGAAACTCTTAGAGACTAAACTATATAGCAGAAACCTTGTAAAAAGGATAAACACATGGGCTGTATTACTAATAAGATACTCTGGACCATTCATAGGCTGGACCAAAGACGAACTCAGGCACCTTGACCAAAGGACTAGAAAACTAATGACTATGCACAATGCATTGCACCCAAAAGACGATACGGACAGACTCTACATGAAAAGAAATGAAGGAGGTAGAGGACTGGTAAGTATAGAAGACTGTGTGGAAGACACCAAAAAAGAGCTGGAGAAATATGTAACCCAGAACACGGAAAAACTGATCACCACAGCAAGAGACACCAGCCCAACAAACAACTCTGGAAGCAGTGAACCCAAAAACAAAAAGACAAGAAAGGAAAAGTGGGAAGAAAAACAACTACATGGACGCTTTATAAGACTCACAAGCGATGAAGCCAATGAAAACAGCTGGGCATGGATAAGAAAAGGACACCTGAACAGAGAAACAGAATCTCTGCTGACGGCCGCACAGAACAATGCGATTAGGACAAACTTTATTAAAGCAAAGATAGATAAAACCCAGGAAAACAGCAAATGCCGATTGTGTGGACAAAGAGACGAAACGGTAAATCATATAATAAGTGAATGCAGCAAGCTAGCACAAAGGGAATACAAGAACAGACATGACAGCGTGGGGAAAGAAGTACACCGGGAAATGTGCAAACAACTGAATTTCGAATATGCAAAAAAACGGTACAAACACAAACCAGAAACTGTACTAGAAAACGAAAAACACAAAATCATATGGGATATGAATGTACAAACAGACAAACCCATAACAGCAAGGAGACCGGATATGATAATAATCAACAAGAAAGAAAAATCCTGCAAAATCGTGGACTTTGCCGTTCCAGCAGACCACAGCGTGAAGATCAAAGAGACGGAAAAAAGAAGCAAATATACTGAACTTGCCAGAGAATTGAAAGGAATATGGAACATCAAGAAAGTCAGTAAAACATCAATAATCATAGGAGCACTAGGAACAGTCCCCAAAAACATGGAGAAAAGACTAGGAGAAATAGGAATCAAAGGGATAACTGAGACCATACAAAGGACAGTAATGATCAAAACAGCTACAATCCTGAGAAATGTCCTCGAATGCGGAAACCAACCCACATAAGCAACGAATGGAGAACAAACACATGGAAGCACAAAACAACAGAACCGGGGAAAATACAAGCGCACGAGAGAGGCGAAGCATAGGCTAACGCCACGAAAATTATGGACAGAGGGTCGAGGAGGGAAAGCGCAAACCAGACCTCCACTGGAAGAGCGTGGACAGCTCTGGGACCTTGGGGAGGCTTGTTGCCACTCGGGACCCAGAGGGGACCAATGGCTCTTATCAGCGGGAAATCGTTGGTAGGTGGCTGTTGCGATTAACGCAAGGTCATCAGCGGTGATGAACGAAAAGAGGTGGAGCATACTGGAAGTCTGAGGAGACTTGTTGTCACTCAGACTCCAGGGAATACCACAGGTTGTCGGCAGTGGGCGATCACTGACGATGACCAGTGTGATAACTCCTAGTGAGTAAAAAAAAAAAAAAAAAAAAAAAAAAAAAAAAAAAAAAAAAAAAAAAAAACAACAACAACAACAACAACAACAACAACAACAACAACAACAACAACAACAACAACAACAACAACAACAACAACAACAACAACAACAACAACAACAACAACAACAACAACAACAACAACAACAACAACAACAACAACAACAACAACAACAACAACAATAATAATAATAATAATAATAATAATAACTAGCGGAACCCGTGTAAATTACACGAAATGATGTTTTCAGTACTAATTATCTTGTTCCTAACCTATACATGTTTGAATAGAATATGATAAGATTTGACTTATATATTACTTTAAAAAAATGAACAATACATGAAACAATTTACAAAACTTCTTTATATACAATATTTTTAGTGAAGGTAGTTTCTCTTCTCTGGCTTTGAGTA
Source organism: Sepiola atlantica (assembly GCA_963556195.1). Lineage (NCBI taxonomy): Eukaryota > Metazoa > Mollusca > Cephalopoda > Sepiida > Sepiolidae > Sepiola > Sepiola atlantica. Next base: position 54,407,930 of record OY744537.1, on the reverse strand, counting down.
AAATTATTCTGAGAAGGCTACATAAAGTTGTCCATGAGTAAAGCAAGGTTGTGGTAGGTGGATCCCAACCTTATCGAAAGTTTGTCTTTGAGCTTTATTAATGGTCATTGAATATGATAGGCGGATGGGAAATTGAGTCCTGTGCAAAACAAATGGAATATTTGCGTCACTGGGATTAAGTTTAATTCTTGGAATTAAAACTCGCTCCTGAGCATGAGATCCACTTATGATTGAAGCTAGAATACTTTTTTTTTAAGCAGTTAACGTAATTTAATAGACAAATGCGGGCATCTTTTACGAGACTCAGCAGAGTAAAAACGCTAAAAAACAAATTTACAACAAATAAAATAACTGTAAGCTGTAAAAGTTAGTTTCAAACTTGCATGTGCTATTTGTTTGTATTTTAAACCCGTTTGAAGTGCTATTTATTAGAAATCAATAGTTTTTTCATCGCAAGTTGGGGAAAAAAACATGGCCGAATTGGGGGGGGATTACTAACGAATGCACTAGGAGCGACCATATTTATTTTTGTGAAAACGGTGGGAAAAAAACAAGAAATTTTTTTTTTTTACATCTAATGAAAACCCATTTATAATACGTAAAAATAAAAACAAATTACATAGGTAAGTAGGAAAATATCTATTCTCGTCGTAGGTCAACTTCACTTGTTGCAAATTTATGTTTTTAAACCCTTTCTCGTTCTTTTTTTGGACCCCGTTCGCGCCTCTGCTGAGCGTCGTTACATAGCCTATACCCCTAAAAAAAAATGTTTATAATTTATTTACACTGTATTGTGTTCGTTTTTTTGTTATTTGCAATGTTTCTTGAAAATAAAACTGAAAAAGTTGACGAAGTATCGTCTGCCACACTGACCCTAACTCTAACGACGGCGTCAAAGTTAGCGCGGGTCCTAATGTAACAAAGCACCCTCTATTTGTTAGTAAGTTACGCTTGCTTTATTATGACCCCCCTCCTTCTGGATAAGAGTGAAATAATTTGTTAAAATAGTCACCCGTGTGCGATGGACATTTCGCATATCTACTAGAAAAGGTTGATATGCCATCCGTTCAAAATAAAATAATAATAATAATACTGGCCCTCTCTACAACCAAAAGAAAGGAAATAAATGGTTTTCATTTTTGAGAAATACCAATGATACACTAATTTTTAAGCAGTTAACGTAATTTAATAGACAATGCACTTAAAAACGCCAAAATAAAAAACAAAAAATAGTTTTAAGTTTTAAAGCATCAGAAAAAAGTACTTTTTAACCAAGTGATAAAAAAAATAAATGCAAAAAATAAATAATAAAATTGTATTCATTGCCACTTGTTGGGAATTGTTTGCTAAAAATAAATAAATAATTTTTTTACTTTTACTTACACTGTGTCGTGTTCGTTTTTTTTGTTAGTTGCAATGTTTCTTGAAAATAAAACTGAAATGTAGAAAAAAATCTTAGAGGTTGGTTGGGATCGAACTATAAACCAGTCGGGCCGAAGTAAAAAATACTACGTCGCTAACCGTTACGCTAAAGGGAAATACTTGAAAATATTGTTGAAATTAGCCGTATTAAAATGTTTATCCAAATCTCGGTGCTCTACGCATGCGCAGAGGTTTTGCCGGAAGCGTGACACACGAACACACACGCTATCGTATTAATATATAGATAATAATAATAAAGCTAATTGCTATATTGGTTTTCAACCACTACTCTATCTCGCCGCCTCACATCTTGTTAACTCTAGCTTAATTTACCAACATCTAAAAACACATAACTGCTCTCTCTTTCTCTCTCTCTCTCTTTCACTCTCTCTCTTTCTCTCTCTCTCTCTCTCTCTCTCTCTCTCTCTCTCTCTCTCTCTCTCTCTCTCTCTCTGATACAAGATACATTCTAGTTAATAACACTAAAATAAAATACATTCCAGAACCAATTTTTAAAAAATTAAAATACTCGAAGCTATCTACATAAAACCCAGCAACCTAAAATTAACAACATCACATATGAAACCAGTGGAAATGTTTTTAAATGCTTAACGTAACGCGATTTTGTTCTGTGATGTCATCCAGCGTAAAGCGTCAACGATTTTCCTGGAATAATGCGGAAAACGTTCGATGCGCGTTCTTCCGCCGTCTTTTTATAATTCTCTTCTTTCTCCAGCATTTTTATTCATTTGCTTTTGACAGCTAAGGATGATTGTGAAACGTATGGAGCATTTTTTTTTTAAATTTAATACAAAAATGACCATTAGAAAATTGAAAAAAATATATTAAACTGGACGAATATATATATATATATATATATATATATATATATATATATATATATATATAATATATATGAGCCTGAAGATATATATATATATATATATATATATATATATATATATATATATATATATATATATATATATATTAGCCTGAAGATTCCCCACCGGGATGAAACACGTGAGCCTATGTGTAGCTTAATTGCCATAAATATATTTTCATAGCTTACTATATATATATATATATATATATATATATATATATATATATATATATATATATATATATGGAGTGTAGGTTTTCTTAAGACACTCTAATCTAAGAACTTGTTACTCTTTGTGAATTTTTCTGATGATTTTGTAATGTTACAAGGACGACATTTACATAAAAATGTTGTTTGGCACAAGACAAATGAAACGGACCGTAAAAAATATATCTCACAGAAATGTTATGTATTTTGAAAATGTGAAAAAATAAAAATAATTAAATAAAATAAAAACATCGTTATTGGAATATAATATGAACCTGACATATATATATATATATATATATATATATATATATATATATATATATATATATATAGTGCTAACACATGTATACAATTTCCAACTAGCAAAAATAAACCCCAACACATTAGAAAAGAGTAGATAACTACCACAACGATACAACTATCCCTTTCATCCCTTTCATCCCTTTCATCCCTTTTCGGGCCATACAAACTTAGGCAAAGTGTAAAACAAATATTTTCCTACCATACAGTGCAGAAAACAATTCTACAGACAATTAAGAGCTACACTTTTAGTTTGTGTCGGATACGATGGAGTTCGATCAGATTTTGGCATCAAAAGAGTAAAAATAAATGCGTTTGATTGCGGAATACAGAAAAAAAAACAAATGGCGAAGTGAAAGCTTTTTATTCGGCTGACAGCACGTCGTTGCGTGAATGACAACTATTTCTTTTTTTTGCTGAGTTGTTAAGATGAAATGTTCCATGAATCGATGTATTCTTGCTTACCATTTGTGTGATGTTTATTTTTAATAATAACTAAACATCACTTGATTCGTATTGAAGAATATGTTGCAAAAGTATGCGAGAGTCATCTCGATTTTGAATGCTGAAAGGTTGTCAGTTCTTTTGCGGAATGAAGGTTTGGTTCTGTACTGGGTCAAACGGGATGTATATTGTCTGGACAATGAAGGGAACGCTTGGTTTGGATATTCTATCCGTATATTTAGCGTTACCAGTTGTTCTGTGCAAACAACAATCGTTTGTATATATATATATATATATATATATATATATATATATATATATATATATATATATATATATATATATATATATATAATTATACATATACATATATACATATATTTATATATACATATATATATGCATATATATATATATACATAAATATATATATATACATATATATATGCATATGTATATACATATATATACATATAAATATATATATATATATATATATATATATATACATACGTCTGAAATTGTTACTTTCCTGCACTGATGAGAGCAATGAACATGAAACGCTAGCGTCGGTAGGTATTAATAATTTAATATTTATTTATAAATATTATACTAAGCCCCTTTAAGAAATTAAAGTTGAGCACTCTCGGGGATGTTAAAAATAGACTGTCAAAAAGCTCTAATGCAAAGTTCTGAATACATTCGTCGAACACTCTCGACTACTCTTCTATATGTGCCAGCTTCTAGGTAGATATAGATCTTAATTTACCCTAATTGCGTGACTGTTTCCATATAGCGACTGCTTGTAGATTTTAGGCTGACTCTGTGAACCGGGTTCGCGCTTACCGACCGTCTGAAATTGTTACTTTTCTGCACTGATGAGAGCAACAAGCTTGAAACGCTAGCGTCTGTAGTTTTTAATAATTTAATATTTATTCATAAATATTAAACATATATATATATATATATATATATATATATATATATATATATATATATATATAACTTACACACACGCAAACGAGTTTTGGTGTTTGTTTGTTGATAGGCCACACAACTCTCTCCCGACGTCTTACCTATCATCTATATGAGACTAGCGACATTAAACGCCACATTACTACACATAACCAAACACTACAGTTGGCCGATATACAAAAAAATGCTAACATCTAATAATAAAATAATATATCAAAATAATCTCATATATCGACTAAAAATACAAGGAGCAAATTTATTAAAAAGAAAAAACAATATTAACAAAATAGCTTTGAATACTGGGACTAACAGGTTAAAGATTTTTATAGCTACAAATAATAAATCAATAAATATATAAAAATAAATAAATAAATAAAATAATATAACTAAATAAAAGTTCTGAATACATAAATACAAAAATAAAAAATAGAATCAACCACACACACTTTCTTTTCTTTCCCTCTACCTCTCCTACAAAAACCTTGCAGAAAATTGTTTTTTAAAAACACAATAACTTAAGTCTCCTTAAAAATAAAAACCTACTTCTAATGACGACCACGAAGGTCGAAAGCGCTCGAGTGATGCCCGAATCAAAAACACTCAGAGCTGTATTATACCTTATTAAAATAAGGTATAATACCGCTCTGATCTCAAGTGGTAGAAGGTAGATCTTCTACCACTTGAGATCAGTAATCTTGCTCAGCGAATCGAGTATATCACTAAAAATCAACAGAGGCGAAAAGTCGGTGTTATTCAACAACGTTTGTTTAAATAATTACTTGATGCCTAAACATATATATATATATATATATATATATATATATATATATATGTGTGTGTGTGTGTGTGTGTGTGTGTGTGTGTGTTTATAATTTATATTTAGAATTTCAGTGGCGACTTGGAAACCGGGTGCGAGCCCTCCGACCGACGTGAATTAATATCCCTACATTGAAGATTGCGTAAGCATAAACGATCGATGTCTGTAAATAATAATAATTAATATTTACTTTAAAAAATATTATTATAGCCCCTATAATAATATTTTTTTAAGTAAATATTAATTATTATTATTTACAGACATCGATCGTTTATGCTTACGCAATCTTCAATGTAGGGATATTAATTCACGTCGGTCGGAGGGCTCGCACCCGGTTTCCAAGTCGCCACTGAAATTCTAAATATAAATTATAAACACACACACACACGCGCACACAGACGCATACATATAATTTCCCTGGTGTTTTCAATGGGCGCATAATTACCTTATGTTTGCCTCTATCAGGTCAGCGATACGCAACTCTTATGTTTATGCTCCTACATTGGACAGCCAACCTGATCTAGTAGGATCCTTTTAAGAATATCTTAAAGGAGTTATCCTGACTGCTCTGCCAGATAATTAAATTGTCTTGCTGGTGGATTTCAATGCAAGCGTGGGTAGCGAATATCAAACATGAGGTTATGAATATGAAAGTATGAATAAGAGTGGGTTGCGTTTACTGCAAATGTTTCGGAGTAAGATTTTGTGATAACTAATAAGTGTTTACACCTGAAACCAAAGTAAAAGAGCGCATGAATGCATCAACGATCCAAGCAATGACATTTGATCAATTACGTCATCATGAGTAGACGCGATCTACAGGACGTTTAAATAGTTTGTGTTAAAAGGAATGTCGAGTGCTGGACAGATCATCGTCTGGTGTGTGCTGACATGAGGTTCGTAATTAGGCCGAAGAGACGATTCGGCAACGTCAAGTGTCCTCGTAGAATAAATATTGCAAAGCTGAAGGATAAGATAACTGCTCTAGATCTACAGAATAGACATGAGCAGGTATCGTTTGATGGTACGTGGGGGTGTTTTAAGAAGAATGTTTTAAAAACAGCGGTAGATGCTCTTGGGCTAACGAAGAGAATGCATCAAGACTGGTTTGACAAAAATAATGCTCACATCGCTCAACTGCTACAGAAAAAGCATGCACGTCATAAAAGACGGATTGATAGTGGCTTGTCACCGCAAGATCTGAAGTATCTGGAAAAGTCATACTTGCAGAAACAACTTAAACGGATGAAGATGAATGGTGACGACAGAAGGCTGGTGATATTCAATATGCCGCTGATGTTAAGGACAATAATTCAATGTATGACCCGATAAAGAAGGTCTGTGGTCCTAGCCATTCTAGTATAACTTCATTAAAATCCAAGTATGACAAAGAGTTGATAAGGGACTAAAGCAAGCTACTTAATAGTTGGGCAAGCCATTATACTGATCTGTTCATTAATCCGTCGATAGTTTGTACTGGTGTCATAGATACCTTGCCTCAGAGGGCTATCGTTGCCGAAATGTATTCTCTTCCTTCTCCGAAGGAAATTGTATACATGTGTTTGCACTATATATATATATATATATATATATATATATATATATATATATATATATATATATATATATATATATATATATATATATATATAAGTCAGGTTAATATTATATTCCACTAACCATGTTTTTATTTTATTTAAAAAAAATCTTTTCACATTTCCAAAAAACATAACATTTTTGTGAGATATATTTTTACGGTCCGTTTCATTTGAATTGTGTCTCTGCAACATTACCAACTCATCAGAAGAATTAACAAATGGTAAAAAGTTATTGGATTAAAGTGTCTTGAATAAACCTACACTATATAGTGGTTCATTTTTGGGTGAAAACAAACAAATAACAAAGAAAATAGCAAACCCACATGTGGGGGAACCCACTAATACGCCATTTTGAATTTTTGTTCGTTCAGAGCTAGTACATCCTAAAACTTGTGTGGACATTTATAAATTTTAATTCAGTAATATTTCTTAAAATAGTTAATAAGTTCTATAATTTATTCATAAAAATTCTAATTCACTTGAGGGTTCGGACGCGGAACGAGATAAATCCAATTCGTTTAAATTGAGACCTTAAATAATAAAAACACGAATATATTAACTCTAGACTTCGAATGAAAGCTGATTTTAATAGAAATCAATGGAAACTATTTGTTATCATATTATGCAACACTTAGTTTTGGGGTGTCGTCGAGTGTTGTAGGGACAGTTTCGTGATCTTGAAAATGGCGTTTTGTCGCGTTTTGCGTTCGAATCTCTTCGTCTATGTATGTTAATAAACTTATTAATAAATAGAAGAATGCACAAAACCTAATATTAAATATAGGCATACAATTAAAGTGGGACCTGATATTGACATTGATGCTTGTCGCTATTCACCTGATAATACAAGTTAAATATAAAACGTAATCACAATTAACTTTAAGTATAAATGTCCTTATAAGTACTTTTGAATCCTCATAATACTTTATAATGGGGTATTTAAACATTATTTAATAAATAAATAAATAAAATAAATAAATAAATAAATAAATAAAATAAAATAAATAAATAAATATTTAATAGCTTCTATTGGTATTTTGATTCATGTCTAGGTAACTATAAACTCTTTTATTGTAATGACAAATCCCCCTCCCTTAGTTTCGCATTTAATAGTAACTAACTACTTAAATGAAGATTTCTGGTTAATTAATCTTATCTTAGTATTGTTTTAAACGATTTATAAATAAATGCTAAACATCTTCCACAAAAATACACCGAAGTATAACAATCTTAATAGTTGCTGGATATATGGCCGAGTCTAAGAAACTCGCGCTAAACTGTTGAACTTAAAAGAGACCAGCTCCGTTGTTAGCTTCGTATCCAAATGATGTAAATAGACATTTGAAGGCTAATTGATGTAACTTTAAAATTAAAAAGTGAATTAGAATTTTTATAAATAAATTGCTTAATTTCGATGATCTAACAGGAACGTACTGGTTATGCCATATATATATATATATATATATATATATATATATATATATATATATATATATATATATATATATATATATATATATATGTATATTATATATATATACATATATATGTATATATATATAATATACATATATATATATATATATATATATATATATATATATATATATATATATATATATATATATATATAACTGTACCTATAAAACTTCGCCTGAGAGTTTTTGTTACTTTTATTTTTGTTTCGCTTTTTAAAACCAATTTTATTTTATTTTTTATAAATAAGTATTGTTTTTAAGTTAATTACAATTTTAACGGTACTATTTTGTCGTTTAATGATTAATTGGCCTTTTTTCTATAAAAAACTAGTTTTTTATAATTATGTTGTAATTTTTACTTATAACATTTTGGATGTAACTAACTTCCAAATTCTTTAGTCCATTAGGATTTGCTAGCAATTTAACAGCAAGTTAAAATCGGTTCTGATTTGACAGTTAAATAGTTCCAAATTCCTTTAAAATTTTTATAAGGTCACGAATTATATACACTTTTGTGTCAACTATTAACAATAGACAAAAATGGCTGATTTTCCTAAAAAACGGAAATACAATCTGATTAGTTACATTTTCTAAGTAAAATATTTTTAAATAGGCTTTTTTATTAATTCGTTTTAGTTTTTTATTCTTATGCGACTTTCATTTCAATAAATGATTACTACTTTTAGAAAATTTAATGTATAAATCGCGTAGAGGTGAGAAACTCACTGCCAGCTTTATTAATATATAAATAAATCAGGGATATAAATATGAGTAAGTTATATATAGAGAGAGTGTCTACTTTAAAAATAATTCGCTTGGTTTATTTCAATTCATAAATATTCAATTAAATTTGTTTTTTACCAAAGGAGAATCTCTTGTGCCGAATCTTCTAGAGAACCTGGCTGTTATGTCACAACTTGGACTTCTGTTGTGATGTTTAAAACACGTTATTCGCTAAGCAGCTCGCTAACAAAGGAGTGTCGGATGATTGTATGACGTCTACTAATAGGCGCATAAGCCTTACGATGCAAATTACTGCATTAGCCAAGTGAACCACATTACAACTGCTTTAAAGATCTTCGTGTATGAATACAATATCATCGATAAAAAGAGTGTAGTTGGAAAAAATCCCCTTTGTTGATTTCGGTTTATAAGAAATGAATTAGGTTTTGTTCTTTCAAACATGGAATTTCTTCCTGAGAACCTGTTTTTTTACTTGAAAATTTGGCCACTTTTTCAGAAATGCGTTCTTTAATACTACAGTGTCGCCGCCAATGGCGAATGATGTGTTTCTATTTGTTTTAAACAAATCATAATACGTATGTTAGTCAAAAAGTAGGTTTTGTTTAGTTGACAGTCGAAACGCTTTCAAATCACTTTCGGATTTCGGACGATCACGAAGTAAACACTGTATCTGACCAGTTTTTTCTACACTATTAATGAGTTTGTGGTTAGTGTTAGGGTTAGGGGTAGAGTAACGATTCTTCTGGATTCGATAGTCATTTAGAAGTCTTTAAAATGTCAATGAGAAAGTCTATACATGCAAAGATTAAAATGTATATGCGAAACTCAAGTATTATGGTTCGTTTGTGTTCATGAACCATAGTAAAGAACATGGTTTCAAAATCGCTTGGTAGTTGTTATTCAAAATTTTTATTTTATTTGCATAGAAGTTTTATTTAATTTTATTTGCATATCACTTCATTTAATTTTATTTGCATATACACTTTTATTTAATTTTATTTGCATAGTACTTTTATTTTGTTTTATTAGCATATCACGTTTATTGAATTTTATTTGCATAGAAGTTTTATTTAATTCTATTTGCATAAAACTGTTATATTATTTTATTGGCATATCACTTTTGTTTAATTTTTTTTGTATATACACTTTTATTTAATTTCATTTGTATAGAACTTGTATTTAATTGTATTTGCATATACATTTTTATTTAATTTTATTTGCATAATACTTTTATTTTATTTGAATAGCACTTTTATTTTATTTTATTTGCATAGAACTTTTATTTAATTTTATTTGCATACAACTTTTATTTTATTATATTTGCATAGTATTTTTATTTAATTTTATTTGCATAGAACTTTTATATAATTTGGTACTACTCCAGATTAAAGGTAAGCACATACATTGATTAAAAAGAAGAAGTATATTGTTTTTCTTATATTCTCTATTTTTTTTTACTAACATTAAACAACAATTTTCATGATTTCAAAATATTAAAATCTATATTTTTACTGTAAAATGAGTTTATCAAATTGAGATCGCATAGTTTTCAGATGAGATTATTTTCTAGTGTTATATTTTGTCTGTCACCTTGTTAGAAGGTGCCCCATTGATTGCCTTAAAATTCTACAAGACATAAGTTTCAGTATTAAAAGACACCAGAATATATTAATAGTTAAAAAAATAATTTTGTTTGCATAGCACTTTTATTTAATTGTATTTGCATATACACTTTTATCTAATTTTATTTGCATAGTACTTTTATTTAATTTTTCTTGCATATACACTTTTATTTTATTTTATCTGTATAACACTTTTATTTAATTTTATTTGCATAAACACTTTTATTTAATTTTATTAGCATAGAACTTTTATTTAATCTTATTTCCATAGAACATTTATTTACTTTTATTTGTATATAGACTTTTATTTAATTTTATTTTCATAAACACTTTTATTTAATTTTATTTGCATATAACTTTTATTTAATCTTATTTTCATAGAACATTTATTTACTTTTATTTGTATATACACTTTTATTCAATTTTATTTGATTAGAACTTTTATTTAATTTCATTTGCATATACATTTTATTTTATTTGAATATACACTTTCATCGAATTTTATTTGCATAGTACTTTTATCTAATTTTATTTGTATATGCACATGTTATTTTATTTGCATATCACTTTAATTTAATTTTATTTGCATACACATTTTATTCTATTTTATTTGCATAGCACATTTACTTAATTTTATTGCATATATACTTTTATTCAATTTTATTTGCATAGTACTTTTATTTTATTTCATATGCAAATCACTTTTATTTTATTTGATTTGCATAGTACTTCTATTCAATTCTATTTGCATAGCACTTTTATTTAATTTTATTTGCATATACATTTTATTTCATTTTTTTGGCATAGTACTTTTATTTAATTTTATTTGTATATACACTTTTATTTAATTTTATTTGCGTAGCCCTTTGATTTAATTTTATTTGCATAGAAGTTTATTTGATTTTATTTGCATATTAAATTTATTGTATTTTATTTGCATAGCACTTTTATTTAATTTTATTTGTATATACACTTTTATTTAATTTTATTTGCATATACACTTTTATTTTATTTTATTTGCACATACACTTTAATTTTATTTTATTTGTATATACACTTTTACTTTATTTTTTGCATACATATTTTTATTTTATTTACATAGAGCTTTTATTTAATTTTATTTGCATAGAATGTTTATTTAATTCTATTTGCAATGAATTTTTATTTAATTTTATTTGCTTAGAATTTAAATTTAATTTTATTTGCATAGAATCTTTATTTAATTTTATTTGCATAGAATTTTTATTTAATTTTATTTGCATAGAATTTTTATTTAATTTTATTTGCATAGCACGTTTATTTAATTTTATTTGCATAGCATTTTTATTTAATTTTATTTGCATAGAATTTTAATTTAATTATATTTGCATATCACGTTTATTTAATTTTATTTGCATAGCACGTTTATTTAATTTCATTTGCATATACGCATTTATTAATGTAGACATAAAGCATACAAAAAATCATAATTATGCTCGGGGATATAATTAAAATTCGTTATGTCATCTACATTAATTATTCGTTAACTTAAGCTTTATTGATTTTTTACAGTTATCCGTACAGTATAAAGCACTTTCTTAACTCTCTTTGTAATAACGAAAAAAATACATTTTAAATACTTTAAGGCGATTGTATTTAGTATAGCATTTAATTTTTATTTTAAATTCACGAACACAAATATTAAGTTACGAGTGAATAATAATTTTTACTTGATAATATACAAGTTATTTATGTGAATACATATTTCGTGAAGTATTCCAAGTCTCCATTTCATGTTTTCAGTATTTTAGCAGGTTTATTAGTAATTAAACACACGCTAGAAAGTTAGAAAGTAAGTCATAGTATTTCGATTTTAATACTCACTTAGCAAGAACAGAGATTAAATTACGAGTGATTAATAAACTTTACTACACAAAGACAAGTTAACTTGAAACTGATAAATTAAACGATCACACTATGACACAGTTCGTATCCGTCTTGCTGTTTGTCCTTTGTCTTCTAATAATCGACATTTACGTTATTGTCACACGAACGAATATGTGTAGGATAAAGTGGGGTATTAAGGACCACGGGGCATTAAGGACCACTTGGGGGGGTACCCTCTTTTCTTCCTCTATAAAATGACTTGTCCCCATGTGGGGCTTTAGGGACTGCTTCCATAGTAATCCTGACTAATCAGAGCCTTCGTTACAGTCGTGTGCCTTGAGTAACCCATCAGCTTCAATTTTATTTCTTTTTGGAAAGTCAGACCATGCTTTCTTTGTGGTGGCAGCCATCTTAAAAGTTGATTCTGAACTTTTGTGGCCATTTCACGAGGTCTACAGAAACTATTTTGTTGTAAAATTCTAGGAGATTGAGTGCAACTACTTGCTGCTGTCCTTCAAAAGAACAATCAAGCTAAGTACTGGTGCAGTTCTTTTTTTATTTGAACATTTCTTTATTTTTTCCCATTGTTCAGAAAGTTGTTAACCTGGCAGAAATCCTATTCAGCGATGTCTTTGAGTCTAGTTATGGGTCTAATGCTTCAAGATTGTTTCATGATATCTATGTTGTGTTCCCATGTATTTTGCTTCGTATGATGTGATGTTAGGCTTTGTTTTGCTTAAATATTTGGAAAGTAGGGACGAGTGACCAGATTTTTTGTTCTAAAAATATGTTATTTTTCTGTGGTCCTTATTGCCCCATTGCTATTTCAGCTGCAAAATGTGAAAGTAGGGACGAGTGACCAGATTTTTTGCTCTACAAATATTTTATTTTTCTGTGGTCCCTATTGCCCCATTTGCTATTTCAGCTGCAGAGATGGTTCGCAACTACAAGAAGAAGGAAATAGGGGGGAGGGAAAACCTTAAGAATCACCGATCCATTGAGGAAGCAGTTGCTGCAGTCCAACGAGATGAAATGGGGCTCAACCAAGCTGCCAGATACTTCGGTATCAGCAAAGGATCCCTTCACCGCCGAGTTTCTGGCCAGGTCCCCATACATGCAAGTGTTGGGAGAGGGACAGTTTTCAACCCCCTTGAAGAAGCTGAAATCGCCGAATGCATCAAACTGTTTGCTGAGTGGGGGTGAGGGTGGGGGCTAAGCGACAAAGAAGTCCAAGACAAAGGTCTGGAGACGCCCTTCAACGGTGATCGCCCTGGATATGACTGGATGGCTGGTTTCTTGAAGCGCCATTCAGACATTGTGCCAAGGAAGACGGAGCACCTGAGTCAGGCCAGGGCAAGAGCAGAAAATGCCTGCACCAACATCACTGACAGCATTGACGACCTGGAAGATGTGCAGTGGATATGTGACTTCTGTTGTCAATAGGCCCAACGGTGACCCTTCAGTGTCAGGTAAAACTTGTTCCCTACTGGTAAAATGTAACCCAGTACAACCTGTTACATAGCCTGGACATTGGCTGACCATGCGGAGGAGGCTCACCTGTGAGACGCAACATATGGGACGGCAATTTCCAGCAAAGCGCGTTGGTCACTAATGCCCCACGTTAGGAGTCCTTAATGCCCCAGTTGTCCGATTTTTGGAGTTTTGCAACAAGCGTTCTTTAAAAATGTATTTAAAAATATCTGTTGAATATTCCTTAATCTGCTTTATTATTTGTAAACTGTAATTAGTTCTCCATTTCCTCCACTTATGTTTGCCACAAAAGACTGATCATGTAGCATGTAATCCAAGAAAGCATAATGTTGCCTCAAAGTGTGGTCCTTAATACCCCATGTTATCCTATAAATAAACCTGATACAAGTGCGATTTTTTTCATTATGACACGCTCGCCATTCAACTTCAGTAAATATGATCTTGTTACCCGTAACAAAAATACATTTCACTTCCTAACAAAAGCATTACGATAATCAAATAAAAATGCGTGATATAAATTCAAATGTTGATGATAAAATTTAAACAAACGTTAATAACAAAAGCATCACGATAGTCAAATAAAAATGCGTAATATAAATTCAAATGTTGATGATAAAATTTAAACAAACGTTAATAACAAAAGCATCACGATAGTCAAATAAAAATGCGTAATATAAATTCAAATGTTGATGATAAAATTTAAAACAAACGTTAATAACAAAAGCATTACGATAATCAAATAAAAATGCGTAATATAAATTCAAATGTTGATGATAAAATTTAAAACAAACGTTAATAACAAAAGCATCACGATAGTCAAATAAAATACGTAATATAAATTCAAATGTTGATGAAAAATTTTTAAAACAAACCTAAAAAACAAAATTAAATCCTCCTGTGTTAATGGTGGAACAATAAAAACAATGATTTACTTTGTGCAATTACATAATTTGTAAGTGCTTTTTAAGTATGTATTAAAAAAACGATCGTTTTGTCAGTTGTTTACATAATAAACAATATACATATAGACCTACACAATATTACTTAAGTATGAAAACTCCAGGTCATCACAGGCTAACTACAGCAACTATATCTACATTATAAAAAATGTCATTATACATTATTTCGATTAACCATCGATACCCGCGGGCTGAACTATACCAAGTGTATTTGTTCCTTAGTCGATACCTCAGCTAAATTGCGGCTTCATTTATTCTCACCAAATATTTTATTAGTTGGTATAAAAGTGATATGATGGGTGAGAAAGTAAGTATGTAACTAGGTGTTGGTAGTTAAAGCGTTGTACATCGCGATCCAAATGCTTTCTTTAACCCTAACCCCTAACCCGACACCGACATCTAAGGGTTGGAACCTCTCCTTTCTTTATACTACTCTACTTACTCTGTATCCTCACTTTGTAATACTGAGTGTTTAGTAAGAAAAGATCAAGTACCATTCTGGGGGAGTCTTGGGTATAACTCGACCGAGGATTGAACCCCGATTTCCTGACCCGTAATAAACTCTATAAATTTTATGCGAAATAGGCCGGTAAATTTAATGGTGTAAATAACTGTAAAAGTATTACATTTTTTTTTTGATAAACTTGCAAAAAAATATAATTAATGCTTATGAGGCAATAACTAGAAACTTACATGTTTAGTATTTTTTCTTTCCTTAAGTTATTCAAATGTGTAGTATTTCCTACCGTTCCTAACATATTTACGCAGACACTCACCAGAGGGCGTTTCAGAACAGAATGGTTTCCCTAAAATGCTCGCAGAGAGCGCTACTAACCGTGATATTAAAAATGCCGCACAAGAAATCCACTCTCTTTCTTCCGTGTCTTCTCTTCGACGAATCTCACCAGACTCCCTTTCTTTCTTCTGAGTCTGACCTTTGCGTAACACATGTCCGCAGAACCTTTCCCTCTTTTTTCACCCGGTCTGACCTATGACAGACTCGCCTCACCAGACCGTATTTCTCCTCCCTCTTATTGGCCACTATAAACATCTCACCAACATGTGTGCGCTCGGCAAACACGCGTCACGGTATGTAAGATGGTGCCCTTCAACTTACACAGGCACAGCCGCACACATCCTTATCAGACTTTGGTTAATACATTGTCATGGACACAATTTAAAAGCGAGCCTTATCGGGTTCGCGTAAACTAAATGTTTTTTGTATACGTTATTGTTTCCCGGTTGTAGCCTTGTTTTCATTTGTAGATGCTTTTATTTGAACATATATAAATAGGGATACCGTTACTGCCTCACATGCTTAAGACCTCAGACCTGAAATGGAAGACTTACACCAAATGCGTTACTAAAGTCACTGAAAAAATAGTTGGATTATTCTTCTGCTTCAGAAAGTATCTGACGCATGATGCAATCCTCTAATTGTGTAAGAGTTCGATTCGGTGGTCCCAGATGGAGTACTGATGCCACAACTAAGAGGTTGCTGCCAGGACCACTCCGTTTCTTGCCTTGACAGAATACAAACTCGACTTGACAATCTAGAAGGAGATGATATTTTCTCTTCCCTACAACCGACTTTTCACAGAGGAGACGCTGCTAGCCTTTCCCTACTCTATAGATATTTGCCTAGTAGGTGCTCCAGCGAGCTTGAGGCTTTTACCCCTTCCATCGAAAAATATTCACAGCAAGACCTTGTCTTGCTACCAACAGTGCACATAACTCTACTTTCCTGTTTTGTGTACCAAAAATCAAAAGGAACTTCCATGAACAGAATTTATTTCCAAAAAAATAAAATCTGCAGAACACATTATCGCAGGTATGTTTTCCTATAGAATACAACATAGTCGTTTTCAATTCCAATGTTAACAAATATCTGTCATGTAGTTCTGTGAATTAATCATAGATCACAATCTCCTCATAGTACTGATTCATCACTCAACTGAAAATCTCTTTAACGCTTATCTCCGGGTGGCTTTTAGCCTTAGTAAGTGGTTAACCTTTAGTATAATAAAATAATTGTTTTTGTAATTTCAGGTTTATGTTGTTCTATTAGTCGTATAATACAGCGGCCAAATCGTTGTCGAACCAACGGGAAAGCCTGATAAATATGAAATACCTTTCTTTGGTCCTTTTTGAGTGGTCTGTTATGAAGATATTTTGAAATGTAAGACCTCAAGCGTCGGCGTTCCTATAACAAATAAACACACACACACATATATATATATATATATATATATATATATATATATATATATATATATATATATATATATATAGAGAGAGAGAGAGAGAGAGAGAGAGAGAGGGGAGAGAGAGAGAGGGAATTGTAGAGAGGAAGGGGGAGAGAGAAAGAGAAAGGGAAAGGGAGAAATAAATGTAGCGAAATAGAGTATGAAAGCTACATTACATTCCATTCATATATTGAACACGTTTGCAGTAAACACACACACACACATACACACACATACCCACCCATATAGTATATACAGCATAAAACACTAATATATATATATATATATATATATATATATATTTATATATATATATATATATATATATATATATATAAAATCTCACTCTTCCTTTCACCTCTCCCACTCTTAGGTCATTTGAATTATATTCTCACCCCCTTATTTTAAAAAGTTATCTTTACCTTTTCGAATCTTTTTCTCATCAACCATAACACTACCCACATTTTGAATACGCAGTTCCTCCCTCCCTCCTCTTTCCCTAGCCTCTCAAAATCCATGCCACACCTCATCACAACAAAAATCTCAGCCCCACTTTAACTTCTCCCACCCTAAGACCATTTCAATTATATTCTCACCTTCTCCCATTTCATAGCTGCCTCAATCTTGTCCACTTAAAGTTTCTCATATTCATTTGAATCTTTCTCGACCATTGCCTCTCACACCCAAGACACTCTGGGTTTCATAGTAGCTACGGCTACTATATCCCTTCATTTTACCACCATATCTACCCCAA
The DNA here is from genome assembly GCA_963556195.1 of Sepiola atlantica. Lineage (NCBI taxonomy): Eukaryota > Metazoa > Mollusca > Cephalopoda > Sepiida > Sepiolidae > Sepiola > Sepiola atlantica. The sequence continues at coordinate 54,390,118 of OY744537.1, read as the reverse complement.
ACTTCTTTGTACTTGCATGACATTTTTCTTCAAAATATCATCCTGAGGAAGTCTTACAATAAAAACGAATCGTTGATGAATACATAAACAGCCATCCTTTAGTTTTTCCTTTTTCATTTCCCATATATATATATGAAGTAAAGTAAGTTGAGATGAACAAAATTAACACATTATTTATATCAGTTCCGAGAATTAAAAAACAACAAATATTTGGCGTTGAATTTAAAAACGGATTATCTCGCATAAAACTAATTGTCAATCTCAATTTTTGAACTATAAATGAGTAAAACTAATCGATTGAATGTAATTTATTCATTACGAACGATTTAGCTTAATAATTCTAAACTTAATTCCTTCAAACAAATTCAATTCATAATTTCTCTTATGTTTAGAACAAAGACTTTAATCTTTATTTCATTCTTAAATCACATATGTGTTCTCGTCGCTGCCGATATATCCGGGAGGTCATCATCCGTCGTTATGCTCTTGACCTTTTTCTATCGATTCAACGATAATCGAAGGAGAATGCATTCATAATCCGCTATTATTTGGATTGTGTCAGTTTAGGTTGATCTTCAAACAATCCGGGTCATGCACTTCTGCTGGAAACAGATAATATTACAACCGTGGAGATGAACTTGATCTTGTGTATGATTGCTATTGTAGAGATTTGACTAGATCTACATCTCTAATTCTATCATATGCATCTTCGTGTGAGGTGCGTCTTTGAAAGTTGGTTTCAGGCAAATTCCTATGAGGTATATATTTGATATTGTCAGAGGACTTACACCTAAGATTTGTACGGCAATTCTCCTGACAGATCATACGATGAAGCTCGTTACATGCGAACTACTTTTTAAAAATTCTACTTACAATATCCTCGAGGTCATCGCCAGATTCAGGGACTTCGGAAAATATATAGCATTAAATAAACACTGAAAAAAAAACAACAACTTTGAATTACGATACATGATCAAAACCTGGGGAAAAAGTGATCGCGTTATAGTTTTTGAAGAAAAGTGATCGCATTATAGTATCTGAAAAATCTGATAGCGTTATAGTATCTGAAGAAAGTGATCGCGTTATAGTATCTAAAATAGGTGATCGGATTATAGTATCTGAAGAAAGTGATCGCGGTATAATATCTGAGCGCAATTATTTGAAATGCAGATCAAGATCTAAAATCTTTGCGCGAGTTATCATTTTCAAAAGCTAAGCTGATATACAGGGATCGCACTATCAATAGAAAGTATAAGATAGATAGCCTAGTATTTTTTTATGAAAAACGTTCACCCTCCCAAAGCTAAAACTTATACATACATTAGATTCAAGATTTGATACGGAAAGGCAGAGGCTTGACATGCCATTAATCTGTTTTGCTGTTACTCGGGCTGCAGAGAAAAATACAATCTTAACTATTTTAACTTCAAATTGCTTAAAACAAAAAAAAAACATTTTAATTCAAAGTTTAGTGGAAGGAGTGTATTTTGTTGTTTGGAAATCGATCCTCCGTGGAGGAAGAATTGCAGGAACTAGGTAATCCAAACGTATCTCTCTTTTACAATGAAAAAAGAGAGTTATAAAAACAGGAAATTGGTAAGTTTGAGTAACATCGTTGTTGCAAATTATCGACCCTAGCAGAATCATTTAAATAGTAAACTGAATCTCACAATTACAAATTAAATGAAGATATTTTTATTTGTGACAAATTCGAAGATAAAACTAAAAAATACAGTCAATTTTATATGGAATAGAAACTGGTCTAATAGTACAAAAATACATCGCTATAAGATCAAATGGTCTAATCTATTACTAATGGAGAATTCGTATCTGAAACCGAAACTATACTATTACTTCTATATCCGAGGGTGATATTTTACTTATATTAGTAATGGAGATTTGGTATCTGTCTGTCTAGAGCGGAAACCCCACTATTACTTTTATACTTAGAGCCAAATTTGTACTATCTTTTAATTGTCAATCCCGGGATGGATTAATTTTCTGCTTTCATGAAAAAAATCCCCTTTAGTTATTAACTCCTCCTTTGAGGGGTATTGTAATATATTTTCTTCAGTTTCGATAGCATCCAGCCAGGCTTTACCTCCACCTTAATGGAGTGAAGTAGTGCAGTAGGTGTCCTGTGGTCTTGTTACCATCCTCCTAAGAATTACCTTCTCCTTTATTTGTTGGGGGTTAGGGGTAGAGGAGTAATGTAGTATCTGCTCTATTGCCATGATACAATCATCCCAGGAATTATCTTCTTCTTTGGTGGTAACGTACGTCAACAAGAAATTGTAACAATCGGCCGTGCACTAGTAGTACAAAAGCCTTTACTCTTAAGTAGCGCTGAGGTTTTTCTGCGCCCGCGTATGGATAAAAAATGAAGTACGGCACGAAGTAGAGTCCGCAGTAAGATGGGGAGGGAGGAGAGAAGGAGGCAAGTCATAGCGTTGTTTTTTCTTCTTCTAAGTTTCGTTGTTTAATGATACGGGTTTATTTTTTTAAATAAATTATTTTATTACAAAATAGACGGGGGTTAATTTTTACCGCTGGCATTCGCATGAAGAAACTATTTCTAACGCCGTTCTAATCTGAGATACTTTATATTATAGTGTGCCATGCAAGTAAATGATTTTATGTGGCGAACTTTACATCTTATTCTGTTTCGATACTCTCAAAGTTGTTCTCTGAATCTCCATAATTACTTGAGTGATGCTTTTTAATTGGAAAAATCAAGTAATAACAAATGAAACGCAAGTCCTATTCAATTTGTGTCTGTAGCTGTGATGGAGACTTACCTTTTAAAGCAGTAAGGGTGGCATTTTAAACGATTTTCGTTGATATTATATTGAATAATACGACACTTTTTATGGGAATTGCTCCAGACAAGGCATGAAGCCACTTGATGTAAGGAGCTAAAAAAATTAACCGATTAAGGATAAAAACTAGCTAAAGATAAGTCTTAGATGGATAGATTCCGACCCAGGAAACAGCAATTATTTCCCCTTTGTCAGAAACATCGCTCATAAAATGTGAGGACTAAAGGAAAAAATAAGAAAAGCGAAAGTTACGAGGCTGCCGAAATAAAACCCAACATCTACTTTCTACTCTCCATAATTTAAAAATGTCAGCGCAAGATTTGAGTTTAAAAAACAGGCATCAAAATCATTTCTGATAGTAGCTTTTTAATTGAATAAGTGGTTTCGCTAGTATCTTTTATTTTCAGTGTATGTGCAGTCATGTCCCGTGGAAAACATGGTTAGGTTTAGGGTTAGGTTTAGGGTTAGGGTTAGGGTTCGGGTTAGGATTAGGGTTAGGGTTAGGGTTAGGTTTAGGTTTAGGATTAGGTTTAGGGTTAGGTTTAGGGTTAGGATTAGGGTTAGGGTTAGAATTTGGGTTAGGATTAGGTTTAGGGTTAGGCATTCGTCTTTGTTGCTAGTTAGGGGAGGTTCTTTACTGTATTTTCTTTTAATCTTTCTTCCGTAGCCAAAGAATAACTTCCCACTTTTCTGAATCGTAGCCTATTAAAATATTTATTTATTTTATTATTTTTTATTATAATAGGTTGTTTTCTCTCCTTATTTTAAAATTCACGTTTGTTCAGCATCGTTCAGTTGAAATGAAACACTACTTTTCGAACAATGGAGATTTCAACCACGGAATTTCACAAAAAACCTAGCGGTTAAAATGGCGATATTCACAGTATTTGATTGTGGTCGGGTTACTCGCTGTTTTTTTTTTATCTTTGTCTGCAAGTTAATGGCATTAGCGCAAAGAGAAATAGTGTATTCAATATTTCTGAACCCATAGATTTATAGAACAGTGAAAAGTGAAATGGAACAGTTGAAACAACGAGGGGCTAAAAGAGAAATTATTAACAATGTATTTTCGAAAATATACGCGAAGTGAAATAATTCTTAACAACATTATATCACCACCCATGTATGTTTTTTAAATACAATGTTTTTAGTTCATATTTTACACTGTTACTAAGCTTCATCAATGTATGTAGAAATTCAATAGACATTATTTCTCTTTATGTTATTTTTGTTTTCATTTTTGTTTATTTTCGCCTCCTTTCCATATCGTTCTTCGACAAACTGTAGACACTCCAGTCTTTCTCTTTTCCTTTTCTACTCCTTGTTTCTGATGTGAATCAAGAATCCATGGTGCAGCTGTTAATCAAATCGTTAGTTGTTTGACTTCACCAATTACTTTTATTTAATCTTTTCAACTTTTGTGATAAACAGAACACTTACGTGACTTATGCATTATTTATCAAAATAAACCGATCTTTTAACTATCATATTTACAAAAAAAAACTTATTACAAAAATAATTTATTTAAGAAATTAAATCAACTCTGACGCATGTAACTTTCTTTATAAACAAGTCAGCCATTTCCATGACGTACACATTAAAAACAACACGAAGTAAAGTACGCAGTAAGATGATGCGGGAGGAGGGCAAGTATTAACTGTTTTTGACTTCTAAGTTTCGTTGTAAAATAGTACGTTTTATTTTTACTAAATGCATTTTTACTCCCTCTTTTTACTAGATGCATTTATAATCAATCGTACCGTATTCAGAGCACCAATAATAACGGAAAGGTGGTGAAACGAGAAGCAGCGGCTTGATAGTCCCTATTCCATGCGCTTCTTCTTCTTTTTCTTTTTCTTATATATATTATAAATACATATATATATATATATATATATATATATATATATATATATATATATATGCATTATATAAATATATATATATATATATGTATATATATATATATATGCAAAATAAAAATAGATTTGAGGATAAGGGAATCAACAAACCAACAAAAATGATTACAGTTCTTATTTCCAACCGAGAATGGTTGCTTTCTAAAAACTGAAATATCTTGGTAGAGCTTTTATGTGTTTGAGTTTATATTTTTGTTAGTTTGTTGATTCCCTTATCCTCAAATCTATTTTTATTTTGCATTTTGTCTGAAACATTGTTTCTATTATTCCTTATATATATATATATATATATATATATATATATATATATATATATATATATACATATATATATATATATATATATATATATATATATATATATATATAGTCTAAAGAAGTCATTAAAAAGAAGTCATTAAAAAAAACAGGAAAAGAATGTAAAATGCAGTTTAAATTCCCAGACAAATTAACTAAATCCAAGATATTGCAGACTTAACATTCGTTGGAAAATTAATAAATGAAAAAATATAAGTAAATAAAAAATGGTACTGATTATACTACCATTTCCCCAATAATCAAGTGCGAAATAATTCAGCTTAAAATATCACTTATATATACATAAATAAATAATAATAATAATAATAATAATAATAATAATAATAAAATAATAATAATAATAATAATAATAATAATATATTACCTTTAAGACTACCGTATGGTATAGTAATTTGCATATCAAATAACATTAATTATAACAATAATAAAAAATATATAAATAATAATAATACTATCTAAACACTACACTCAAGAATCATTCTGCAATATGGTAGCTAGCAATAAAATTATATAGGAATTAAAGTTGCATTAAAAATAAATAAAAAATAAAGCTTAAGTACCTTAGGTAACAGAAAAGTAATTAGATAAGAGGAAGGAAACTTAGCCATACAGATCTAAATACTCAATATATTGTCTAAAGAAGCTTTGAGTCATTAAAAAAAAAGAGGAAGAAAAAAATGTGAAATGCAGTTTAAATTCCCAGACAAACTAACTAAATCCAAGATATTGCAGACTTAACATTCGTTGAAAAATTAATAAATGAAAAAATATAAATTAAAAAAAGGGGGGGTTAATTTAGATAATTAACCCACCCCCCTTTTTTTTTACTTATATTTTTTCATTTATTAAACAGAAACAGGAGACCTTATGCGTCTAATATTAACACGGGGATCATCAGCTGTTTACCATGTAACTGTTTCGGAGATTTAAAAACAGGACAGTTATAATATTCATGGCTCTCCAATGGTACTGATTATACTACCATTCCCCCAATAATCAAGTGCGAAGTAATTCAGCTTAAAATATCACTAATATATACATAAAAAAATAATAATAATGAAATAATAATAATAATAATAATAATAATAATAATAATAATAATAATATATTACCTTTAAGACTACCGTATGATATAGTAATTTGCATATCAAATAACATTAATTATAACAATAATACCAATAATAAAAATAATAATAATACTATCTAAACACTACACCCAAGAACCATTCTGCAATATGGTAGCTAGCAATAAAATTATATAGGAATTAAAGTTGCATTAAAAAATAAATAAAAAATAAAGCTTGATTACCTTAATATATATATATATGTATATATATGCTTTTATTTACCCTGAACAAGACATATTTTCATTGAGACGTAAGACGCTACTCTGATTAGGAGTTCATTTATAGGGGAATCCTGAGTGGGGAGTTGTGCCGCAAGATGTTTGTCCACATTACATTTAATTTTCTGTATGTTTGTACAGTCGGGGAGACAGGGAGCATCGAACGCAAGCTGTTAGAGAAGAAAGTACTCTGACATTCAGTGAAGGTGTGAGATTTTGCCGCTAGTTTGGTTTGTCGGGGCTATTTACGTTGAAAGGGTAGAATTGAAGTAAGGTCATCGAGACACATTCAATTGAAGAACTTATAAACAAGCACAGAGATGAAACAATGTGGTGATGGGGCAGGCGCTGGAACTTGGTAAAAAGTGCAGGACTTATTAGAGATTATTATTGCACCGTGTCCAAGAAAAGGAGACTAGTGGTTGGTGCACCAGCTTAGATGTGGCAACAATACTCCATGCAAATTGTGGCGTGATAGAGCTATAACACACTGGCTTAACAAGTGCTGATTGAGAAACCTCTTAAGGAACTACCCGTGAGTCCGGTCCCCTGTAGTATCCCTCGGGAAAGTGCCAACTAGAAAAGGACTATGACATCGCCTTCTACCAAGGATACTTAAATACTTTCATTATCTGCCATTTATTAGACAAACTAAACAAAAAGGGACCCCTATCACCGGCATTGAATCTCATGGACACCAAACAAGCTAGCCACAAGGTGAGCAACAAAAGAGCTCAACAGAGGAGAAAGGGGTACAAGGTAGGCTGACAAATAACCCGACCCCTAAAAACTGGAAGTAGTTTGATTTTCTTTTTGCAGGATGTATATTTACTTCATGTCCCTTCTAATCTTATAGTTTTCAAAATCACCTAAATTGTAATATTGTTTTTTTTTAAATAAGAACGAAAAACGTCTAAGCCCAATTTCGGTTTTTGTCTGTAAATCATCAAAGTTTTCTTTACGTGAATCCCATCAAAATATCTAGTTAACTGTTTTTCTTAGCTTATTTTTTAAATTCCATTTCTTCTGCATTGTTCAGCTGAAATTCAAGTCTTTCTTTCTCAAACAAGGTATCCAGATTCCAACTCGTAACAGGTAGATATTTGTAACATATGGGTCACCATTTATAGAGGCGAAAGTCTTCTAGATGATAAAGGATTAATGAGATGGATGGATTGTCAGTTGGAAGATGAAGAATATTATGAGGGGTGATAATTAGTCATGGATTGAACTACGTTTGATTACTTATTGGGACGGTTAATGACAAGTATTTGGTAACGTTGAATTCGGAGACGACCATGTTGTATCCCGCACGAAATGCAGCCCGGTTTTGATGCAGCCTATGTATTCGTAAAAATTCAACTTAGCGCTATTTTAAAATAAGAAGGTCTATTGTACATAAGGAAATGGTGCAGTAAATTGGTATTTGAATGGTAGAAATATTTTAACAAGTTTATCTCCCAGATGTCTAAACAGTTATATTCATTTTCCGCTTACAAAGCGATGGTTTACTTACCCGAACGATCCGAATATCCTCCTTTTCTACAGTTCTAATTTATATTAGGGTTTCCTATATTTTAAGGGTACTAAACATGTCAGGTTATAAGTCTGTAATTACATATTTATATTTGATTATTTATATTTATAATTTAAGGTTTCATCTTTAAAAGTCTTAAGAAAAACGTGAAATTAATGAAATCTTGCTTAATTGGTGTTTAATGACAATAGATCCAATTTAATGCTAATCTGAAATATTTGTATTTTTAATGAGAGTTTGTGCTGATATTATCTTTGCTAAAAACTTATTGAAATACTTCAAAGAAACCGAAATTTAGGAATATTCAGTAATAGATGTTTAATATTTATTGTAAAAGAATCATAAGGAATCGAGGTTTTTATGCATTTTCCATGAAACTTAATTAAACTAAATATAGTTCGCATTACGACCTATTGTACCTAGCAGATATGTTCTAAAATCTATAGGAATAGGTCAATTATTTTGTGGGTGAATCCAGTATATACAAATATACATAGACACACACACACACACACACACACACACACACACACATATATATATATATATATATATATATATATATATATATATGTATGTGTATATGTTCATGTATTTGCTTGTACATGATTCAATATGAAGTTAGGCATGTGTATATATTTGTATGTGGAGGATTCACTGCTAAATTAATTTACCGATCATTATGAATGTTAGAACACAGCTGTAACTATTTTCAAACTGAGATTTCAGCTAACTGTAATCATATTCCGGGAGAGATTGAAAACATCTAATATAATCCGAGAAAATAGAGAAAACAGAAGAATCAAATGTAAACATCAAATAACGTTATTGATATTTACGCACATACACACACATACACACACACACACACATATATATATATATATATATATATATATATATATATATATATATATATATATATATATCAGACTCAAGTTCAATCTGCCAGCATTTGAAGCAATTCAGACAACTGTTAATCAAGAACACGAAGATTCTACACCACGAGTCTAATATAATAAGACTGAGAATCTTAGAGACCTTGTACATGGAAACCAAACGTCCCACAATAAACAACATTAATTATGAATCCAATAAATATATTTTGAAGTGCCTAGGCTAAAGATATAAACGAGTCTAAATTTAACGCTTTTGAAATATCGTAAATTGTAAATTTTAAATATTGTAAAAAAATTTAAATGATGTGAATTTTAATAAACAACGCGCCTAACACCTGATTACATTCCAAATACGGAATCTCATCACACATACGTTATTTTAGAACGTTATGAATTAACCGCACAACTCGATTATAGCAGTTATGAATATGCAAGGCCAACCCTCCGCCTGAAGACGATTAAGTAAAGTCAATTGAAAATACTCGCGCACAAAAATGGAACAAAACATCTACGGAGCCTTCATCTGACAATCAGACAAGTGTTAAAGTACATAATGGATGTTAGGGTAAGGGTAAGGGTTAGTCTTAGGCATGTGAAGAAAGATTACATCAGCTAGTATGGATTTAGATCCAGCTAGACCAGTTCAAGATATTGACACAATATTCTGTGGAACAGGTCTGCTCTCGGATTAGAAATATAAACAATCCTGAACTCAGGTTAGAGATCAGAAAAAATGTCAAACAGATGAGTTGTGATCGGTTCAGTGACCTCATTGAAGCAATGACGTCACAATATCGTGGGAATGTAAAGAAAGAAGTTTTTTTAGTCAGTCCGTTTTCTGGAGCATGGCGCGCGGATGTAAAATCGAGATGTAATTCAAACGAAAGGAATATGGGAATTTAATTCCATAAAGAGTTCATAGCGATTGGTGTTCCCACTCTTCCTTTCCCCGTTACGAAGTAGAATTAAGTTTAGAAGAACAATTTGGTATCTCTCTCAAATTTAATGAATGTGTGACTTTTATTCGTATGACGGGAAAATCTCTCCCAAATAAAGAGCCAGTTCGAATTCTCCGCCGGGCTCGCTTTTTTCCTCTCTTCATGAAATGCTTGATTACAAACACTAGATGATGACGGTGATGATGACTGCGATGATGATGACGGCTAAATACAGCACATGAGACTATGATGATGATGATGATGAAATGCAATACACTACAATGATGACAGCGTCGGGCGTCAGTATACAAAATGAGTAAAGATTAATGAGAACACTGGAGTAAGTGACGATTGATTTTATAGGAACTGATTTTAATAAACGTAACACTAGCATACTAGAACGATTATCCTAGTGATCAAGATGATCACTAAAGGAACGATAAAACAAAAGCATTCCGCGATATACAACAACGTATGTCTAAAATAAATATATATGTATGTAGATATAATTATGTGTGCGTGCATATATGGATGTAGGTGTTTATCTGTGTAATTTTGTGTATGTATGTATGTATACTTTGTCATTAATAACATTACATTTGTATTGTCTTTTGTTTTTCAGTTTACGTCAAAAAATGGTGATATTTTGAAAACCTGTCATCCGAACCAAATTGCCGCATCTCTTAAAAACCACCGTTGACAAGCAGTAATATGTTTGGACATAAAACATAAAAGGTTCAGTACGTGAATTTAAAAAATGAACACTGATTTATTATAGAATAAGAATCAGCAAAATATGTGACATTTTTAGAGTAAAATTGCTTATTTCAAAGACAAGTCATCATAGTGGAATAAAAAGTATTCCAATAAAATCAGTTTACCAGTTGCTCTAAACGGCAAACCAACAGTTGATAAATGTACTTCGAAAGTTGACTTTATCATTAAACAGAAGAAGTTGTGCTGAGAAGGTTTATGTTTGTACTGCTTTTTAAGAACTAGTGCGAAACAACTTGAGCAGACAGCTGATCGCAAAGCTTCAATTTGTGAACAAATATTTTAAAATAGCTCAAACAGCGTTCATTATAAGAGTCAGTTCATTATTATTTAAATACGTTTCACACTTAAAAATATATGCGAAATAATCATGTGTTTAAAAGGTCAACAAATAAAGCAAAGGAACATATTCATATAATTCGCTTACTTTCACATAAATATATTATTATTATTATTATTTGTATCCTCATTTGTAATACGCTGTCTCATAGTATTCAAGATTCAGAACGTAAATGATTTAGTAAGAAAATAATTATATATTAATCGTTTTTAAATCTATGTCAAAAGAAATATTTAATTTGCTTTCTTGAACTACATTTATTAATAATTCTCGCATATCTGATGCATTTAGGAAAGTAAAATTTATATACCTCCATTTTGATACGACTCGCATTCACATGTAACATCTACTTTTGATTGTAACATGTACATCTCATTGTAACATCTTACGAAATATTCGTAGATAAAATAATGCTTGTGTGTCACACTTTATACAGCGTAGAATAGCCCTCGTACAATTCGTTGTGTTCAAATACTATTTTTAAAAGGTCCATACAATTGGGCAATATATTGTAAAACTTAACGTTCCAATAAATAGTTTTAAAATGCAATAATTACTAAAAATAAATTACTCCTAACCTTATTATATTTGTTAATATTTAATTAATAGACTAGTTTATGTTTTAAAAATATAGTTTGCACAATAATATTTTATTTTCAAAATATTTTGAAAGATTGGGAGATTTCGTTAGTTAGAAACTATAATAATAAGTGATTGTTTATTTAAAAGATTGCGTCATTAACATTTGTGTAAATACTTGAGTTAGACTGTATATTTTACTTGAGTTGTTTTCGAAACGTAAAACCGTCCGTAAAAAAACGACGACAGAGTATTTACACTTTAAAAGATGGGCGACTTTTTTCGTTACAACGACACAAATGACCCGATCGTCGTCAATCTAGTCGACTATCCATACGTGGATACCTACAATGATATAGATGGTATCTACTATGGTGGCAACATCGACAATTTGCGAAAGCCTTGGTTGCAGGAGCCGCACTTTATACCCACTGTTGTCGTTTACAGCCTCTCCTTTCTCGTCGGCTCACTCGGCAATGGTATGGTGGTGTTTGCTATGTTGGGTGATCGTAAAACCCGAAATGTAACTACTTCGTTCTTGGTCAGCCTAGCACTGGCCGATTTACTCTTTTTATTAGTATGTGTACCTTACGAGGTGAGCAAAAGCTCAATTGGCCATTGGTCCATAGGGACGTTTCTATGTAAATTCACTGGATTTGTGGAAATGCTGACGGCAGTGGCGTCCATCTTTAACCTTACAGCAGTCAGCGTGGAAAGGTAAGAGACTTTATTCTTGCTTAAATGCTACTAAATTGACAAATTTCGATGGCATATTATAAAAAAAGATATATTCAAAATATTATATAATAAAACCATGTTTTTACTAACATGATAACATGCTTTTAGTTGAATAAAATGTTTTATATGTAAATGTTTGTTTTAAATGTTTGTTGACAATTAAGTAAGTTGTTAATCTGTTGAAAATCAACAAATCGTTGTTCAAACTATGACCTTATTTGAATTTTGAAAAATATATTTAGTATATACATCGATAAAGAAAACGATATGTTTTTATTGATATATATATATATATATATATATATATATATATATAAATATAATATGTATATATATGTTGAGTGTTCATGTAATAATTTGCGGTATTTTTAAATATATGAATGTGAAAAATAAAAATGTGTATATATTATATGTTGACGTACAAGGATAGAAAATGTCTTTGGAAAAATGTATTTTAACAGAAACAGAATTTTCAGCTGCTTCCTACGACTTTCTTCAGTGTAATGAGGGATGTATATGTGTGCGGTTGGTAGTACTAACATACCAATAAAGTATAGCCAATGAGATGAAAAGATGCTTAGATGTAGCTAGGCTGTGATCATGCCCATATCTCTGTACTCCTCTCGAATCTTTAAACCTTAAAGGGGCAGCAGTGTCATAGACTTTTTCAAATACTTAAGTGGATAAAGAACTATAAAATGTTGTTGTGTTCGGTGTGCGGTGACGTTAAGTGTGAAACATGGAATCTGATTTTTTTTGTAAGATATTTTGAGTCAGAATTGATTTGCTGTAGGAGGGTGGGGTCTAGCGAACTACGAGGGTTGTGTTCTACCGGAGTCAGTATCAATTAAAAACATTCTGATAGAGCAAAACCTTTTCAGAAGTAATATGAAAAAATAACTAGAATAAGATGCAGTATACTGAAATGGATGATAAATGTCTATGAAATATATATATATATATATATATATATATATATATATATATATATATATATATATATATTAGCATATTTCACCCAAACAAGGCAGACCGTCACTGTAGACGGAAGGAGTTACTGAGAATTAGGGTGCAGGTTTTGGGTGTCATAATAGTTTGGGAGCAGTGTAGCGAGATGTCTGTTTACATTAGTTTTAACCTCTGCATGTTGGTACTGTCGGGGAAACAGGGAGCAGGGAGGGGGTTCCAGAAGCCGACAGCACGAGGAAAGCAGCTATTCGAGTAGAAGACTCTCCGGCATCTGGGGACCTCCACAGTGAATGAATGGGATTTAGCTTATTGTCGAGTTGGTTGATAGTGAGGGACCTATTAAGTTGGCGACTCTTTTTTTGACCTTGTCTAAGAGAGAGAGACTAATACATGATGCACTAGCCCAGATGTTGCAAAAATACTCCATGCATTTATATATGTGTGTGTGTGTTTGTGTGTTTGTGTGTTTGTGTGTTTGTGTGAGAGAGAGAGAGAGAAAGAGAGAGAGAGAGTTGTGTGTCTGTATGCGTGTCTGTGTAATAATTTGCGATATTTTTCATAGATTTTCTGCTACTATTGTTTGCTAATTTATTTGTTGATTATTCAACTTGTTACGGACATTTACGAAAGTTTACAAATAAATTAATCTGATAATTCACTTATATTCAAAATTGCATTGTAAATATAAAAATCATAAACGTATAATGTATATGTAGCTATATGTACATTTCTCGCGCGTTACAAAAATACTCCGAAATGCTGTGTATTTGTAGATGCTTATGTTTTTTGTATTTCTAACATATCAACGATTTTGATAATTATCTGATTATCTGATATCTACGTGCAATTTAAAAGTTCATTAAGGGTAACATTCTTATTATAATTAAACGTTTATTGTTTCAAGATACGTGTTTCATTTGTGGGGGAATTATTTAAAAATGTATACCTGTTGAAAACAATTTCTCTGTTTTGCAGCGTAACTAGTTTTTATTATAAGCTAAGCCAGCAGGACATCCGATGGAACTTCTTGATACTTGCATGTTGATTTCGAAAAGGGTAATTTAATTCGTTCATTATTATTTGCCTCCAAATTTTCCTTCTAAATTTTTTATTAGTTAACTATTATTTATTATGTGTTGTTACATTCCTGCAATGCTATTGAAATTGGTCATGTTCTCCTTTTATATAATCTTTTTTCAGTGTTCATATATTTTTGTATTTTATTTTTTATTCGTTGACGCATAAAAATACGATATGTTTTTTAAAACAGAATTGTTGGTTGCTTCCTACTACTTTCTTCCGTGTAATAGGACACATGTGTGTGTGAAGTATGTGGTAGTATAAGACGAATCGAGTTGAGCCGATTTTTCATTAAAATAGTTTAACTATACATTTTTTAAATAATTAAGTCTAAAATATTGTTGTTTAACAAAATATCAGTGCTTCATCAGTGTGACCCACGTGGAAAACTTTTCAATCTAAATATAATGTCATTCACATTATATAGAAAAAAAGACACGGGTGTTTTCAGCAGGAAGTTTACAAATTTAAATCCAAATTCACGATAGTTGAAATAAAAACACAACAAATAAAGTAAAAACGTCGTCACATGAAATATGGAAATATTCTATTTTTTGTTAGATTTAAAAATTTATTTAGACGGTTCCGCTGATGTGTTTAGATAGCAGCAGTATAATGTTATGTCTCTGTTGCCAGGCGACACGGGTTCAAATCTAGGTGTATATCTAGAATGATTGTTTTATGTTTTATATATTCTAGATTTGCAGATGGTGTGTTTACTCCAACAAAAACACACATAACTGTGTTCACACGTCATTTAATCTTCATTAAAAGAGGATTCACTTTAAACGTAAGTCGTCATGAAGTGAATTGCATAGAACACGCTACATAATTGTAGATAGAACATGTGGTATTTCAGGTTACATCATTTTTGTCATGTAAACAATTGTTTTTCTATCTTGATGACAGGTTTGACAAAAATATACACTGAACTAGACAGCTGAAGCTGCAACGGTATGTCTTGATACAAAGATTTTGACACGGCCTTTTCATAAAAATTAATTCGTACAGTATTACTGGACGAATATTTTATATAATCAGATTCTCCATAGCAAAAAAGAAACATCTATGTTGTCCTCGATGGCCGCACATCTAAAAAATGCATTAATTAGATATAGAGAACAATATCATTAATTAAATGGCTGCTTCTAAATATTAGAATTTGTATTTTGTTAGTAAAAACAATGATGTGGGCATTCATTGTTATCATTGAAATGCCTAATTAGTTTTTATAGTTGGTAATTGAAAAGCGATCAAGGTTGTTAACGAATGATGAAGACGGTTAAATTGGTTTAATAAAAGTCAATCCCATTAAAGAGATGAAAATATAAGTGAAATTCCTTGAACAGTGGACAGAATGAGAATTTAAATCAAAGGGAATGAAGTGAATGGATTAACATGCAAATTGTTGTGAAATTTAGCGAAATGTTTGGAAATGAAAGTGGAAATTAGAACAAAGAACGATAATTCAAATGAATGGAGAGAAAACATTTGTAAATGAAAAAAAAAGAAACAACGAAAATGAAAAGAAGAAAAAAATGAAAAGTAAAATGAAAGAGAATGAAGAGGAATGAAAGTGAAAGAGAAAATCAAAATAAAGATGAAGTTAAGAAAATGGTATTTATTCGGCTGGTTAACATCATACTGTTAACAACAGATTTCCAGTCATTTCTCTCAGAACATCTAACTTCGAGGACAGTGATGGTGTGGGTAAAATAATTTTCAATAGTTATTTGCATGTCTTTTTATCATTTGGTCAGTTCATGTCATCTTTCGTAATTTTGAGGGTCTTCATAAAGGTTTTAAGCATTTACGTGTAAGTCTTTCTGACGACAGTCTCATTAAATAACCGAAATACCTGTGTTTTTATTTATTTTGATTTAGTAATAAAACGTCTCTCTGTTCTCAGGAATTCGGCTACTTTGTCAATCTTATTAAAGTTTATGTTGATTTTTTGTACCTACGAAGATTTATATATATATATATATATATATATATATATATATATATATATAGGCAGCATCTCCTATTGCAGGCAAGTATTGTTTAATATAACAGACAACTTATATCTAAATATCCTAAGAGAGAAATTAAGTAAAATTAGTTGGTGGTTGGCCTTTACGGCATATCAACCAATCGTTGTGTTATTTTCTGTTGAAAATTTTTATTTATGTTGTTTTCGATTGGTTTTATGAATTATTTATTTTGTAGTAGTATATTTTGTACAGAAATCGTCTGTAAAAATACTCTCCATTTACGCATACATAGGGGTCCCGGCTGATACTACCACTCTGGGTCAGAGTGGTCCTGCAAGGAGTGCTAAGTCTCCCAAATAACAGTATCACAGTTGGATGCAGTTTATGTCATATCTAGGAAGAGTGGAGTAATGAGGTTGAATAGTTAATAAGAATGAAAAAGAAGGCAGTTTAGTGTCATGGCCAGGAGAGACATGAGCCTGACAAGTACTATCACGCCGATTCAAAATGGACACTGGCTTTATGTTAATTATGTGATGACTTCACATTCCGCCCAAACTCCCTACTGGAACTTCACAACCCGATGTAGATTGGTTAATAGTCAGGAGCATATTAGGATAGACAGAAGAAGTTAATTAAAAGGGCTGAAAGATTTTGTTAGGGTTGAATGTGTGTACGGGAAGAATACTTTTACCGAAGCAGTTAAGTAAATACTTAGGAGAATTATTAAATACCCTAAATTATAAAATAACCAGCGGGTGCTATTCAAGGGCATTCAAAAGACATAAAGTTAGACAAAATTAAAGAATGTGAGAAAAGGGATGAGAATTAAAAAGAGAAAAGCAGAAAAAATTAAAAGATTTGAATTTGAGAGAAAGTCAGATAAAATGAGAATGAAATAAAAAAGAGAAATAATGAGCATGAGAGAAAAAGAAAAAACCAAATAATAAGAATTAAAGAGAAAGTCAGAAAAATGTTATAATAAAAGGCAAACTCAGAAAAATAAAATAAAAGAAAAGAAAAGAACGATAATGAAATAAAAAGTCAGAAAAAGACGAGCATAGAAATCAGAAAAAAAGATGAGAATTATAGAGAGAGTTAGATAAATGTAATAATGAAAGGCAAACTCAGAAAAAAGCACAAAAGAGACCATCAGTAAAAAGAACGAGGATGAAATAAAAAGTCAGAAAAAGAACCCATAAAAGGAAAAGTCAAAAAAACAATAATAAGAATCAAAGAGAAAGTCAGAAAAATGTTATAATGAAAGACAAACTTAGAAAAAAGAAAGAATAAAAGAGAGCGTCAAATACAAAACGGGAATTAAATAAAAAGTCAGCAAAAAGCGAGCATGAAAGATAAAAATCAGAAAACAAAGATGATAATTAAAGGGAAAGTCAGAACAATGTTATAATGAAAGGCAAACTCAGAAAAAGAAAGAATAAAATAGACCGTAAGAAAAAAAGAACGATAAATTTTAAAAAGTCAGAAAAAAACGAGCATAAAAGAAAAAAATCAGAAAACAAAGATGAGAATTAAAACATGATGGTCTCTGTGTAGCTTAGTTTCCATAGATATATTGTCATCCTATATTAGAACCAGCAAGAACACGTCGTATGGAAAGTAAATTTTATTTTTTCATTTTTTCAGTAAATATTTATTATTTGACACTTGTTTCTTATAAAAATCCTCCAACTTTTTTTTTCAAATGATTTTCATTTTCAATTTTTCGCTCTTTTCATGCCACGATTTTCCACTGTTCATGATTTGTGAAAAAGTTGTTTCTATTTTTAATTCTTTACCGACCTAAAAAATATTTCAACTTTCGTGCCTTCTTTTAGGTATCAATCAAGTTTCTTTTATTCATATCTTTTATTTTCCCCCATTTTGCTGAAGTTTAGAAAAAAACCCTCTTATTCTTCGAGGGAGGGAAGGCCATCTTCTTATTTTTATTTCTCATCCTCTTTCTCGAGTTGTTTTATTATCTATTGTACTTTTTTGTTTTCTAATTTATAACTTACGGCATCTGTAAATTAGAAACACTTTGTTTCAGGTAAACTCGGCTATTGGCCAATAAACATATTAACACGTGAGGGGAAAATAATTCAAAATCTGATTGGTTAGTTGGCTAGACTAAGCATTACTTGGATATATAAAAACTATTGCTAACGAAAATCCGTGCACTTATCCTGGTGATCCCTTTCGGGTATAAAACATGGTGGTCTCTGTGTGGCTTAGTTGGTATAGAGATATGTTCATACTACGAAGAACAGTATATATTAGAACGAGCAAGAACACGTTATATATGAAAAATAATTGTATTTTAAAAAATTTATTCTTCATTTTATTTTCAGTGAATAATTTTTATTATTCGATACTGGTTTCTCATAAAACCTTCCATCTTTTCTTCAAATGTTTTTATCTTCAAATGTTCGCTCTTTCTGTACCACGATGTTTTCCCGTTCATCATTTGCAAAAGGTTTTTCTTTTTTTATTGTTTATCTAGCTGAAAACATCTTTGAACTTCCTTGCATTCTTTCGGTTATCGATCAAGTTTCTTTTATTCTTATATTTTATTTTTCACCATTTTTCTAAAGTTTAGAAAAAAAACACTTCTTCTTAGGGGGAAGTGCGGCCACCTTTTTATTTTTATTTCTAATCCCTTTTCACGGGTTGTTGTATTTTCCGTTTTTACTTTTTTGTTGTTTTTAATTAATGACTTACGGCGTTACCACTTTCAAACATCGATTCGAATCGGTTAACCAAACTTAAGGATCGACACGTTAGTTCTTATATGAGGAACCGTTTAGAAAGAAGTGGGAGTGTTGTCAAAGAGGTCATAGCTCTCTTTCTCTCTCTCTCTCTTTCTCTATCTCTCTCTCTCTTTCTATATATATATATATATATATATATATATATATATATATATATATATATATATATATATATATATATATATATATATAAAGCACAGGTATCTGTATATGTGCATGTGTGTCGCGGCATCAAAGTTAGAGCGTTCAGCTAAGAGCAAAACTAACCGCAGATTCGGAATCATCACCTTCCACCCGATGTTCCTGTTGATGTTTGAAGTTCTTGAACTGTTCTCAAATATCATTATTCAAAATTGAAAATACGTACAATAATATTAAAAACAAATGTTCCGACATTTTAAACTTTCTCTTTTAGCCGACCGAATAACAACTTCAAGCGTCAAATCATCGTACGTATTTGACGTAGGGTTAACTTTGAAGAGAAAACTTGTATTTTTTTAATTAAAAATGAGTAAAGAAATATTTTATAATTGTTAACTAATATATTTTTTTATTTTAATGTTTTGTGTTTGTTTATATCAGACAATCGATCCCTCCTCTTTCTAAGTCAACACTTTTATTTTAAATCATATTCTGCGTTTCAAAATCAGCCAAAAATTTTCCACATCTCTACTCTCTTATTATTTTTTCTTTCCCTCCTTTTCCCCTTTTCTCCTTTTTCTTTTTTCCTATTTGTCCCCCTCCATGTTTAAAATAAATGGCAGACTCATACTGCTACACACCCCGTCTCCTACCTACTGCAGCCATGATTGATTGGCTATAACATATGTTACCTCCAGTTACCTTCCTAGCTCAAATAGTCATAAACTGACAAATCCAAGCCATCAATCCCATTCATCTCGCGTCCTTTAAAGGAGACTGACCACAGCTGATAACATTACTACCAAAATCATGTTTTTCGTTCTCTGCTTGTTCACGCCAACAGCCATGGCGAAGTCTGGACATATCAAAATTAATTTTCTGTGTGATTTTTTCTACATTGTTTCTTCACCCTGAGGAAGTCTTTCAATCAAGTCGAAACCTTGATGAATACATAAATCACATAGGTTTGGGCTTTCCGTTTTTCATTTTACATATATATATATATATATATATATATATATATATATATATATATATATATATATATATATATATATATAAGTCAATGTTCGTTTGCTTGTTTGTGTCTCATAAAAATCGAACTGTTAACAGTTAGAACATACGATAAAGGTTCAATAACAGTTAAAATATTTATAGAATTTATCGACACTATTAAGATTTTTTGTTAATCTATTTCGAAGTCAGTCGGGCCATAATTGTTAAGATCCATAAAATAACTGAAATATATTCGAACGTAAAATCATGTAATAAATGTTTTTCATAGAATTAATTCGTTTCATTAAACAAAAATAAAATTTTAAAAAAATATCATAGTGAACAATGTATTTTCTATAGTTGAAACATTGAGATAATTATTTTTATTCGTATTTTTAGGAGATAAAACCATTAAATAAGTATTTTTCAATTCGTTGAAGCAATTTGCCGTTTTACAGAAACACAGAATAAATAATTAGTTCTTATTGGAAAACATCATCATGCTAACAGTTTTGCATTACTTGATTTCATGTTTCATATTAATTTTTACTTTCTTTCAAGCAATAATTGTAAACATTATTTCGGACCAGTAATATATCTGCACATGGTAAACGCCAGGGGAATACTACAAGTGTATATATATATATATATATATATATATATATATATATATATATATATATATATATATATATATATATATATGCGATATCTTCGATTTAGTTAGTTTCTCTGGGAATTTAAACTGCATTTGCCTTTTTCTCTCTTGTTTAATATGACTCAAAGCTTCTTTAGACTATATATATATATATATATATATATATATATATATATATATATATATATATATATATATATATATTTAATATTTAAATGTTGAACTAAATAACGATAATTGAATTATCGGTAAATAATAATAATCTATCGTGATAATGTAAAACTCAATATATTGAATAGAGCAATTAATTTTAGAGGTCAAAGATGAGAATATAGAATTGTAAAGATACAATATGTATTAAAACATCAAAAGTTCAGAGCAAGGAGCCTCATATCCTTAATACATGGATTTTCAAAGATAATCTCTTCTTTCAACCTAACCTCACCCCTAGAAAACTCATTCAACTCAGAGAAATATAAACAAATCCCCCTCCCCCTACCATAAATATCATACAGCGTAACCTGACACTCACTCTGATAGATAAATAAAATAAAGTAAATGTAAACAGATATATTTACACGGTAGTATGTGCGAGTTATTTTATGTGTGTGTGTATAATCTATGTATCATAGTCTGTGTGGATCAATGTTAGTATATATATATATATATATATATATATATATATATAATATATATATATATATATATATATATATATATATATTGTGCGTGTGTGTGTGAAT
Source organism: Sepiola atlantica (assembly GCA_963556195.1). Classification (NCBI taxonomy): domain Eukaryota; kingdom Metazoa; phylum Mollusca; class Cephalopoda; order Sepiida; family Sepiolidae; genus Sepiola; species Sepiola atlantica. Next base: position 54,368,578 of record OY744537.1, on the reverse strand, counting down.
GTCGATATGTATGCTTACCGTTCAACCCTTCCTTAGCCCCCCCTACACCCCAACTGCACCCATTACCCTTCCCCCACCACCAAAAACAGCTAATATTCCTACCCATCCCAACAAGAGAAATCTTATTCCTCACCACAGTTTAAAACAACATTTTTATTCAGCTCTGACTTGAAAACTATCGGATCTGAATAGATGTTTATAATCTGCCAATATTCGTCTCAACCAGGAAGCGATGGTTGTTCGAAATACTAAATTTATACATATATATATATATATATACCGAACTCTAACAGACAAAAATCAATCCGAACACTACGAAACGAACAATTCCAGCGCCAAACTAATTACTAATACACATACAGGATAAAATGGAAGTTACCAATTTCCATCGGACCACCAGCATTCCAAAACAATTTGAGTATTGTTTTCCTTTTCAAACATTCATTTCCAAATAACAGCCTACTTTTATTTTATTTTTATTTTGTCCGTGTTTTCAGATATCATCCACCCCGACATAACGCTCTCACCTCAACATAAAACTCTTTTTGCCCTTACTTAGTTCTTTATTTCTATTTTGTTTAACTTCATATCAAATTTTCAAAGTTAAATGTTGCCGATAATATTTACAACTACATTATCGGCTTTCCCTATCCTCTGATGAGAAGAGTTTATCTTTGAAAATCCATGAATTGGATGTGAGGCTCCTTGCTCTGAACTTTTGATGTTTTAATAAATATTGTATCTTTACAATTCTTTATTCTCATCTTTCACTTCTAATATATATATATATATATATATATATATATATATATATATATATATATATATATATATATATATATATATATATATATATATATATATATATATGTAAAGGAGTAAGGCTACCAACATTTGTAAAATGTTTTTTTCAACATTTATTTATTATTTTGTTGTTTTTTTCAATATTTATTTATTATTTTGTTGTTTTACCATTTTATAATTTTATATAACGCGTTTCAAGCGGTGGCCCGCTTTCATCAGATATGAAAATCCATTTGAAGAAATGTCTTTCGATTCGAGCAAATGTTGTTTCAACTTAATAAATGTTGAAAAAAACAACAAAATAATAAATAAATGTTGAAAAAAACATTCTACAAATGTTGGTAGCCTTACTCCTTTACATATATACTTTTCTCTCGTTGGAACTGCACTCACACTGCACTACCCTCTTTTCTATATGTATATATATATATATATATATATATATATATATATATATATACGTATATACATATATATAAATATATATTTTCTATTATTTACCGAAAACAAATGATTATCTATCGTGTCACCCGCTAAACAGTTAAATAATGCCGAAGGAAAATTGTGTCATAATTAAATATGCTCGCATTTAACCAGCGAATTGAAATGAATAGGCCTCGAATTTTTCGACATTTTGATAAAGTCCGACAACAGAAATCAAATATGTTCAATTCATTTTTTAAATGTCTCAATTATTTAAAATATAATAATAATTATGTTTATTGAAATCGATTCTTTGAGATGAATTCTCCGTAAAAGAATTAGTCTTTAGAATATATAACACTAATGTGATAGTTCACATTGCTTTTATCTTTCAATATATCGATTAGTAAATAGCTATTCCTTTGCTCGTAATACTGAAGTAAATCATTCAATATATATTCAAACAAACGTTAGCATCAATCAGCAGTAGCGAATTGAATCATTATTATTGTTTCCAATCACTGACATAATACAATGCGTGTTGTCTTTGTTTCAATATCTCTCTCTATATATAAATAGCTATTTCTTTACTGTAATACTAAGGGCAATTCAATATATATATATATATATATATATATATATATATATATATATATATATATATATATATATATATATATATATATTCACTCAAACACCATGATCAATAAATAGAAGCGAATTGATGCATTAGCAATATTTTCAGTGTATTATATAACAATGCACACCGTGGCCCGGTTTCAATATATATATATATAGAGAGAGAGATAGAAGAAAAAAAAATATATATATATATATATATATATATATATATATATATATATATATATATGAATAGCTATGTCTGTTACCGTAAGGAAGATAATCAAATATATATATATAAGCATACGCTAGCATTAATTAGCAGCATCTAATTGAAGCATTAGTTTCGTGTTCAATCTCTAATGTAGTAATATATACGGCATAATCACGTTGACGCACCGGTTTCCGTTAGATGACCGAAATTAAGCAATGTTGCGCCTGGCCAGTACTAAATTGGTACGTTATGGATAAAAAACAAAAATATATACGAGGCCTTTCTAAAACGTATCCGACCTTAGGCCAGAAAAACATTTCAAATATGTAGCGGGGTTGGGACTATAATCCCTTTCAAAGTAGGTCCCTTATGCTTGCACACATTTAGCCCACCGATCCATCCACTGCCGGAAACACCTCTGGGAATCTTCTTTTGTAATAGTACAACAAAATCGTAAGATAAATTTCAGAGAAAACATTTTTAATGCATCAATGAAACGGGGCAGGTAGAAAAAATTGCTAAAATATTCCTTAAAGCTTTATCGTCTGAACCTCTAAGACGAATTATCAGAATGATAAATTAAAAACTAAGAAAATCGGATCAGAATTTACTTTAAAACTGTTTTAATTGGATAAATCAGAATTGATTTCCCCAAGAGAGTGAAAAAAGGAGTAACTCTTTGAACGTTATGGGGGATTTGAATCGTGGAAGGTCTCCAACTGATGTTTCAAAATCTTTTGTCTACGTAGGCTAGTAATACCCCTTCAATTATAGTCATATGATAGCACTGTGTAAAATAAAAAAAACACCCATCAAAATACTGATCCGAACAAATATTTGTACAAACCAGGTGAGTACCGATGGCAGATTCATGTGCTTGCAAGTTCCGGATGATTCCGAAACCTTGTGTAAACTAATATCACGTTGTAAATGTTGGGTTACTCTTATTTCTAACCATTGGGATGTTTAGCCAATATACAAAGCATCCCAAAGGTTAGAAATTAGAGTAACCCAACATGTACAACGTGATATTAGTTTCTGTGAGCTTTTTCTTTGGAAAGGGTCAACGCGTTCGAGGTTAAAAGGGTGAAGAAATCCACTATCAATGTAGTTTTAAAAAAGGGGAGTCCTACCGAACCCCTTTAGCCTGAGTTTAGTAAAGAGCCCCGTGTTGATACATTTATATAGACAACCGGCAAGGAATAGAGACCTCAAATTCAACTAAAGCTTATAGGCAACATTTTAGAAAAAAACAGCTAAGTTTTTAATATCTTTTTCTAAACTGTCCCTATCTTAAATAATTGCATATATTTACGTTGCTTTGACTAGTTTGTTAAACAATATTTTTTCCATGTAGCGCAACAACAAAGTTGTCTTTTATACTGTAACGTATTAGCTAAAGTGTTTCTTCGTTGGACCTGCTCAATAGTAGATTAAACTCTGCCACGCACCATAATGGCCGGTGAAATGTCCCCACAACGAATGTTGCTTATAATAGTGTGAGGGAAATTTGTCTTTAGTCCTTCATTATATTTAGAAGCCGGTGACTAGACTTATTATATCTACATATATATATATATATATATATATATATATATATATATATATATATATATATATATATATTTATATATACATGTGTGCATATGTTAATCAAAAAAAAATTATTTTTTATTACATGCGGGCTCGGAAATACCCAACTAGTAGACGGACGCAGGCTATCCTCTCTCGGAGTGTTGGACTCGTAGACCTTGTCAGGTCATCCATCTAAGAGAAAGAAAATTCTGACAATAAAACCTTGCTACTAACCACTTACGGCTTGGCAGCAAACCGTTGAGGAGGGACGCCTCATTAGTCTGTGTTAACAACCTTCCTGAGCTCGAATCACGAATCTGGTTTTCAAACCTTTAATTGCTTAAGGTGTAGATGGGCTATTTCTATCGCCCGGCCTTCGCACCCCTTCTTTGTCTATTAGGGCAATGAACGCTGTCTCTCTTTTTCTCTATCCGGGCAACTTGAGGAAAGTCTTTTGTCACTAAGTCTTACATGACTAGTCTGGTTAGACATCTTGTCTGGCTGCTTTTTCCGACTGGTAGTTAGGGGCCCTAACCTATGTAGCGCTAAGAACGGTTGCTTAGCCAACAGTTGCACAGTATCGTGGGTAATTATACGTGTCATGTCGCGTATGGAAAGGGACCCGAGACCACAATGCCATAGACCAAGTCCCGACTAATGGACTGGTTGTGCGAACTTATTGGCGCCAAACAAGCACCAACTGTGCCCTTGCCTCTCTATCTCAAAACAAACATGAATATACAAAATAAGAAAACCAAACATAAACCAGACACCCAAAAGAAAACATCTTCGCCTCCGCGTTCACAAATATCCGGGGACTTAGAACCAATATTAACGACGTAGTAACTTTTCTCTTAACACACTCCCCGGATATCCTAGCACTGAGTGAAACGAACCTTCAATCCTCAATCTCCTCTCACCACTTTGACATGACTGATTACCTTTCACTCTACCGTAAAGACTCTGACAAACATATGCATGCTCTAGGAGTTCATGTTCAGAACACCCTCCTCTTGACTAGAGAGCATAGGTTAAAATCAGATGACCAAGCCTACATGTGCTTTAGATTGACCTTACATCAATGAGTTAGTTATTTATGTTTCTTATATCGTTCTCTTTCGACCCAGAACTGTACACTGCTATACTCTGTCTCTGAAAGCTTAGATAGAGCACTCTCACTCAACTCGAATGCCCAAATACATGTATTTGGGGATTTTAATGCAAACTACCATGACCGACTGGGATTCTCCAGCGTTACTGATGCAGCTGGGAACTCTACCTTTAATTTCTCCTCAGCTCACGACCTCTCACAGGCTGTCACTTTTCCGACACGCCTTCCTGATCACGCGAACCAACAAGCCTCACTTTTCAACCTGCTCTTGACCTCACTACCTGAGGCTTGTGTGGCGAATGCCCATAGCCCGCTCAGAAACTGTGGTCACGTTGTGCTAATGATGCTTATCACCTTCAAAACCCGTCAAAAAGCTGAAGAGCCGTTGCTTAAAACGACGAGAAACTATGAGCAAGCTGATTTTGAGTTCCTTAAAGATCACATACGCGACACCCCATTGAGTTTAACCTTCTCACACCATGCTGATCAGTGTGCAAATGAGCTAACCGAATGGATCAAAGCAAACAGTGATGCTTATATCCCCACGTGAAAAGTCTTCAGAAAACCCCACTCTGCTCAATGGTTCACCTCAGAATGTTCAGCTGCTTTTGCTGAGAGGCAGAAGGCATTACGAAAATTCGGCCGCCATAAGTCAACTGCGAACAGACAAAAATTTGTAGAGGCAAGAAATGATTGCAAAGTAGTGATAGATGAAGCAAAGAGAAGGTATACAGAGATAACCAAATAACGCATTCAGTCACAGAAACTAGGTACTCGTGATTTCTGGAAAATTTACAATAGTATGATGAACAATGGACAATTCCCCCGCTATCAAATCACCACGATGTTGTATGCGCGGCAACTGATAAGGCTGAACTACTTGCACAGCGTTTTGCCTTAAACTCCACTCTGGATTCGGCAAACAACCACCTCTCTAAATTTCCATTGCGGACTGAAGCCATACTTTAGAACCTGGTCATCACCCCGTCTCAAGTTAGATACATCATAAAAATCTTGACACCTCCACAGCCTGTGGGCGTGATATAATACCAGTAATAGTAATAAAGAAATGCTCTACTGAGCTGGCCCCTGTCCTTTCCAAACTATACAACAAACGCCTTGATGAATCTTGTTTCCCTGATAGTTGGAAAATTGCCTTTGTGGTACCAGTCTTCAAGAATTCTGGAGATAGAACTGATCCTCTAAACTACCGCTCAATCAGTCTACTCCCGATCTTTGCTAAACTCTTTGAATCATTAATCCATCTAGCGATAGTCAGGCACATACCTAATGCTAAACTTCTTTTTGATCATCAATACGGATTTAGACAAGCACGATCTACTGCAGATATCCTAACGGTCATCTCTGAACGCATATACCATACACTGAACAAGGCAGGTGAAGCTAGGGCGGTAGCGCTCGATATATTCTAGGCCTTTGACAATGTCTGGCGTGAAGGGCTTCTTCTAAAACTGCACTCCTATGGTATTACCGGACAAATATTTAATATAATAAAATCCTTCCTAACAAAACGAAAGATCCAGGTTGTCCGCGATGGCCGTTTATCTAAGCAACATGGCATACATGCTGGTGTACCCCAGGGATCTATTCTTGGACCTCTACTGTTCCTGATTTTCATAAATCACCTCCCTGATGCCATTGCGACTGAGATAAGAATATATGGTGACGACACCACGCTCTACTTTCGTCATGTGGACAAATCCGACGCGCACATATCTGAGGCAATTGATGAATCTTTAGTAAATGACCTCCAGTCTGTAGTGGATGTTAAATTTTAATGCCGCAAAGACAAAGCTACTTTCCTTCAATAACTAAAAGAAACCTCTTCAACCACCGATTGGCATGGCAAATCGCACCCTGCCTGAGGATTCATCATTCAAACTCCTCGGCTTAACTTTAACAGATAACATTAATTGGAATAAATATATTGAAAATATTGCCAGGGCTGCTGCAAAGAAGGTGGACTCCCTCTACCATGCCAGTAAACTTCTCACACCTGACATCATCATATATCTCTACAAAGCCACCATCCGCATCCTCTGCCAGTCTCTCCCTCTTAGACAAAGTCCAAAAAAAAGTCGCCAACTTTATAGGTCTTTCACTATCCACCAAGCTCCAGCAATTATCCATAACTCAATTTGCGAAAGCAAGTCGTTCTGCATCATCGATAGATTTGACTAGGTTGATGTGTTAAGGCTACATACCTTGGTGATAAAGAATCCGAGTAACCCTGCGTTGAGGAATGCCTGTGTGTTCAGCTATACCTCTTGAACTTGCATGGCTAAGTAGATTAGTTGACTGTAAGTTTGTGAATAACTCTGCAACAGCACTTACACGATTTTCCTCTAATGACGGTTTGCCGCTTGATGGTAAATCATGGAGTGTTTTTGTGCTCTCGAATCTATGGTTTGTTTGTTCTTTATTTTTATATATGTATTATAGTTCGATTTTTTTTCGTCTAAATTTATCGGATGCCAGTCTTCAATTCATCATTTGGCAGTTGTCGCCTCGGGTGCTTTCGAAACCAGCTTGAACGTTGACGACACGAAGTCACGGAAACGCGGCGCATTCTTTATTTTCAAAGTGTATATCCTTTCGTCTTCCGTAAAAGTCAATCAAACATCGCCATTACACTTTTTACAACCGCTTCTATTTATATTTTCAATTTCATAAAACATCTATCCGTTTTTTATCTATGAGTGCGTTCCCTTTGTTTCCTACTAAATCTCTCTGCGGATAGACGCTTCATTTTCAACACTAGCAGACATCGGTCTTCCAATCCGAACGAATATAAATCGGTGAATCCCTTTCAAATTTTAATAATTGGGTTTTATCAAGTCCATACAATTTATTTTTTCTTTTATCAAAATGGTCTCTTGACCACCGACATTTTCTTTTCATTCTAAGTTTAATCACTAGTCACTATTCTATGTAATATATGGTTTAATTTGTGTGTGTACCTTCTTCTTCTTCTTCTTCTTTTTCTTCTTTTTTCGTGGGAATCAGATGATTCTGGTGTTGGCATTAGTTTCCCCGATGTTTTTCTAGTTAGAAATCTGTCTGAAAAGACATCGGGTACTTACGGGAAGGACAACGAGAAGGTTGCCAACATCCCTAAGTGACAGAAGTACTGTGGAACCGTGTCGCTATACACTTTACCACCGTCACCTCCCGTTTTTGTACCTAATCCTAACCCTAACCTTTCTAAAACTACTGATCTTACTATTTTGAAAACAAGTTTTATTGCTTAAAATGTTAGCGATATTTTGTTAGTTTTTTAACAAAGACCTTTTTTACTCAGGCATTGCTACAGCCTTTCCATTTTAAAAATCTTTTTAATTCTCGGTCTTTTTTGACCAGCCTACTTTTCTGCTTCCATTAATAATTACATGTCTCCATATCTCGATCAATAGTTAGAATGATTACCTTTTTGGTGCAATTTAATTTTTTATATGTTTGTGTTGAATACGAAGATGTATTAAAAAGGATTGTCACGCTCTGTCTTCATTAAGTCTACGTTGGTGTGTCCTGATTCTATAGCAACACACAATGGCATGTCCTGTTAATCTTGGAAAGAAATGCATCACCTTCCTGATGAGTATGAAAAGCACAATGACTTCTCAACGTGGCAGTCGATCCCTTACTGGCTGCTAAGAATTAGAAATATTTTTTGTTTGAGACATAGTCTCCTAATATCAATTCTACTGATAGAGTTATGTCGCACACCTGCTCACAAAAGATGGAAGTTACTGTTTTTTTTAAGAAAAACAAAGACTGCGCATATGTTTTCTTGCTCAATAGTGAAGTTCTTCTAAAACTTTAGCAGTATGCACATTGGAGTGTGAACAGAATGACTAAGCACACAGCAACTTGCCGGTCTGTCCAATTCCCTGGCTGTACTTATGTTAGCCTGGTGCTAAACATAGCTTATTACACCCCATTGAGTCAAACTGTAATCTCATTCGAGGGCTAGTCGTAAATAGGGATAATATACTTTTCTGAAGGAAAAGGTGAGGGGTGGATTTATTGCGAATCACCTGAAAGTAATTCTGAAGGAAGTGCCGGCGATACTTTACCTGTATTTTTGTTCCAATATAAAGTACGTTGGATTTTCCCTACAATAAAACCCGACTTTATAATAATAAATACGGAACAATCCATCTGTGTCTTATCCCAAACTTATGATGTTACAATATCATAGTAAGAAAGCAAGAAACCGAAAAAGGTAAATAAAATATTATTTTAGAAAAACAATTATTTAAATCAAAAGTGTTGTTACTAGTGATTGCGTAGTAATTGCATAAAAGTTGAAATATATGATTTTAAAGGGCCGGAAATGTTAAAGAGAAAGGTATTTTAGTACTTGGAAAAAGTTGAGAATGGCAGAAGTTTGTATCGTAGTAGAGAGCAGGAGTGTCCGGTCCAATTAGAAATTCTAGGATTGTTATTTGTTTATGTTCGATTGCCGGGGAGATAACTCATTAGATTGTATGAAAAGACTCTTAATTTGGTACTCAATCCGAAAAACCGTAGTGGTTCATTGCGTGGGATTGTGTAATTGTGTATGTGTGGCGGGAACTAAAGAAGAGTATATAGGGTTGAGAATATAAAGAGATGAGAAGTAGAGGGTTGGAAAAAGGGGGTTAGTAAATATTAAAGTGTCGAATGAAAAGAAAAGGGATATTTGGAGAGACCAAATTAGGTGGGTGAGGTGTTCGTATTAGGTGTGTTTCCGTCTGGTCACTTAGACAGGTTGTATGTTTTTATTTCAATTTCGTTTTATAATATATGAATATAGCAAACAAATAGTATGACTATGTTTATAGAATCATGTGGTTTCGGAGATTCAAATCGTCGTCATACATGTTAAATAATCACTTTATCGATTAGCACCCCAAATATTCTCATCCTTTTGCCGTCGATAATCTACTAAATAGCTCGAAACGCGTGTGGCTACTAAAACTTTTCTCCATGTAATCTCATTTTACAGTATCAAGTTGCTAGGAAAAGCGAGTCGGTGGGTTGACGAATGGAAAATAGAGAGACAACATAGGCGAACGGTTATTTTGCTTTGAGTAGGTGAAGACACGCGTTAGGCAAGTCTAGCCTATTTATTTTTTTAAATCTGATTGAAGTTGTTTTAAATACATTCTTATTTTTAATAAGGAAATTTACAACATCTTTGAGGCACGCATGAATATGTATTTAAGTGAAATATTTGTGAAAATCAACACATGGTGCAATTTAAATTTTTTAAAAATAATATATGATTTTTTATTTAAATTGCACCATGTTTTGATTTTCAAAAATATTCTTATTTTTGTTTATTTGTACTTCCGTGTTTCAATGCTTTAATCATTACACTACTCTATGATGTAATAACAGTTTCAGAACAATAATTATTTTACACATGTTTCTAGAGGAGTTGAAAGTAAACAAACACACATATTATACATATACTAGCGGAGCCGTGTAAATTACACAAAATGATGTTCTCAATACTAATTATCTTGTTCCTAACCTATACATGTTTGAATAAAATATCATAAGATTTGACTTGTATATTTATTTAAAAGAATAAACAATACATGAAACAATTTACAACACTTCTTTATATACAATATTTCTAGTGAAGGTAATATTTCGACGACTAAACCTTACTTTGCAAATGCTTTAGATTAAATGAAATGTGGCTCCAATTCATGAGTAGCATACACAGATTCGGAAGGTCGTTGCTTTTGATGTAAGCGTGACACACAAAATAACACACACGCTAACGTATTAATATGTGTATTCCCGGTCGTCCCCTCCCTACCTCCCTCACCCTTTGATGTAGAAAAAAATCTTAGTGGTTGAGTGGGATCAAACTATAAACCAGTTGGGCCGACGTCAAAATTCCAATGTTGCGCCAAATTATGAAAATTAGATGACTTGAATGCTTTTCCAAATCTAGGTGCGGCACGCATGCGCAGAGCTTTTGATGTAAGTGTGACACACGAACACACACGCCTATTGTAGTAATATATAGAGATAATAATGCTATTGCATTAATATAGATTACATTTTGTATATATTTTTAAATTTTACATTTCTTTTGCTATCAAGAATCTGTAATATTCTGCGAAATCATATACAATAAATAAATAAAATGTATGATCATGATTTAATCTCTTTATTTAGTAATGAAATCGCATGAAAACAACTTTTTTAAACAGGAAATCAATTTATTTCAAATAGTAAAAAAAGTAATTTACTTCCAATTAAACATAAAAGTTGCAAAACTTAAGATTAAGTTTCTATTAAATAATTTAAAAAAAATAATTACTTATTAATGAATTTCATTGTAAAACTTCATTCCACAAATTGGAAAAAATGCTTACTTCTCAAATGTTATCTATACATGCAGTCATTTAAAGTTATGCACCAACTCTTTTTTCATTAAAGTGTAACATTTATTTAATTTTTAAACTAAAAGAAAGATGTTATTTATCTTCCTCCCACAGCGGTAAGATGTGACACAAGGTCGAGAAAGTTGGATTTTAAAAGCCAGCGCCCGAGAATGTTAGCACTCTGGCCTACAAAAGATGCCTGGGCAGGCCCGTCGGCATTCCCCGGTAGGGGCGCCTCAGACAGTAAGCAATAAACTTACTCCTCCCCAAAGAGGGGAGGCAAAGCCTGGGAGGGTGCACCTCCTAAAACTGCACAGAACCGACAACCCCCAATAGACCGGCGTAAAGCCAGACCCAAAGGCCCGGACGATACCGGTCTATTAGGCGGGGTAAAAAACCCTATCAGCTTCAATGTTAGCCAAGATTTTATGGAAATATTTTTTGAAATTGAAGACATAGTACTCTAATTAGTTATCTACGAACGTTATGTTTCGATATTAAATAGATACCGATGTGGCCTATGACGATTGGTTGACGCTATTACATTCACTTACACTGTAAAAACAATATTAAAGTTATTAACTTCCCACATTAACTTGAGTTCAATTAGTCGCATATAATGAATCATTTACAATAGGTATTGTGTTTAGGCATATAATAATAAAAAACGGTTGATATGCGTTAAAAGCAGACACATTTTTACCCATGAGAAAAACGGTTGAACTCGCGTTTCTTTTCTTCTCTTCAAGCGTGCCTAAATGTTTTAAGCAAACATCGCATACTCTCAGGGATTATAAAAGCTCAGCTTTGGCTAAAATACAAGCGATTATTGTCGTTATCGTAAAACGTTCGATTTGATTGAAGTCGCGGGAACTTGGCCATTGGGAGTTCGACCGAAGCGTGATCTGAAACACGTAGCAATCAGTGGTCCGAAAAAAAAGTTTGTAATCATTACTATTTGTTACGCGCGATAGATTTTCACCAACGATGATCTCTCGCTGGAAAAAATATGTCATTTTCTCTAGAGTCTGAATGACAGAAAGTCTTCCCAGATTTGTAGTTCTCTCCGCTTTTCTCTATTACAATAGCAACCCACTTGCTGTTTTCACAACATCAGTTTACAAGCGATTTCGTTGTGATGAAAGCCTGTGGTATACTCTGACTGCGTGTGACGCAAGTTAGGTTGCATATAAAGTAAATCCAGATCCCAGAAAGGATCACTCATAATTGACACATAATAAATAGTTCCCCAGTCATACAGATTTCTTCTCCTACCAGAACTTTGATCCTTACCCGCGTGCCTGTTAAAGCCATCTCAAAATTCTAATATACTCTGTACAATTTCAATGAGTAATTAGATGATGCAATCCCTCCTTAGTCTTAGCATTCTCTCAAAGTCTTTGCGGACATTTTCGATGATGACAGTGTGTTTTATTCTGTATTAGGGATCAACTTATACATATTTTGTTCCTCCTCAAAACATTATTATTATTATTATTATTATTATTATTATTATTATTATTATTATTATTATTATTATTATTGTTGCTGTTGTTGTAATTTTACTTATTAGGAGTTTTCACGCAGTGATTGCTCAATTACTAGAGTCGGAGGGACAACAAGTCTCCACAAGTTTCCAGAACTCTCTACCTTTTTCGATAGCCTTTGAAACTTATTTTGCGTTATAGTAACATCCGTTTACCATTGATGTTTCGCTTGCGACAACCGTTGGTTTTCTCTGGGATTTGAGTGTCAATAAGTCTCTCCAAGATTCTAGTAGCAGCCGAGGTCTGATTAGTGCTTCTCCTGGCTCAGTCTTTCCATCAAGCTTAACTTTGTATTATTATTATTTACTCACAAAGAGTTTTCACACAGGGTCTCATCAGTGATTGTTCACCGGTGTTGTTTCCTCAAGTTCGAGTGTTAACAACTCTCCCCAGATTTCGAGTACTCTCCATTTCGATAACAATTGCAAATGAGTTTGCGTTATCGGAAAAATCGCTTACCATTGATTTCTCACTGGAACCGATCATATACCTTCTCTAGAATTTAGATGGCAATAAGCTTCCCCAAGGTTCGAGTACTCTTCGCACCCGCCTAGTTGAGGTCTTGTTAGTGATTTCAACCATCTTCGACCCTTTATAACCATTTTGTGTGATATCAGTTGAGACTGGTGTTATCACTTGGATAGTTTATAAGATTTATTGCAGTGTCAGTTCCCTGTGATTCAAGTGGTGCATTTCTATGCTTTTTCTTCTATTAGCACATTAATGTAGCTTGTTTTTCTTTGTTTATTGTTTAACATAGTTCACCCCAAACAAGGCAGGCCGCAACTGTAGACGTAAGGGGTGAAAGTTTGGAGGATTAACCAAAATTGGAAGCTGCGCAGCGAGATGTCAGTTCACATTATTTTTAAATTTCTGTATGTATGTACCGTCAAGAAAACAGGGAGCAGGGAGAGAGTTCCATAGTCCAACAGCACGAGGAAATGAGCTTTTGGAGTAGAAAGCTCTTCGGCATCTGGGGGCCTCCACGGTGAATGGATTGGAGTTGGCAGATTGTCGGGTTGGTCTAGTATATTTACGTCGTAGGGGTACCACAGCAGCAAGCTCATCAAGGCACAATCCATTGAAGTACTTATAAAACAAGCACGAGGAATCAACATTGCAACGATTGAACAGGGGCTGGAGCGTGGTGTCAACGTGGGTAGTTTATGTGGTTGTTTTTCAGCGTCTGAAAATTTTCCTTAAGATTTTAGCTGTTTTCAGCATTGTCGTCTGTTTCCAGATGTTTGGAGACTGTTTCTAGTATAACCTTCTCAGATCCCTTTGTAGGTGTGTGTATGTGAGAGAGAGAGAGAGAGAGAGAGAGAGAGAGACATCCACACGTACCACCAGTGGGCTACCTGTGTTCGTATATATGTGCCGCCAGTTAAGTTATAGCTGGTTCTGGAGCCGCTGATGTTGACGGATGGCTCGGCTCTCCCGATTAAAACGACATATAGTAGAGGCGTTGCGATTTTTATATCTAAAGTTTAAATTCGTATCGGATCATAAAATCGGCGTCCTGAGGAAGAAAAAAAATGGAACACAGCAAAGGTAGAAGAACAATATTACACGGATCTTCTTATATATACAATTAAGTAGATACTATCACAAATAAACATAATGAACAACATTACAGGTACAATAATGTTCGTTGGTTCTTCGTCGATACCCACCGGACCAAACGAAGCGAGTATGAAAACTGACGAGAAATAAGTCACGTAAACACAGTTTGAAGCTTGGCTGTGCTTTATGCATTCGCGCTTGCACAGAGCATACGATCTGTCAGAATGCGACCAAATTTACGAACCCCCGTCACACGTTTAGGGTCCATCTGGCATGCAGAAATCAATGTTTTTTTCAAGTTTTTTAATATTACTCGACCAAAAGATGGGTGATTCAGAAAACGTCAATTTTACGGTGTGTCGGGTTCCTTTTGTAGACATTCACACACATAAACACATACATACACGCATACATGCATACATACATACATACATGCATACATAAATACATACATATATACATACATACATACATACACACAGAAAGACAGACGGACAACCCTCCTTTATATTATAGACTAGCCAAAATAGCCTCCCTACGGTCGTCTATTTTTGCTAGGTTGCCGCGTCAGAAATGAACGCTCATCCGTAAACCGATGGAGCCCCAGTCATATTTCTTGGGTGGTTAGACATTGATTTTCTTTGTTTCGGACCTAGAATACTTTTAGTAAAAAATTTTTTTTAAATTTAAAAAACTTTTACCCTCCCCCATAAATAGAAATATTTTTAGTCAAAAAAAATATTTTTTTGTCTCCCCTATTTTCTACCTCTCCCCATACATAGAAATATTTTTAGTTAAGAAAAGAAAACAAAAAAATATTTTTTTACACCCCCAATATTTTTATCGTCCCCCCATACACATAAATATTTTTAAATTAAAAAGAAAAAAGACAAAAAAATTTTTTTTACCCCCCAAAAAAAATGTTTTTCTTACCCTCCCCCATACACAGTAATATTTTCAGTTAAAAAAATAAAAAAAATAAAATAAAATAATTACCCCCACCCCCACCCAATTTTGTTTACCTTTCCCCATACATAAGAATATTTTTAGTTTAAAAAAAAAATTTGACCACACCCCTAAAAATATTTGTTTTACCCTCCCTCAAATTTAAAGAAAGAAAACAAAATTAGGAGGCGCCTCGGTCATTTCAAAGAACTCATGTTTAAATATGCTATTGAAGGCGCCTACGTCATATCAAAGAACCAGTTTTGTTATTCTTCCAAAATGGTTACTTATTTAGTAATGGCCGATATATTTGTTGCTTAACTTCAATTTACAACAAAACACCTTGTCTTAACAACGTAATTAAAATAAAGTATGATAACGTGAAAAAATCCTCTCACAATGACGTCACCTCCGAAGGATGAGTCAGCAATTTTTTTTTTCAAAATGGTCACCCATTTACTAATGGCTGGGATATGGTTTAAAAATACGCTGGTTTCTCAATGATATGTGTTTAATTGTATGAATGTTTTTATTAATATCACCTTATCGGAAAATATTGTAAATACATATGTAAATTTGATAATAGCAGTTATAAGTGTATATTTGTAAATATGAATTTATTAGAAGTTTAAAAGAAATGAATTATGTAAATTGCAAAACTCGTCCAGTGTCTCAGCGTGTTTTGTAACAGTATGTAAAAAAGTTGAAACAGTACAACTTTAAGTAAGATTCTTAATACTATCTCTGTTCTAATCGAAGTCTCGTCTTGAAAGTTCGTTTATATGTTATTTAATGTGATCTAATATAAATTAATTAATTAATAATTTACCAACGAAATTCTAAAGGTATACAAATCTTATGAACGCTGCCATAAATTAATTAATTAAATAGTAATTACTCGAGCCCACCCCCCTCTCTCTCTCTCTCTCTTACGTTTACAAAAATTCTCCAGGACAGACAGACAGAGGGAAAATAGACTCCCTAACGGTCGTCTATTTTTGCTAGGTGGTTAGACAAAAGAAAAAAAATTGTCTCCGAATACCATTTTGTTTAAAAAGGGAAAAAACTTTTCTTTTTTTTTCCGCGAATTTTTTTTTGTTTCGCGCCAAAAAATATTTAAAAAACTCTGGACGCCCCCCCCGAAAAAATCGAGAGCGAACGCAGACCCCAATGTATTTTCGAAGAACAGTTATACGATCATTCAAATCGAGCGCGGACGCAGACCCCAAAATATAAAGAAGAACCAATTATTATACGATCATTCATTGCTAAATGAGAGATCTGGAAAAAAAACCCGATTTCTTCAAGTAGTTAAATTTTTTTTTTGCGGGAAAATTTTTTTTTTTTGCGGGAAAAAAAAAAATGGGGGGAGCGAAATTGTCAATCTCTTTTGACTTTCAAATGTCTGTCTAAAATTTCTCTGCAGTTTTCCCACAATAAAATTTGTCCTCGTTCATATAGCAAGTCAAAGGACCCTGGCGCGATTCGGCAAGAAACACGCCCCTCTCTGTTGCTTCGTTTCATTGGTCTCCCTCGCCTTCACTCACATCTCTCTCTCTCTCTCTCTCTCTCTCTCTCTCTGTCTCTCTCTCTCTCTCCATCCTCGCCTTTTCAGGGTGTGACGCAAGTCTGCTAATCCAACTCGCATGTACTTCTTACTTTGGTCGCTATCACACGTCGTTGTCGCTCAAGTTGACAACTTCAGCCATCAACACATACTTGTCAAATAGATGAATTAACATTCTAAACAATCTTCTCATATCACGTTTGTTTAACGTTGTTGAATAAAAAATGTCTTAATTTCTTAATCTGTTATTCTAACCATATACTCTCTTATAAAGAAAGTCACTCGACGCTATCCTGCCAAACAATACACGTCTTATGGGTTTATTCTGTCACACTACAAATCTTGGTATTATATTCACTTTCTTCATGTTCCATATTTATTTTAAGTACTCTAGAGAGTTCTGTGCATTTGCTTCAATTTTCTCTCTTTTTGATCTTTATGCTGTGGTCTGCGGTGATGGCAAAATCTACGATTTGGCAGTTTTTCCTTCTCAATAAATTATATCACATCCAGTCTCATCTCACTGCTTGTATGAGTTTATATGTTTGTACCTTCATGTTATATTCATATCCCTTGCGCCAAACTTGAGTTGCAAATAAAGTGAATTCGCTGCACTAAAAATGTCAGCTTACTGATCGGGGTATTCGGTGTAATCCGATGTCAGCTAGTGTGTCAACAATGTTGGAGACACCAGCCGGGTTGAAAAGGTCAGAAAACCTGTCACCGAGATTTGTTTAAACACTGATGACGGCTGTATTCCCATCTCTCTCTCTTTCTCCATTCTCTCTCCCACTGTCTCTCTCTCCTTCTCTCTCTCACTCCCTCATCTTTATCTCTCTCTCTCTCTCTCTCTCTCTCTCTCTCTCTAGTAAAGAGATATTGAAATTAAGAGACTGGCTTTTAATTTTGAAAGAGACGCATGCGTCTTGTCACGTTCTTTGCAAAGTTATAAATATGTGCTTCGGAAGAAAAAAATACATTTTTATGTTAAAAAGTAAAATGGTTTCTTGCCTTATTTACATAAGGTTCTTTTGCAGCACGATGGTCCCAAGCCTGCCAGCCCGTCCTAGAAGCAGACGACAGTGACTATCGTCAAACCATGATTGCTCAAGGGCAATGAAAAGACGATACATTGCACATACGTGCACATGTTGTCACACATCGTCCTGTTCTCACATATCGGTCCCAAATGATCCCCCCACTCTGACAAACAGTAGGATCACATAGTTACTTACAATTGCATTGTTCTGTGCAGCTGCCAGTAGCGATTATGTTTCTCTATTGCTGTGTACTTTTCGCAGCCAGGTTCAGGTGTGTTTGTCAGTCCCTTCTCTATAAATCGTCCATGAATTCCTATGAATCGGCCATGTAGCTGTTTTACTTTTCGCTGCGCTCTGTATTGTTCAATTTACGATGTCTTATGCTGCGGTGATAAGCCTTTCTGTGTTCTTGTTTATGTATTTTTCTATTTTTTTGTGTCATACACACAGTCTTCTATACTTACCAGTTCTCTCTCCTCTTCTCTTCTTTTCACAGAGTCGGTTAATATCATCATTTGTGTGTAGTGCATTTTCTATCGTCACTATTTTCCTAGGTTTCTGATCAAGTTCGATTGTTGAATGACTTAGAATGGTCTAGGATATTTTAATAGTGATACTGTTTAGGTATGTATTCCCTTTACTAAATTGTTATTATATACTTTAGTTTGTAAGAGTTTTCTTGTTCTTCCTGAGTATTTTTCTCCAATCTTAATTTTTAGTTATTTTAATTTGATTGTGTCTGCTTCAAGAACTACCAAATATTTTTAAGTATCATATTCGTCTTAATCTGCTCTTGGTTGGGCAATTATATACCCTCCGCTGTCTTTAATTCTCCCTTTTCATCTTTAGTAGTGCCCACTTTTCTGAATTCTATTTAATGTCCAGCTGAAGAGTTTGGTCATGTCTATCAGTTCCCTTTGCACTTCTTGCAAATAACTTCAGATTGTCCATATACATGAGTTGGTTTATTCGTTTTTCTGTCTGTAAACTTGTATCCGGCATCACATTTCATGATTATGTCATTATGGCTATGATAAACAGTAGTTGTAATAGAGATTATCATGTATTCTTATCTAAGTTAGCCATTGCCCTCCAGCTGTTAGTTGCAGTCTTCAAGTTCTCATTGCGTTCTTGATAAGATTAATGATATTATCGGATATTTTGTGCATCGTTAAGCATTCAATTATCCATGCTTGAAATATTCTTTCTTGTACTCAACTCACGCCATGGTTATGTTATTTTGTCTGCTTTTTATTTTCTTCGGAATCTTTTCATTTATGAATAACAGGTCATGCATCCCTCTTTTTCCTATCCAGCATCATTTTTATTCCTCGGAAAGTAGTCAACAATTTCTAAGGGAGTGGTAGATCTGTTTTCTCAGTTATCCCGTAAGGATTTCTCACATAAAGAATGTCTTGCTTGATCTGAAATTAAATTAATTATTTTTGTAGTTTTTACTTTTTATGCGTTGAAAAATACATAAAAATATATTATAAATAAAATGGTTACTTTTTTGTTGTTTTTTCTACCTGGTCTATATTATGAATGAATAGTGGTTATACATTTACACCCACTCCGACACTCCGAAGGAATTACTATTTATCTTTGCCTAATCGCATTGGTTGGTTCCCGTGCGGGCTCCCGTGCGGGCTCCCGTGCGGGCTCCCGCATACTTGTGTTGTCCCTACCTCTGTGGTAGTCTTTATGGACAATGCTGTTTATTTCATAAGTTCAATCCTGGATGAAAAACGGCGGAATTTATCAACTTTCAAAGGGTCATTTATAAATACTAACTGGTTAGGAAGCTAGTGTTCGTTACCTTTATGTCGACCGGAATTGAGGGATACTTTAATATTTAATTTACATGCGAAAGTAATCCTCCACTTTAAAGTCTAAAATATTTTCGTTTTTATCGTCAGTCTTTTCAGGCTCTTTACATGTAATTGCCTAAAAAAGTAGAATCTCAATTTTAGTGAATTAGCAAAGGATAAATCGCTATATTTTTACCGAAATTACTGTGTTGTATCCAACTGTGGTACATATGTTGTGTACCTCTTTGGAAAAGTCTATGCAATAAATTAGTGAGACCTCGCAGTCATGTTGAATATCATTCACCGGAGCTGGAAGATGGTTTGGCGCGAAATGAAGAACACGAACACGTTGAATATTCACAACATTTATCTGGTAAACTAATTTCACATGAAGAGTGTTTTTATAGACACTTAATATGATTTAAAGATTTTTCATTCTTGGCATACATGTGGACTATTGCACACCTGAGACATCATCACTGCAAAACTGATTTACTTAACTATAACTATTTCAAATATGTAACCTTTCTTATAATGACCTTGCTCAACCAATCAGAGTCTTTTATTCCCTCCACCATCAAATACATAGATATCGTATGGCATTAAGTCAATAAGTTTCCACCGATATAGAAAACCGATTTTTTCGTCTTAGACTTTATATTCTGTTCCCACGCCTGATTAAATGCTATAAGCCAACCCTTCCTTTGACTTCACAGTGATAAAAAAGCTGCGGCTGTGGATAAAACAAACCCAACTCTGACTGTTATTGTAACATGTGCGATTCGATCGAATTCACGGGAACAAACCAACGGGGAGATTGACTAAAGAATGATCCGAAACTTGTAGCGAATCCACAGTTGTCGTTACACTTCGCAGAAGCCGTATCGCAAAATCAATTAGTTACGAATTGCAGACGTTGGAAAATGTCTTGTTTTTCGTTCATTAGTTGCGCATTGAAGCTGACAGAGCAGACAGTTTGGCCTGGAGATAAAAGAACGTCTATGGATTGGTTTACCCGCTTGTTTAACAATACTCTGTACGAGACTTGCTCCACTGACCGTCCGGACTTTAAAACACTGCAGTTAGGAAAACGTGATAGATGTAAGTGATTTTCTTGTTGACCCCAATACAGTAGTCAATTAGAAGCAGAACTCATATACAGACGGACTATCCTCACATCATTTTTGTAAGGCAGAGAAGAGTTATTGCCCGTTGTCTGTATTTGCGAATATGTATCAGCGGAATTAGACAAAAATACTTACATATCTCTGCTCTACATAAAACTGACCTTGTGTTACTTGTATTTGTAAAATGACAGGAAAATGAAATGCCGATTTTAATAAATATATACACATAACATTCAGTAAGTGTGTATTTCTCTTTTATTGACGCAAAACTACTGACTGAATTTAACTTTAACTTGGCACAGTTCATCAGGTATCATAGCTAATGCTAAATGCAAATATCACAAAATCTGTATCAAAAATGAGGACTATTTTATATAAACACATTACGTTATCAAAATGCGTGTCTAAGAATAGTCTATAGAGTCACAAAATAGGGTAGATCACAATCACACTATAACACCCACTTGTTTGCCTTGCTCCGTACCGCTTCGTTTGAAGGTTTATCCAAATCATTACATTTTTTATCTTCGCTGTTCAGATAAATATACTTTTATTTTTCCATGAAACAATCGCATTTTTCTTCTATCAATTTACATCTATAGTCCTAGATTTTCTAAAATACTCCGTGTACATGTCATGCGTGTTGCTCTGTCCTTTTACTGATCACTACAATGGCATCTAGTGAGGCTGTCGCAAATTCTACTCCGCTATGCAATGTGTAACCTCAAATGGTAATCATTTGATTTTGTACACACCTCTATTTGTATTTATACAAAATAGCTTTTAACACGCCTCGTTCACAAGTATTTATAGATAAGCTTCACTTAAATCAACCTTTGCAAGAATGGGCTCTGTGGATAGTGCTACTCCTTAAGTGCATTGTTCAATCCTGTGGAAACATATTTCATTTTATGTGTATGTATACTGTTGGCAAGACAACTCGCTGTACGCTCGATAATAATCCCATTTCTTAAAGTCTATATTATTCTTTGTTTAATAACCTCGAAATTTAGGTTAATTATAAATAATAACTTGTAAATAAATGGATGAACTATCAAGAGAAACGTTTAACAGATTTATTAAAACTTGACACAGAATGAATTAATGAGTTAATTGGCTGCTGGACGCGATTAATTGGCTGCTGAAGCCGTGATCTGTGTTTACTTTCTCTCCGGGCATACTACCTTTTTCAAGGGCGATAACTGTTACCTCCTGAAATGGTTCAAGGGAGGTAAATCCCGTTTTTGTTAGGTGTCCTAACATCTTCCGTTTTATTCTTTAACTGTATCGAGCGCACCTGGGGTCCACTTGGAGGTGCTTTACTCTAGTGCGACTGCGCCTTTGCCAACTCCTGTGAGATATTTGATAATTCTCATTTGTATTTGTCTGCATGGGAGGTGATGGAGATGGCAGTTCAAATGTGTCCATTAACAAATCAAACGGAATGGTTGTTCTGTTGTCCACTAAGTTGTTTACAGAGTATTTGAGATGCAACTGGTTTTTGTGCCGTGTCCAGAATTGACTCCCGACTTGAACATCATATAGAAATTGTCCATTTATTTTGCGGATGATGCCTGGTACCCAGTTTGGCCGGCCAGGTCTGTAATTCCGAGTAAACACTGGTGTGCCAACTGAACAAGCTTTTGTTTTGTTAGGGCTTGGTTGTTGTTTTGTGACTGGGGAGGTAAAGCGCCCAGTGTGGTACGGAGCTTTCGTCCCATGAGTGCCTCTAATGGTGATAGACCATTCTTCACAGCCCCATTTGGTGGTATTCTATATGAAAGGAGGAAAGCATGTAGTATCTCCTCTGTTGTTCCCTTCCCTCTTGCTTTTATTAGTGCCCTTTTGAATGTGTCTACAAAGCGTTCGGCTTGTCCGTTTGATTGAGGATGATACGGTAACGACCGAACGTGTGTTATGCAACACGATTTGTAGAATAGTTAGAATTACTCAGACGTTAATTGTGTTCCGTTGTCTGAGACTAAAATCTCGGGTAAGCCGTGTTGACTAAATAGTCACCTAAGTACTGTTATTGTAGACTGAGTGTCAGTCTGTTTCATTGGAAAAACTTCTGGCCATTTGGAATGGGCATCCACAACCACCAGAAAACTAAGGCCATTGATAGGGCTAGCAAAGTCTATGTGTATTCTGGACCATGGTCGCTCTGGGGGTGTCCAGCGAGAATCAACAATCTGAGGTAGATTCTTATGCACTTCCATACACTGGATACCACGTTTAACAGTATGCTCAATGTATGTGTCTATGTTAGGCCAATAGACCATGCTGCGGGCTAGTGATTTCATCTGGATAACCCGAATGTAGTTGCTTAATGACTGATTGTCTTAGTTTAGTGGGAATAGCAACACGATCTGCAAACATCAAACAACCATCAATGACAGAAATGAGCCACTGCGCCGTTTGAACTGTTAGAGGTCTCCCGTGAGATTAGGAGGCCATGTATATTGAAGAAATCTGCACACTTTTTGTATCGTTGGATATTGTTGTGATTCTTGCTTTATATCATTCCTTGTCACTGGAATTGTCCGGATACAATCTGTGAGCGTGCGTTGAAAATCGTCCTCGATGTTGATGGCAGCGATGACAGTGTCGTCATCTGTAACTGATTGTGCACTAATGAGTCGTGACAAGGCATCAGCTTGGCCGAATTCTGTTGTCCGGAGGTACTGTATAGCTAAATCGTACCCCAGTAGTATTTGCCCACCGTTGTAATCGGTTGGCTGAATATACCGGAACACCCTTTTTTGAGCAAAATATTGACAGTAGTGGCTTATGGTCTGTCAGAAGTGTAAAGTAACGCCTGAACAACATCTTATGGAATTTCTTCACAGCAAAAATCAGTGCCAGTGCTTCTTTTTCCACTTGATTGTAATTGCGTTCAGCGGGTGGCAGGAATCTGGCTGCATGCATGATAGCTTTCTCAGTTTCATCTGTAAATATCTGTGAGATGATGCATCTGCTGCTACCACAATTTTCTTATTTGGATCAAAATGTGTGAGCACTAGGTCCGAGTTAATGAGTGCTTTGATTTTGTCAAATGATTTTTGACAGTCATCGGGCCAGGACAATTTTGTGTCTTTTATTAACAGTTCGTTGAGCGGTGATTTGATTTGATGGAGTGAAGGCAAGAAACTACCGTAGTAGCTCACCAGTTCCAGAAATGCGCGTAGACCGCCAACGTCCGATGGGGGTGGCATGTGTTGAATGGCTGCCACATTAGCAGGATCTGGACGACGACCCTGACAATCAAACATAAATCCCAAGTATTTTATGAAAGGTAAATAAAAATGGCACTTTTAAGGTCGGAGATGGAGACCAAAGTCTTGGATGCGGGTTAGGACCTCGCTGATCCGTTTTGTCAACTCCTGGTTGTATTGCCCAACAACAATGATGTCATCCAAGTCTGCAGCTGTACCTTCCATGCCAGTGAGCATTATGTCCATAATCTGTTAAAATATGACAGGGGCTGTTTTTACCCCAAAAGGTAAACGAGTTAATTGGAATAATCCACGGTGGGTGTTTATAGTAAGCAGCTCCCTGGAGGTTTCTGCCCCTTCGACTTGCAAATAAGCCTCTGCGATGTCCAATTTTGCAAAGCAGGTGCCACCATTAAGTACGGTGAAGAGATAATCGCGGATTAGCAATTGGTATTGATGATGCTCTAGTGCTGCGTTAGGCCCCGTTGAAAAATCAGCGCACAACCGAATTGAGCCATCTCTTTTCTTTACATACGATGGGTGCTGCCCACCGTGAATATGTTACTGGTATTATGACCTTCATTTCCTCAAGTCGTTTTAGTTCCTAGTCCACCAGTGGCAATGCAGCGTAGAGCACTGGGTGTTTGGGTCGAAAAACAGGCTTAGAAAATGGTTTAAGGAACAGTGTGGCCTCTGCCTGAGTGCAACGTCCCAATTTGTTTGTGAGGACTAGAGAAAATTGTTTCATGATGTATTTGGTCTGGTCGATACTGCTGCTCTGGGGTGACGATCTGGACACCACCTCACATATCTGGTTGAGTGGAATGTCGAGAAAACCTAGTAACTTGATAAAATCAAGTTCCAGCAAATTATGGCATGAGTTTGCTATGTATACGGTACCTGACACCGTTTTTTCTTTCATTTTGATGGTAGCGGGCAATTGACCCGTGATGTGAACACACTCTCCAGAAGCACTCTGTGCTACCTGACTTGTTGGTTTCAATGAAGGCTAGCCTATGGGTTCCCATAGTTTTTGTGATATAATAGTTATATCTGATGCTGTATCGATTTGCAGTTGAATAGGATGGCCATTCAATTGTACTGCAACATATTTTCGTTTGGATTTTTGGTTTGAGAGAAAAGTTGCTATCAGACTGTTTGTTTTTGTTCTGTGCTGCTGTCGTTGCCTGTTATGTGAGGTTTGCCTATTATGGGTTGGTTTTCGTCCTGGAGGGGTGCAAAATCCCTCTTTATGTCCGAGTCGATTGCAGCTGGACAGCGGTGTGTCTTGAAAGTGCAGTTTCGTACAAAATGCCTGTTGCCCCAATTCCAACAAGTTGTTGGGGGCTGGACAGATTTTGAAGTCAGTGAGGTGGGTCGACGTTGTTTTTGGAGTGTGTTTACCATGGATGCTGATGCTTGTTGTACCATAGTTGAATCATGTTTTAGATTCACTAGACGCTGGCATTCCACGGCAACTTGTTGTAATGTTATGTCTGGATTTTGTTCTATTTTTGACAAAATCCGTGTGCGAATATCTGCCTCCTCCGCCGATCTAAAACCACACACAAAAATCAAACATTTGAACTGAGCATCTGTGATGGAAGAGATTTTATAACGTTCACATTCTTTGTTTACAAGGCCTGCATACGTTGAAAATCGGTCGAGGAAGATTTCGTTATGCTAAGGCAATTGAACCGCATATTGAATAATGAAATATGCTCACCGAAAATCTGACTGAGGGTTTCAACTGGGCTGTGGAAACTGTAGTCACGAGAATGTTTTGGCAAAATGTAATTTGCATACCAATCATGTTCCGACGTCCCAAGCTTCCGTAGCAGAAGTTTTACCTTCCAGTCGTCAGCTTGATCCTTGAAATCCATTCGAAATCTGTCCTCGCAACGCGCAAACCATGTTTCGAACGTCGAATTTGCCATTGGGTCGTAACGAAATTCGGTTATTGTCTGCGAAACTGAATCTGTAGCCGTCCTAAGATTTGTTTCTGGAATCGACGATGTAGGCGTGGAACATCTCTCTGAAAATAACTCCATTAAATGTAATTGTTGCAGCAACTGTTGTATTGTACATTGCATTTTTTCTATTTTTTTTTGAAAAATTTAAATTCATCTCATCCCTCGTCGCCAACTTTTATAACCTCGTAATTTAGGTTAATTATAAATAATAACTTGTTAATAAATGGATGAACTATCAAGAGAAACGTTTAACAGATTTATTAAAACTGAACACAGAATGAATTAATGAGTTAATTGGCCGCTGGACGCGATTGATATATTAACAGTCTTAAGCCGTG
Source organism: Sepiola atlantica (assembly GCA_963556195.1). NCBI lineage: Eukaryota > Metazoa > Mollusca > Cephalopoda > Sepiida > Sepiolidae > Sepiola > Sepiola atlantica. The sequence goes on along the minus strand of OY744537.1, from coordinate 54,342,294 downwards.
ATCCGTGTTTACTTTTTCTCCGGGCATACTACCTTTTTCAAGGACAATAACTCTAAACTCCCGAAATGGTTCAAGGGAGGTAAATCCCGTGTTTGTTAGGTCTCCTAACACCTTGTTAATCTGATTTAAGGACGCGAATAGAACTTTAAAAAAAAAACTGGTTTAATATTTGTATTTAATTAAAACTATGCATTTATTATTACATCTTTCTACTCACCAGCGAAAACTTATGAATTTTTTTTTAATTACTTCTTTGGTTTCTCTGCTTCGTAATTTAAACTTCCAATATCTTGACGGAAAGTGTTTATGGGACTATTCCATAATTGAAGTTTTTCCACCCAGTCCGGGGCCAAGAAGTTGTTTGAGTTGTTCATTACGAACATTCTTAATTTTAAAATGTTCTCTAATAATATAACGTTTGAAATTAGCTCGCCTATACCTTCATTTTATACACTAATCGTTATTTATCCAACGAAATTTGTTTCGCAGTTTATTTAGATTTTCATAAATTATTTGTTTACAATACCGACCCCCACACCTCTAAAGATGAATTACTAAACTGTTGATGTTTTACACTTTTGAATATTATTGATTACGCACCAGATTTTCAAGTAAAAAAATAGTAAATAGATTACCTCCTTTGTGGTTCATAATTTTGCGACTATTATATCTTGTTTTTTTTTTGTTTTGTTTTCATTATTTCTTTTTTTGCAGCGCTCTTTTAACATTGTTACGTCAATTTCAATATGTACCAATTTATTAATTATGTTTTTAAACAAAAATAATCCGCTTTTAACTAATGTCGAATGCATTTGATGTCAACTTTTTTGTGGATTACCAACATGGAGGTTACTTAGTTTAAAATTAAATATTTATTAAAAGTGTTTGTTATTGTTATTAAATTTATTAAACACGTGTGCAGTTTAATTTTTTTTAGACTTGTGTAAGATTAAAACATGGTATAATTACTACCTTTGTAAGGTGTATTCTGCCTATTCTTTTTTGTCAATCTATTACATGACTTTATTTGCGGTCGAACACAAAAGCTCCCTAACACTAAAACGTTTGGTACTTAAACCGCCGAAAGTTGCCGAACTAAAACTTCGTTTTTTTGTGTCAAAAACGCTTTCTAATGTTAAAACGCTGTCCAATGTCAAAACGCTGCCCAATGTTAAAACGCTCACCCATGTTAAAACGCGGTCCAATGTCAAAACGCTGTCCAATGTCAAAACGCTGTCAATGTCAAAACGCTTTCCAATGTCAAAAATGATGTTCAATGTTAAAAACACTGTCCAATATAAAAAAACGCTGTCCAATGTCAAAACGCTAAAAACAGACATCGTAGGTTTATTAAAACGAAGAAAATTCAATGAAAAAATGGAAAAAAATGTAAATTTTAAGGAAACTTTCAAAATGTAGGAAAAGAATTCAAATCAATGGACTCATCGCACGTTGTAAGTTTCATGAATAAATATTTATTTTTATTTGGTGAAAAACATATTGTGCAGCAAGTGATAGCAAACCGTTTTTTTATTTGTTTTTAGTAAACAAATTTTTTCTTGCCAATTCTTTTCACACCTATCAACTAGGGTTAGGTAGGGTATCTGATAGCAAACAATTGTGTTTACGTTATTTTTATACCAATTATATATTTTTCTACCCTACCGACTAGGTTAGGTTAGGGTTAGGTACTGTTTCTTTTAGGGTTAGAGTGTTTTGCTAGCCAGGTTTCTGTGAACATAAGCACAAATCTTCGTCTCACCTATCATTGCTTCGGCGAGTGAAGTTTCTGTCCTAATGCGATAAAATTCATGCTCTGCATTTTACCAATTTTGATAAACTGTTTACTTTTCTGCAATATTTTCATCGCGTTTTCTAATTGTCGGCTGCTGCGAATTTCATTAGCTAAGGCTAAGCTCTTCTAATTGTCGGCTACTGCAATTTTCGTCGGCCAAGCGTATCGGCACCTTCCGACGGTTTACGTAACCTGCCGGAATATGCCGATTAAAATGTGGTTCGTAAACTGCATAAGTACCAAACTTTTAATAATATATAGATTGAGTTGGGGATAAATAATTTTCCGTAAATACAAAATGTAAGTTTAAAAAACATTTTATTGATGAATTTTAAAATTACTTAATAAAAAAATACGTCATTTTTGGATCGTATAAAATCCAACGTTATATGGAACTAAAATGCAGGAATAAAGATATAAACAGCAACCGACTTTGTAAAATCCTGTTGTGAATATAATAATGTTAATAGTAACAGGTTATGAGATGTAACACTTTATTTGCAATGCGTTTTATATTTATAAAGTTTTACAACCTCATTATTATATTGCTGGTTGAATGTTTTACTCGACTTTAACTACTTCTCCATACTTAGATGAAAGAAAGTTAGACGCTTATTTTCTTTTTATGTAAGAGGTATCCAGCTCCTCAAAAGAGACACTCTGAATGAGACAAAAATAAAGATCGATCCAGTACAGAAGGGGAGAGATAAAAAGGAAAGTTCTCTGTTGGGGTTGTAGCTAGGCGACTTCTTTCTGTGAATGTTCTGTGGGGGAGAGCAGTGAATGGAGATCAGTCGAGCACCTACCACGAACATAACGATATAGTAGAGATAGGATAGCAACATCTCTTCTGTGTGAAAGAGGTTGTAGGGAAGAGAATACATCACCTCCCCATTAGATTGCGACGTCGGTGTTGTACTCTGTCAAGTCAAGAAAGAGTGCCCCGTGCGGAAGCTCCCCAGACATGACAGCAGTACTCCATCCTATGGCTTATCTGGCTCTTACACAAGTAGACGATTGCGTCAGGAATGACACACTTTCTGTAGCGGAAGAATGATCCAACCATTTTTTCCAGCGACCATAGCAACAGATTTGATGTGTCTTCCATTTCAGGTCTAGAGTTAAAGTCAGTTCTAGCAGCTTATCAAAGAAGGTGCTTCCTCAAGGAAAGAGTCATTCATTTCACGTGGGGAGAATTGAAGATGCCTAACATAACATTAAAATTAAAGTTAGATTAAAAGCTACCCGAGGGCCGGTTACTGTTTTGCAATTATTATAAGATCAGCTATACTTGAGGTGCGTTTATTAAATCTTTGTACTTTCTGATTAAAATGATATTTAAAATTTAAGCGTGGTAGGCTGATAAGCTGAGAGAATCCCCTTCAAAGATGTGTCCTAGTATTCTGAATTGATTTGCAAACTGAGGTTCGACAATCCCAGGTCATTTTGGGCTTGGGTCATAATGTTGACCGATACCAAAGAAATAAAATAAATAAATGCTAATAATTAAATAAATTAATTAAAAAAACATAATCAAGTTTAATAACTATATAATACCTTCATACACTATATATATATATATATATATATATATATATATATATATATATATATATATATATATATATATATATATATATATATAAACTAATGAAATTAAGTTAACAAATAAATAAAATATGGATCAATAAATATTGCCTTCAATGACGATTAAAGAAAAATCATCTACGGTTATAGTTATCACCCTTACATACTGTTAGATATGTTCGCTGTTATGAAATATGAATTGTAATTTTAAATATGTATACACGTATGTGTATATATGTCTAATATTGATTTAATATCTGCTAAATAATTAAGAAATAAAAGATGAATACAAGTGTTACGTCTTGATGTTTATACGTTTCGGTTCAATTACAACTCAGAAAAATGAAGGAAGTACGAAGTAGAACCGTCAACAGATTTATTTAACAAACACACTGATTAATTTAAAATGTAGAAAATCGCTGAACGCGAGATGCTTGTTTGATTGTGAGACCGTTCTGTTTACTTTTCACTGTTCGAGAGACGACTCTTAAAAGCAAGGGCGATAATTTTTACTTTTTATCCAAGGGAAATAACTTGATTTTGTTTTGTTAGGTTGCTCTAACACCCCCCCGCTTAATTCCTTAACTGTACCGAGTGCATTTAAGTTAACTTTCATAAAGTTGTTTGACTCATTTAAAATAAGATGCGTCCATTCATTCTGAGTGTTAAGCGAAGAAAATGCTATTTTGTAGACATACGTAGACGCATTTACGGACTAAACACCATTTTCGAGGTTATTCAGTCTCTCTGTACAAGGGTTTGTCAGGACAACATGACATCAGGATACTTCACCCAAAAAGTAAACCCTGACCAAATATTAAAAATAACATAGTATTCGAAGCCCAAATAAAATTCAATCGACACGGCTATACACTGGCTTATACGAGGAGAGATGCACCTTCTCAAAGTGACGTTGCTTCTAGTTACCTCACTCAGCTGGATACTCCACCAGACTAGATGAATTCTCGTCCTGGAATCCGGTAAATCGAAGAGACCACAAAAAGATGTACTATAACATAATGGACTTGTGAATTTGAAAGAGGAAAATTAATGTTATTCACTTCTATACTTAATCAACGTTTTACAGGTCAAGGAGAACTTTAATGGAATATTCGAATATCTATGTATTTCATATAGAGATCAAGTGTTAGCACCCAGAAGGGGTTCCTTGATTACTGAGAACTTCGACTGAAGTAAAATAAAACAATAAATATATACCAAAAAATTATTTATGGGGTAAAGTGTACGATAAGTCATGAAAATGAAATGCCGTGGTAGACAAAATATGTGAAAAAAGACAAACGGAAAACATTTTCTCATATAATCCAATCGGATCATCTTTTTCTTTCTCCCATGTGGGTGCCTTCAAAATAAAATTGTTTCCAAATCTTCACTTTTTCTGAAGACGTTCGTTAATACGTACGAAATCGGTCTAATCTCTTGTTTTTGTTTTTCTCCTGTTTTCCGTTTGTCTTTTTTCACACAAAAAAAAATGATGTATAGTATGTATTTGTATTTATTTAACACATCACTCAATACGTCCCGGGCCTGACATATGGATGGCGCTACTAATAAAAAAAATCAACATTATTTGTTTCAAGTACTAACCATCAAATGGCATCAACATATAAGATGAATAAGATTATTAGTTTACAAATTACAGTTACTTCTGTGAAGCTATTGTTGTAAATTTTCAAAACAATGAAAAAATCTGAATTTCGTGTGTTCATAAAGCATTGCTTTCTGATGGCAAACATACTGTTCAAACAAAGCGCTGACTTGAAAAGTGTTCAACATACTCTCCTCCGTCGGACACAACGGTTAAGAGGTGGTACACTGACCTAAAAAGCGGTCGTGCAGACACAAATGATGCTGAACGCTCAGATCGCCAAAGGGTTAGGATTAGTAAAAAGTCCACATACTCGTTTTGGCTCATCATAAATTGAAGTTGTGTGGGATAAAGGATGAGCTAAAGACATCAGAAGGCAGTGTATTCACGATTTTGCGTGAACATTTTAAATGTGAAAACTGTGTTCAACATATAAAACCACATCCTCTACACTTTCTTATCATATTCATTTCTTGTAAGAATCATATTTCAGTGAGAAATCAGGAGAATTACTAATATGGAGATTCTTTTCCAATCACGCTTTACAAGTATGGTTCTTAATCTTAGGTGGTTGGTCACAGATCCCGAAAGCTATGGAGCTCATTATAAAAGAAATAGCTGAGCTAGTGCCAATTAGAAGGTAAAAAAATGAACACCTGATTTTCCAATGCAAATCATCTGCTGTTTTGGAAAATGTAATGCCGAGAGGGACCGGATTTTTTTGTTATTTCTAATTGGGTTTATAAAATAAAAAAGGCGGTCGATGTAAAAATTATTCGCGTATCTTAGAATGTAGGATACTTAAAAGTAGAGATTAATAACACACATATGAACAAATATCTTACATTTGAAATATATATATATATATATATATATATATACATATATATTACAACATACATTTTATAACATAAAGTAATTATAATAGTTCAATAGTGTAAGGCCAGAGCTATGCTATATTCAATATCTTTTATGTAATTTTATACCATTTTAATGTTATGAATGACAGGTTCACGTCATTTCATGAAACTATTTTTTTTATTAAGCATACAATTGTTTCGGCAAACACCAATATATTTGTAAAATGCTCCTGTGCATTTATTTATTTATTGCTGTGATGATCTTCAGTGCTAATTTTACAAAACAACGTAAAAACGTTACAAAAAACATGAGAAACTAGGCGATCGAAGTCTAAAATTACAATCAGTACTCATTATCGACATCATATATTTAATAGTTACACTGTAGTAAAATATGTTCAGGTCGACGAAATAGAAAAAAGGGAAAAACTGTCTTCAGTATATATATATATATATATATATATATATATATATATATATATATATATATATATATATATATATATATATATAAAGTGAAGACAGTTTTTCCCGATTTCTATTTCTTCGACTTGAAAAAGATTTTACTACAGTATTGTAAATGCAGTTTCATTTTAGTATGTAAAAAATGACATATTGAAATCTAGAAAGAATTTTTATAGTTATACAACTATAAAAATTCTTTCTAGATTTCAATATGTCATTTTTTACATACTAAAATGAAACTGTTTTTACAATGGAAGAAATTATTTTAATATGTCGTTCTGTTTGATATTTGATTTTCGATTAATTATATTCATAGAGGAAGAGAAAGGATTTTACTCTCGAACTTGAAAATCTTCCCTTTTCAATCATATTCAAGGAAATCAATTTAATATAAGACAATTTTTAAAGATTCACTGTTATCAGAATTAAGCGGAATAACCTTTATATTATTCTGTATGCTTCATTTGACTTCAGTCGAAGTTCTCAGAAGTCAAGGGACCCCTAACTGGGGCTAACACTTTATCCCTATATGAGATACATACATATTCGAATATTCCATTAAAGTTCTCTTTTCCTATCAAACGTTAAGTTAGTAAAGAAGTTAAGAACATAGATTTTTCTGTCCCCAATCGACCAGTTAACTATGTTATATACTTATCTTTCTTGTGGTCTTTTGGCTTTACCGGATTCCAGAACAAGAATTCATCTAGTCTGGTGGAGTATCCAGCTAAGTGATGTTACTTGATCAAAATAAAATAAGTTTTATTTATTTCCTTCTTTATATTTTTTTCCATATATAAAGTCATTTGTCATTTATTTTAAATCTAAATTATGCATGTTTACTTTAATATTATTTTTTATTCATTTCGCTGTGTAAACAATAATAAGTTATTTTTAATTAATGTATTCTTATTTTCTGAATCTGTGTGCATTTAAATGTTATATTTATTTTAATTTAATTAGTGTATGTGTCATTTTATTTAATTTACTGTGTTGTGATTAATTAAAAAAATAGTGATTATCTCCCTTTATCAAAGTTAAATCGCTAAAAAAATAATTATTTAAATGTTAATAATAAGAATTTACTAAATTCAAATTAACACAATCAATAATTTGAAAGTAAGTAGATAAATATAACATTTACAATTAAATGTAACAATGTAACGTAACATCATTTAAAAAAATTGAATTTGGTTTTGATTTCATTTGCTGCGAGTCACGTTACAAAATATAACAAAATTACCGGTTTATCAGAATAAAGATAAAAATAATAATAAAAATTAAATTCAAATAATATAAGAATCGTTATATTAATATAATAACAGACTTAGTATATGATTTTTTATTATACTAAAAACTAATAAATAAATAAAACTAATAAATAAATAAAACTAATAAATAGATAATATTAAAAATAATAGAATAACACTTAGTATATAGACTTACACATAAATAATAATTTAAAACATGTAACAAAAACCCTTTGATCACATAAATAAAATAAATACATTTTAATTTAATTTTATTCCATTTGCTGCAGACTGCATAGATCTGTACTGCGGTATTACCATAAAACAACATTACTGGTCCACACGGATTTCAAGAGATTTGAAACACCCACTATTTGATTGAGATATACTTCCTCTGAATATATGATGGGGCACGATAACACATATTAGATAACGTTGTAGAAGATTTGACTAAACAAGTAAGATTTACTATATAAAGAAAATAACTTGTGTTTGTCGTCCTTTACAACCCCGACATATTTTCATTTCTTTCACTGTGATAGCCTTCTAATACTAATCTATATCTATGTTACATGCAATGATTCAAGCAAACTATATCTCATGATAAGTGTATGCATATATATATATATATATGTATGTGTGTGTGTGTGTGTGTCTGTGCGTGTGTGTGTGTGTAAAACAACGGTATATAAGCTATTTGAGGAAGCTAGAGATCCTCACACTTGGAAGCCTTGCGCTAGTCCTCCCGTGGAACGAGCAAAATCGTAACCACTCTTCACTTGTCAGCATATCAGCAGCTCAGCAGCTCAGCAGCTCGGTTAGGATTTGGAGAACCGAAGATCAGTGTCAAATCAATTCAGTGGCAGATACGTGTGATGGAGTCAGAAATCAGACAGACTGTCAACCGAGATTGGTTGAAACCTGTATTTTATCTCTCTCTACTTCTCTCTTCATATCTCTCTTCTCTCGCTTTCTCTGCAGCGAAGGGGTTGAATTCAGTTCGGTATTTCTGTTGTGGACGCAATAGACATGTGTCGCATGCCCGACACTTCCAGTTGTTTCTTCGGAAATTAGTAAATTATATTTTTTTATATATATAAAGTAATGTGTTGTTCCTTTATTACAAAGCCTAAATTTCCAGAACACGATAGTCCGAGTTCAGAATTAATTATCGGAAGAGAATTACTGAAGACAGCTACATGACACCTAATTAATACTTTCATTAAAGTGATGTGCCTATCGTTTCAATTCGGAGTGATATGTACCGTGCAACGACGTTGTTTAAGTTAGAAATCAACAATTGATGAACCTATCTAAAGACATTCAAATACATTGATATATATATATATATATATATATATATATATATATATATATATATATATTAGCATATATTTTTAAATTATCAAAAACACTATTGGCTACATATGTGCATACATGTTTCAGCTGCGACTTCCTTCGAAATCCAGACTCATCGAGCCATTATACAAATTGAAACTGAGATACTCTACTTTTTACACTGCACTATTTTATAAATACTGGAGTTTCATTGGGTTAACATCTAGAAAACGACAACAATACAATCACTACACACACACACACATATATATATATATATATATATATATATATATATATATATATATATATATATATATATATAGTCTAAAGAAGCTTTGAGTAATTTTAAGCAAAAAAAAAGAAGGAAAATGCAGTTTAAATTCCCAGAGCAACTAACTAAATCCAAGATATCGCAGACTTAGCGTTCGTTGGAAAATTCATTAAAAAAAGGGGATTCAAGTATCTAACAGTGAAACAAAAACAGGGGACCTTAACTTAAGCCTGAAATATTAAAACGGGGATCATCAGCTGTTTTCCATGTAACTGTTTCGGAGATTTAAAAACAGGACATATATATATATATATATATATATATAAATATATATATATATATATATATATATATATATATATGCTTTTGCACGATTATACACATTTTTGACTTTCGTACACTGGAGAGATGCCTATTAGTGAGTGACAGGTTTTCTCTTACCTTTAAGGAAACTAATTGTACGACAATGGCTATTGTTAGTGTCATGAAACGTTGCAATAAACTAATTGACGTCTGAAATAAAAATAAGAAAGCAACATGGCGGTGTATTGTCAAATGTATCTGAGAACTGAGAATGGAAACATTGACAGAAAAGAAATAACAGGTTCCTTTACTCAATCTCGGCCATCTTCTGTTTTTATTTTTTACATTTACCTTTCAAGTTAAAGGGGTCGAAGTGGATTGACTCAATAGAAATAGAAAACGATTCGATAGAATAGAATTACAATTATACAAGCGAAGTAAAGCAAAACAGTGATTAATGTTTCAAAAGTGCAACTGATGAGTAATACATAATAAGAAACTCATAAATAGATCAGTAACGTCGCTATATTAAACACGTGAACGTTTTTATACTTACTGTTCACCACTTACCAAGGCCAAAAGCTACTCGAGGATAAAGGTATATCAGATTGTCAGTCGGATGAAGTGACAGCATTGAAAAAGGATTAAGAACGAAGGACAAAATTGCTTCAGGGAACATTGTTGACACGTGCCTTGAAAGCAACAATGTGTTAGTGTGTAGAGATGCAGTCCCGCGGTAATGTTTTCCACGGGTAGAAAGTTTTGAAATGAAAAAATAGAAATATCTTTAGAATGTTCGTAGAGAAGCAAGTTAACGCTGTGCATATTTCATAGGGGGATCAGAGATTGGAGCTAAGTCGAGCATCTATTATCGAAATGGCGATATAGCATAAAAAGACTGACAAATGCTCTTCTGTGCGCAATGGGATGTAAGAAAGAGAAGAGATAATCTCAAACTAATTTTCGAAATCAATGTTGTACTTTGTGGAGGCAGGTAGGAGTGCTTTGAGCCGATGCACCTCCCCAGATGTAACAGCAGTACTCCATTTTGTTTCGAATTTTGATAGTATACCATAAAAGTATATGTAAATATTTAGCAATCTATTGTAGTTGTTCGTAATCATTTATTTCAACCACACGCAAGTATTTCTTCCGACTAACTTCAAAATTGACACCTTAGAAGATGATTGATATCATCCTGTAACTCGAAAAGCTATAATCATCCCGTGTAATTTTTGAAATGATATTGTTTGTAATGATCACATCTCTTGAGTTGCAATGTACAAGTTCTTTCAAATTTCTTATAAATAAGAAACCACAAAAAAGCATATATTTATTAAACATGTAATAAACATAAGTAATATTTATTAAACATGTAATAAACATAAGTAATATTTATTAAACATGTAATAAACATAATTAATATTTATTAAACATGTAATGAACATAATTAATATTTATTAAACATGTAATAAACATAATTAATATTTATTAAACATGTAATAAACATAATTAATATTTATTAAACATGAAATAAACATAATTAATATTTATTAAACATGTAATAAACATAATTAATATTTATTAAACATGTAATAAGCATAAGTAATATTTATTAAACATGTAATAAACATAATTAATATTTATTTAACATGTAATAAACATAATTAATATTTATTTAACTTTGCGGCTAACTGAAATTTTGGCGAGCTCCTCCTTGCCTCTGAATAGGTTGTTCCAACAGTATTTTCGTTATAGGCTCTTTTGTAATCCGAGGCGCTTTCTAGTCCATAAACGACCAGTTCGCGATGACTTTTTATATAACTGATAAAATTTTTCGCCATACCATTTCGACACTCTATCAATTTACAATTTAGTTTCATTGTGATTTTAAAAAACATCGCACATATTCAAATGCAACGCAAATACAACGCAAAGTAAACATTTTACCTGTTCCTTTCTGAAATTATAACCCAAATAATGCATGACACACTTATCTATATAAAGTCAGATACGTGCATATGTTTATATATTTGTTTGTACAGCATTGATTCCTAACCTAATTTTTCGATCATTGTGAACTTTGAAACACGGCTATTTGTTATAAAGGATTAGACGTCTGAGCTAAATTTTGTTTAATTTGGTTTTATGAAACATTAACAAAAAGGGTAGTTGGAAATCTTTTCTAAAACTTCAAAAACATCTGATTTTAATGAAATTATAACCATGAGTATTGGAAATAAATCAATGAATATTCACGAAATTATAACCGTGGGTATTAGACATAAATGAATGAATATTCACGAAATTATAACCGTGGGTATTATACATAAATGAATGAATATTCACGAAATTATAACCGTGGGTATTAGACATAAATTAATGAATATTCACGAAATTTAAACCGCGGGTATCAGACATAAATTAATGAATATTTATGAAATTATAACAGTGGGTATTAGACATAAATGAATGAATATTCACGAAATTATAACCGTGGGTATTAGACATGAATGAATGAATATTCACGAAATTATGATCGTGGGTATTAGACATAAATTAATGAATATTCACGAAATGTTAGTTTTAAAAAGGTTTTAGAACGCATACTATGGGGAAAAACTCACATTTAAAAATGCAACTATTTTAGCTTTTCATTGAATGTTATCTATAGTCATTATACACGAATTAAGTAAGATCCCCTGAATTCTTCAATCTCAGAAATGGCTCAAGTTGAAAAGTGAGTTTTAAACTTGACCGCTTTGTCCACATAAATATGATTCACTGTTTCGTGAATAGTTTCTGACCGGCCCTTGGTTGGACATCACAAATTAAGAACGACTATGTTTTATTGGGAATCTAAACTGTTCTTCAGTCAAGAATGAAATGAGCCTCATAGTAAGCTCTTGGCTGTTCATTTTATTGGTTTTCGCTTGTAATTTTTTACTTCCGATAGAAACGCTTACGTTAATTTTGAGTGAGTGTTTGGCCGAGTCGAATCCGATCGTGTTTTATGGTTGTTGAATCTAAAGACGAACTTGATGCCTGACTGATTATCTATTATTAGAATTGGTCCACAAAATGTAAGAGATAACTGTGGGGCTAAAACTAATCGGGTTAGGGAGTTCAATCTTGAGTAATAGAAGACTCCGTGATTAGATGTTTACAGGTAATGGGGTTGTTGCATTGCCGGTTAACGGAGTGTGGTTTGCTCTTGCTATGACGAATAACGATAGATGTTGTTTGTTTTCTAGAGTTAATGTGCTAGACAGGGATACGATTTCTTAGTCTATTTTAAGATGATTAAAATATATTTTAGTGATTGAGGGTCTTCTGTATGTTTTTGGTTCATGTCAAAAAACATTGGGATTATGTTTTAATTTGTTTGTGTTGTATATCAAGAGTTTTATGTTACTATTCACTTTTATTCTGGCTCTTTCCATGATTTTGCGATTGGTTGTTGTTATAAAGAAACTATCTATATTCACTTTTATTATGGCTCTTTTCATGCTTTTGCGATTGGTTGTTGTTATAAAGAAACTATCTATATTCACTTTTATTGTGGCTCTTTTCATGATTTTGCGATTGGTTGTTGTTATAAAGAAACTATCTGAGTAAGCCTATATTAGTATCGTATTCGTCGGGCGAGAGCGAACGCGTTCGCTGCCTATGCAAGAACTATAAATGACTGACCCTGAAATTATTGAAATGATTGTTATTGACACATAAGCATAGAACTATCTTTAGGTTTGGTAAATAAAGACGTGATGCGACCGATACTGATTCGCGCTAGGACGTTAAGGAAAGTTATAAATATATGAGAGTACTCGAATGTGAGTTTAATATATCGTTGCAAGTATTCATGCATGCGTTAACATTCAATATGGCTTGTTTACCGTGTGTCCTTCTAAGGAAAATGTCGCCAATAAATCTGTAGTGGTGTGTGGCTTCTCCGGGGAAAGTTTGTAGTAATTTTCTTTTCTATGTGTGCGTGCGTGCGTGCGTGCGTGCGTGCGTGCGTGCGTGCGTGCGTGCATGCGTGCGTGCGTGCGTGCGTACATACATACATACATACATACATACATACATACATACATACATACGTGTATCTGTATATCTGGGCAGCCTTTTTTCATTAAATATTACAAATAACTTGTGTCTGCATATCTTTTCTCTGATTCTTTCTAAATTCTTAATTAATTTTAGAGTTTCAGACTGAAACTGGCATGTGTATTTGCTCGCTTGTTCTTGGCCTTTTGGCCACGATCAAAGTGTATATATCTGTTCCAATGGATACTGCACCCCATAGACTGGTATCGTCTTGGCCTTCGGGGCTTGATTCCGCCGGTCTATGGGGTTGTCCTGTGCAGTTCTAGGAGGTCCACCCTCCCAGGCTTTGGGGAGGAGTAAGTTTATTGCTTACTACCTGTGGTGCCCCTACCGGGGAATGCCGACGGGGCTGCCCAGGCAATTTTTAATGGCCATAGTGCTCACCTTCTCGGGCAGTGGCTTTTCAAGTCCCACTTTCCTGATCCGATCGTGGGTGACATCTTACCTTGTGGGAGTAAGATACAACTGGCCTTGTGCCTAACCTCCAAGAGAAGAGCTAAATACATGCTCGTTGTGTATCCTAGTACTTTCGGTTCCTTATGTAGCCATCTTCAGGGGTGGGTATCGAATAAAGAAAATGCATTTTAAAATGTTTAGTCATGGTGTTAGCGGCAAACTTGTGATTGGTTGTGCTATTACTAAACTATTGTTATTAGTATTAAAAGCATTTTAGGAGTTCAACGTACCAATCCGTATAGAAAAAAACAAAACAAAAAAAAAACCTTCATTTAATATGGAAATAGAGTGAATGGTTTCTTTCTTTACGAATTCATTTCAGACGGCGGGGTTGTTTGCCTTCCCCCTTCTCCTAAACACTTGAAACATTTTTTACTTGTGTGACGAGTGTGAAATACATTATATATATATATATATATATATATATATATATATATATATATATATATATATATGTATATATATATATGAATGTATGTAAATATATATATGTATATATATATATATATGTATATATATATATATATATAATATATAAAATACATAGTGCATGCATTATATTTTTTCTATAGATGTTAATCAAATGAAACTCCAGTGTTTATAAGAAGTGCTCAATAAACTTAAGCTGTTTTTTTATTCATAGAAACATTATGTTTGTATGAATTAAAATGTATACTATGTATATATATATATATATATATATATATATATATATATATATATATATATATATATATATATGGAAGCTATCTATGTAAATACACAGCAACCTAAAATTAGCATCACATATGAAACCAGTGCTAACATTTTAAAAATGCTCAACGTAATGCGATTTAGTTCTGTGATGCCATCCAGCGTTGCTGAATTTAAATCGTCAACGACTTCCTGGAACCATATCGAAAAACGTACTATGCGCGTGTCTCAACCGTCTTTTTTACAATTCTCTTCTTTCTCCAGCTTTTTTGTTCATTTGCTTTTGACACCTGAGGATGATTCGACGAAGAATCGAAAACATTCGTGAAACCTGTGAAACTAATGGAACATGTATTACTTTTAAAAAAGTTTAATTCGTAATAGAGCATCGGAAAAATTGAAAAATTAAAAAGATATAACTAAATAGACGAATTCTTTTATTTTTAACAATGTTTGCATAAATTAAAAAATGCTCCCTAAATAAACACAATATATATATATATATATATATATATATATATATATATATATATATATATATATATATATCCATCTGTCTTTATAATACAGCAAAGCTAATATATGAAGACATAAAAAAGATTATTTCATAATAGAATACATATCGAATCGAACATCAATCATCCAGAGTGCGTGGTGTACTTCAAGATATATTTCCTTATTTAATTAACCGCGTATATCCGATGAACACACAACAAATATACAAAGTGAATATTGAATTTGAAAATATATGATTATTTAATAAAACATTTATATCTACCCCGAATCACATAGACGGGCATCGTGGTGTAGTTGATGACATATTTTAATATTAGCGAAATAGACATCAGCTAGCCAAAAAACAAATATACAACATGCGCGGTATAAGCGATGACATTTTTATCTCTATAAAATTGTTTGATCACTTCTCGTATATCTGTGTATGTATGTGTTTTTCTCGCCTCTACGTTACTTAAACAATTTTATTTACTATTGATCTTATTTATTGAAATTTAAATTGCAAATAACTTTATATAAATCCTATTTAAAAAAAGAAATAATTTAATTACGAAATTAAAACGACTACAATGAATTTTCTTTACTTCGTAAACAAGTCAACCATTTTAATGTTTTGAAGGTATTTATCCCCCCCCCCCCACAGCGGTAAGATATGACACAAGGTCGAGAAAGTGGATTTAAAAAGCTAGCGCTCTCAAGAAGGGAGAGCACTCTGGCCTACAAAAAAAATGCATTGGAAGCCCTATCGGCATTGCCCGGTAGGGGCGGCTCAGGCGATTAATAATAAACTAACCCCTTCTCAAAGGGTGAGAAGGCAAATCCCCCTAGAACTGCACAGGACAGACCCATAAGCCGGCGTAAATCAAGCCCCGAAGGCCAAGACGGTACCGGTCTATGGGGTGCAGTATCCATCGGAGCAGCTACTACACTTTGCTCTAAGCCAAAAGGCCAAGTATTTATTTATCTTCCTCCCACAAAGTAAGATGTGACACAAAGTCGGAAAAGTGGGATTTGAAAAGCCAGCGCCTGAGAAGGTGAGCACTCTGATCTACAAAAAATGCCTGCGCAGCCCAGTCGGTATTCCTCGGTAAGAGCGCTTCAGGCAGTAAGCAATAAACTTACTCCTTCCCAAAGAGTGGAGGCAAAGCCTGAGAGGGTGGACATCCAAGAGGTGCACAGGACAAACCCACAAAACGGCTTCATTAAGCCCCGAATGCCAAGACGATATCGGAACAGATACTACACTGTGATCCCAGCCAAAAGGCCAAGTAATGTTTTGAAATAATAAAATAAAATAAAAAACTTACCACGTGGGCCTTTTCTCATTTTAAAGAAATTCTGTAACATTTAAAAAAAAGTGATTCCTGACTTTAACATTATTGCTGTGTATTAATGTCCGAATCGAAAGAAAACCAAA
This sequence comes from Sepiola atlantica, assembly GCA_963556195.1. NCBI lineage: Eukaryota > Metazoa > Mollusca > Cephalopoda > Sepiida > Sepiolidae > Sepiola > Sepiola atlantica. The sequence continues at coordinate 54,325,621 of OY744537.1, read as the reverse complement.
CTTTATGAATAATTCATTCAAAATATAGATTTATGATGTCAGATAATCTAACTTAACAGTTTTGAAAATGTTTGGATATTTTATTAATGTATTCATTAATTAAGTAATAAGTATAAATACGACTTCAAGATTCTTCAAGACTCTTCATAAATTATACATTTGAAGAGTCTTGTTCTTTTTTATTTATTTTTACAATATTCGGTTTATGATTTAGATAATACTTACGAACATCTCTCTCTATATAAAACGTAATATATATGTGTGTGTATGTGTGATGTTAGCGTATTCCCTTTAGTAAGAAACGTTAGAGAAGTGTATTCTCGTGGAAAAGTTACCGTGAAAGACAATGGAAGTGTTCGTGATTCTCTAAGTGCAACCGTTTATGAGGCCTATGAAAGCATAACCCTTAAACACTTCAATGTGTATCCTATTTTCATGCACTTCAAACTATATGTATAACATTTTCTCTCTTTCTTTCTCTCTTTCTCTTTTTTTCTCTCTAATGAAATTGGCTCCGAATTGATTAGTTCTTTATCCAATGAAGCAATAAGGAGCGAACCTTCGTTTAAAACTTCAAATATATCCTAATTGAATGAAATTTATACCATATGTGTAAAATTTACCCTGAAGACAATAGAAGTTCTCCCGAATCCCTACGTTACCCTTTATGTGCCGAATATATAAGTGCCCTCCCCTCTACTTGACCGATTGGAACAGAATAACCTTACAACTGCAAATACGTATATCCGATTTCACTGAAATTTAAACTATATGTATAAGACACTAATTCAATTGATTTTTGTTTGTTTAACATAATTCACCCCAAACAAGGCAGGCTTCCACTGTAGACGTAAGGGGCTACTGGGAGAAAAGGATGAAAGTTGGGGGGGGCAACCTTAATTAGAAGCTGTTTACATTAGTTTTACATTTCTGCATGTCAGTAACGTCAGGAAAGCAGGGAGCGGGAAGGAGTTCAGCAACACGTGGAAAGAAGCTTTTGGAGTAGAAAGCTCTTCGGCATCTGGGGACTTCCACAGTGTACAAAGCCACCATCCGCCCATGCATGGAGTATTGTTGCCACTTCTGGGCTGGTGCATCATCCGCTTGTCTCTCCATATTAGACAAGTTCCAAAAAAGAGTCGCCAACTTAATAAGTCCCTCACTATCCACCAAGCTCCAGCCCATGTCCTATCGCCGCAATGTTGCTTCCTTGTGCCTGGTTTACAAGTACTTTAATAGATTGTGCTCTGATAAACTTGCTGCTCTGGTGCCACCACGACGTAAATTCACTAGACCAACCCGACAATCTGCCAAATCCCATCCATTCACTGTAGAATTCCCCAGATCCCGAAGAGTTTTGCTTCTCCAAAAGCTTATTTCTTCGTGCTGCTGGACTCTGAAACTCCCTCACTGCTTCCTGTTTTCTTGATGGTACTGACATGCATAAATTCAAAACTAATGTAAACAGACATATCACTGAACAGCTCCTAATTTAGGCTGACCCCCTCCCCCATAATTGCACCCTTTTTCTCAGTAGCCCCTTACGTATACAATGGCGGCCTACCTTGTTTGGGGTGAAGTATGTTTAAAAATAAATTAATAAAATTCAGATATGAATATATCTATTATATCTATTAGTAATGGAATGTATGTATCTGTCTGTCTGTCTGTCTGTCTGTCTGAAGCCGAAACTATATTATTAGTTTTGATCGCTTTTTTAAAATATCTACTCCATTCCAAAGCTTCCCCAAACACCACGCGTCTTTCAAATTTACATACTTAATATTCGCAAATATACACTCATGCTTGTTTTGGTCAGATTTCCAGATGTATTTAAAATATTTTCCTGGATCATCTTAATACAAATTATAAATAGAATTAATTAAACACATTGTTTTTTTAATCTATATAATTAAGTTACGTAATTAAATTAGAGTGTAATGGGATATGATGGAACAGTCGGCGTCCATTCCAGAATTTTCTGACTCGCTCTCTGATAATTAAGTATAACGTTCTATTTCGAACGCACAGAAAATTCTATTTCAAGAAATCCACAGGTGTTAACATGACGTCAGATTAGAGAGAGAAAAATAGAGAAAGAGAAAAACAGGGAGAGAGAGAGAGAGAAAAAGAGAGAGAGAAAGAGAGAGAGAGATGGACACAAGACATGGGCGCGTTATTTGCTTAATAGCATGTAAACAACACATTTATCGTACGAGTCGCTCAAAAATGATATATTTACTTTGAATTTTTATTACAACGTTTTTTTTTTGTTTTTTTTAGAAATTATGTTTTAAAGCACAAATATATTGAATCAAATTGTTTAATTTAATAGACCGTCGATGCAACCGGAAGTAGTTTTATGTGATACCCAGGACAAGAATGCATTTAAGATGTCCCCTTGCATGTGTAAAGAAAGCTTCGAGCGTTCCTGATTCAGTCAGTTGGTCGGTCTGTCATGTTTCAGTTTGAAGTAGCATATCCATCGCTAATCGCGTAGATTGAATAGACGAATTTTTTTAAAGATGCGTCTAACATTCCCTATAAGATGCTGTGTCCGTTAATCTGTCTGTCACGTTTAAGTTTAAAATAACATTTTAATTTGTCTGTCACGCTTAAGTTTAAAATAACATTTTAATTTGTCTGTCACGCTTAAGTTTAAAATAACATTGTAATTTGTCTGTCACGTTTAAGTTTAAAATAACATTTTTATTTGCCTGTCACGCTTAAGTTTAAAATAACATTTTAATTTGTCTGTCACGCTTAAGTTTAAAATAACATTTTAATTTGTCTGTCACGCTTAAGTTTAAAATAACATTGTAATTTGTCTGTCACGTTTAAGTTTAAAATAACATTTTTATTTGCCTGTCACGCTTAAGTTTAAAATAACATTTTAATTTGTCTGTCACGCTTAAGTTTAAAATAACATTTTAATTTGTATGTCACGCTTAAGTTTAAAATAACATTTTAATTTGTCTGTCACGCTTTAGTTGGAAATAATATTTTTGTCAGTCTGAATTGCTTAAGTTGGAAATAAAATGTCTGCCTGGCTGTCACGTTCTAGCATTTCTATGGTCTGTCACGTTTTATTTATTTTTTTATTTTTTATTCCATTCACCCCAAACAAGGCAATTGGCATTGAGAAAGAAAGGAATACGGGGGTCATACCTACAGGGGCATAATAATAATAATTTGGGAGTTGTGCAGCGAAGTGTTTGTTTTACACTCCTGCACGTTGGTACAGTCGAGGAAAAAGGGAGAAGTCATGTTTAAATTGGAAATGACATTTTCGTCATTTCGTCTGTCAAGCGTAAGTTTGAAATAAAAAAACAACCTTTTGTCTGGTCGTGATACTTAAAGTTGAAATAAGTTCCTTGGTCTGTCAAATTTTAATTGGAAATATATTTTTAATCGCTAATCGCGTAGATTGAATGGACGCATATTAACACTATCTGTTCTGGTTCTTCTATCGCCTGATTCGTTTTTGTAAATTCTAAAAGAATACGTCAAATACTTTACTTATTTTCCAACCAATTATCTGCTAGGAATGTGATTTGAGTTGATTATTTTTCATTATCTGCGACGATTTATCACAAGTTAAATTAAATTGCAGATTTCGTTTTACTTACCGAGTGTAAAAACCGTCTTTCATCTTTCTGTTCATTAGGACTGAATTACATTCTGATTGCGTTCGATTGACGAATGTTTCTAAAGTTCGGGGGGGAGAGACTTTTTTGTAACTTTAGCTGCAGCTATTGATTTATAGAGCACATGTGCAACGAAACCTTATTTTTAAATGCATCTATGTCTTATCGCTGAAAAGTATCCCGTATAATTTTAAATAACGAGTAGCATACTTGGACGGATTCAGAGTATGTTAATAAATGACCGATTGACCACGTTCTTTATCGAGAGACAACGGACACCGTTTGAAAAAGGTACCTGCTTTATGGTAAGTAAATAGTGAAGCAATCGTTGCACAATCCGTAATCGGAGTTCTTCTGGCGAGGTATTTCCTTTGCCAAAGTGAAACACAAACAATGTTGGTAAACGTGATTTGTAATTTCTGCGGTTTCTTTCTCATACACTAATCGCTTTACCAAGGCTGGGAAGTCCAGTCTTCCCTACTATTTCATCCATAGCGTATGAGAGGATAGATAAATTCATAAGGACATAATAAAAAGTAATTTTTAAAGACACATCTATATTTCAACTTGAAGACCAAATTTTCACCCATCCTAGGACAGACTAGGTTTGAGGTTGCTTAACTTCGATATTTCAACGAAATGACTTGCATGTTTACATTTGTTCAAAATCATTTACACGAATATTATTTTCATCTATAAATGATTTGAATTAAATGAAACATTCAGTAAAGAAAAACAGAGTAGCCAGTGCTGACACATCTAAGAAGGTTCCGGTCAAAGAACTCTGTCTTGCCTTGAAATAATACAATATAGACTTCGCAATCTAGTGGGGGATGATCCCCTCTTCTCTTCTCCACGGTCACTTCCTCAGCGAAGAGATCTTGTTAGTCTCTCTCTACTCTAGTGTTATTCTTATAATAGGTGCTCGACTGAGCTCAAATCTTTAGTCCTTCCTGTAAAACATCCACTTTCCGTTCTATACATTTTCGTAAAACAAAATTAAACTTCCATAAACACTTTTCCTAACAGGTTCGCATCTCTGGAATACAATACTGCATGACTGCTTCCCTAATGACTATAACATTGTTGTATTCAAGTCGAATGTCAACTAATACTTGTCAAGCCGTATTTTAAGTAATCATATTCCGTCTATTCCAACTATCGTTTCCAATCGTCTCATAGTATTGTTCATCATCTAACTGAAAATCTCACTAATCTTTATCCTCGTTTGGGCTTTCATCTGGGTAAGTGGTGACTTATTAGTATGAAAAAGTTTTCAAAGAGGCACCTCCATCTTGCAAAAGATGCACTAAATATTAAAACAAAAAATGATGGGTGTCAGAAAAATGTACATTATCACGTCCCACTTAAGTTTCGTTTTTATTTATTTACTCCTCTGCAGGAGTTAGGCACAAGGCCAGTTTTATCTTACTCCCACAAGTAAGATGTGACCACAGCTTGGGTCGAGTAAGTGGGGTTTGAAAAGCCAGCGCCCGAGAAAGTGAGCACTCTGGCCATTAAAAATTGCCTGGGCAGCCCCGTCGGCATTCCCCGGTAGGGGCGCCTCAAGCAGTAAGCAATAAACTTACTCCTCCCCAAAGAGGGGAGGCGAAGCCTGGGAGGGTGGACCTCCTAGAACTGCACAGGACAAACCCACAGACAGGTGGAATCACGCCCCGAAGGACAAGACGACATCCGTCTATAGGGTGCAGTATCCATCGGAACAGATACTACACTGTGCCAGGTAAGTCTTGCGTACTTTGTATTCTTCGAAACAACAAGGTCCCATCTTCTGACAATTGATCGGTCGATTGCGACAATACTCTTCATGGTCGAAAATATCCAAACATGTTGAAGTTATAATAAACAGAAATGGCGCAGTGGATATAGTGCTAAGTGAAATTCAGTTCTAAGTAACAGTCATTTGAAGGTTCAATTCTCAGTGCGGGCGATACAAAGAATTTCGAATTACTGAAGACTTTTTCTCAGTCATGGCACGTGGAACGAGAGCATGCAACCCCCATGGATTTAATAAAGGTTCCGTTTAAAATTCCGTGCAGATTCCTGAGTTCGACTGAAGAGGTCGGATGTTACATGTGATAAAAACACCCAAGATGAGAACAGTAGTCCGAATATACCAAATTCTACAATAACTTATATATTATTGATGCATATTTTTCGTTAACCATTTTGTAAACTTTATTTAATGTTTCTACTTAATGAGTTTTATTGAGCAGTTTAATAATCTTAAAATGTTTACAATAAAAAATCTTAATTTTAAAATACAGAATTTAAACAACGTACGGCATTGTTTTGTGGTGAATACAAAAATTGTTGCTTTTATAACCGGGAGTCAACTTTGGTTTGCACTATTAAAAACATACTACCACAGAAGCGCAAAGCGTTACTCTGATATGGGAGTTGGGCAGGAAGTTGGACAGCAAACTGTTTGTTCAGATTACATTGAAATGTATTCCTGTAGGTACGGTCCAGTAAAAAGGAGGCGGGAAGCGAATTAAAATGGCGAGCGGTCCGAGAAAAGACGCTTTTAGAGTAGAAAATATCTCGGCATCAAGAAAACTTTACAGTAAAATGGTATAATTTAGTTGCTAGTCGGGTATATACGTTCATGAGGGGGCACGTGCAGTACGTTCATCGGAGCACATTCTGTAGTAGTATTTGTAAAAGAAGCACAGGGATGCAACGCTACGGCGATAGAGCTTGGCAAACAGTGCGAGACCTATAAAGCAAGAATTGTTTTTTGCACAAGTCTAGTGGGTTGTGCAACAGCCAAGATGTGGCAACACTACTGCATGCACTGTGAATAGTGGTTTTATAGAGATATAGGATAGTGGCTTTATATAGATATAGTATATTGGCTTTATATAGATATAGAACAGTGACTTTATAGAGATATAGAATAGTGGCTTTATAAAGATATAACATAGTGGCTTTATAGAGATATAGCATAGTGGCTTTATAGAGATATAGAATAGTGGCTTTATAGAGATATAGAACAGTAGCTTTATATAGATATAGAATAGTGGGTTTATAGAGATATAGCATAGTGGCTTTATAGAGATATATCATAGTGGCTTTATAGATATATAGAATAGTGGCTTTATAGAGATATAGAACAGTAGCTTTATATAGATATAGAATAGTGGGTTTCAAGAGATATAGAATAGTGGCTTTATAGGGATATAGAATAGTGGCTTTATATAGATATACAATAGTGGCTTTATAGATGTATAGCACAGTGGCTTTATATATATATATATATATATATATATATATATATAATAGTGGTTTTATAGAGATATAGAATAGTGGCTTTATCGAGATATAGAATATTGGCTTCATAGAGATATAGAATAGTGGCTTTATAGAGATATAGAACAGTAGCTTTATAGAGATATAGAATAGTGGCTTTATAGAGATATAGAATAGTGGCTTTATAGAGATATAGAACAGTGGCTTTATATATATATATATATATATATATATATATATATATATATATATATATAGAATAGTGGTTTTATAGAAATATAGAATAGTGGCTTTATAGAGATATAGAACATTGGCTTTATATATATATATAAAGAGGTGTACTAAAAGCGAACTTTTAGGAAAGGTAAAACCCTATTGTGAAGAGTATACAGCTCAATATCCAGGATAGAGCAGGTAGAAATGAAGAAGAATGGAAAGGAATTAGAGAAAGCAAAAGCCAAATCAAAATTCAATTCAAAAGTTCAAAGCAAGGTATATTCCGCAAAAAGGCAATTTATTAAAGTTAAATTTTCCTTAAGCCAGGCTTAAATAAATTGCCTTTTTGCGGAATATACCTTGCTTTTAACTTTTGAATTGAATTTTGATTTGGCTTTTGCTTTCTCTAATTCCTTTCCATTCTTCTTCATATATATATATATATATATATATATATATATATATATATATATATATA